>OZ007599.1:78106205-78601205 GCA_963931845.1 Maratus michaelseni | reverse complement strand
ATTTAGATTATTCTACTACCTTAATGTTTCAAGAACCTACAAATAATATTTTACAGACTGCTGTTAAACGCAAGGTTAACAAACTACAAACAAGCAACCTTTCGCAAACAAGTGGTGAATTACAAACCACCATCTCACCTACAAATGACATTAAAAGTGATAAATTATGCAATTCATATGTGTTTCACAAAGAACTAAGTGACTGTTTCTATTTAACTTTGAAGTTAAGAACTAAACAATATTGTATACTTATACAGGAATTTAAACGCAATGTATCTACAAATGAAGAAATCCCGACCAACCGAGTGGTTAATATAGATATTCCTAGC
The DNA here is from genome assembly GCA_963931845.1 of Maratus michaelseni. NCBI lineage: Eukaryota > Metazoa > Arthropoda > Arachnida > Araneae > Salticidae > Maratus > Maratus michaelseni. The sequence continues at coordinate 78,600,876 of OZ007599.1, read as the reverse complement.
TGGTTTGAGTTTCAATATAAACTCATTGCATTTAATTTAAGATACAAAAGTACGTCCTTTGTTTCTAATAACATGATTTTAGTGTTAAATCAAAATTCTACGATGCGAATTAAAAATTTAAAGAATTATTCTTATATTGACCTAAACGACCATCAACTGGAAAAATTAAAAGAAACTACCTCTCATTTAAATAGTGCACTTTTACAACATATGTATACAAAGCTTTTACCATCTCTTATTAAAAAGAAATGTATGGTGAGTAATATATCTACAGAAAATGAACAGGTGTTAAGTATAAACTTAACATGTGTATCGAGAATAATATGTTATCAATACTTAACCGACTGTAAGAATGTCATGCATGTGCACTACGACATTCGAGCAAAAGTATAATGTTAGTGAGCACTTTTTATGTAAGATTAATGAACAGACTATTTGTAATGAATTGTTTAAGACCTGAAAATAAAATGTTTTTGATTAAGTTTATGATTAAATGTTTATTTTTGCAAAGTGTCTATGAGTGAATTTATTAGTTTATAATTTAGTAGAACTTTTAAGTGAAGTGATGTAATACAATTAAAAAAATAAATTCATCTATTACAAAAATTAATTGAAATAAAATTATTCACATTCGAAAAAAAAAGGGTTAAAAAATTATAAGTTAAAGAAATTAAAGCTTATCAAAATTAAAAGTTAACAAAAATAAATAAATAAATAAATAAAGGTTAACAAAAATATTGTTTTAAAATAAAAGTAAACAAAAAAAGTTATAAAGTAAAAATTAACAAAAAGTTAAAAGTTAATAATATTAAAGGCAAAAGAAGGTATGTGTTATAAAGATATATATATATAAGATATATATATATAAAATATATATATATAAAGATATAATATTCCTTATGGAAGTAACTTACAAAATGTGTGTGTATTTATTAGTTTTTCATTTAGTAGAACTTTTAAGTGAACAGTTAGAATTTATGTTTTTATATAACTTAACACAAAATAAAAATTTTAACTATTGCAAAAAGATTCAACTATTGAATGGAAATATGCATATTAGTAAAAAAATCACAAGTTAATAAAATGAAAGATTTTAAAATTTCATACAATTTAACAAATATATATATGAAACCCATTACGGATTTAATTATTATAAGAAATGTTTGATGGAATTTTTTAAGACAGATTTAATTCTTGGTCCTGCCATATATAGTTCGAACTTATTTTAGAAGATAGTTTTTAATAGTCTTGTGGTTCGAACTTGACTAAATGAAATCAAGACACAATGATTTGTATGTTATTTTAATCTTTATGTCATCACTTCATACCTCTGAAAGTGTATTTAAAGGTTTGTCTAGGTTTATTCAGTATTATTAAGCGTTTGTGAAACTGAAAATTAATGAAAAAACAGATCGCCTTCTACCAATTACGCTACGAATGTTTCATTCAATTATTATAAATAATAAAACCTTTTAGAATATTACTTATTTTTAAATTTAAAATAATAAAATTTTAAAGTTAACACGATAAATAAATAATTCCTCTGTTCATTATAAATAAATAAAAGTTTACAAAATTAAAACTTTATGAAAATTATAAGTTAACAAAAAATAAAATAAAATAAAATAAAATTTTAAAATAAAAATTATCAAAAATGAAGTTTATAAAAATTAAAAGTTTTTAAAATTTAAGTTATGTTTAAAAATCTTCAAATTAATCAAAATTGACTTTTAGTTTTATGTTAATGTAAGTTTCAATGTTTTAAATATCGACCTAACTGTTTATCCCTAAAATCACTTGTTTACCCATCTTCCAACCAACCAACCAACTGGTTGCCTAGCCAACCATATACAGGGTGATTAGAAAATGAGTATATATTTGAAAAATTAATAATTCACGGAATAATATAGGTACAGAGGTAAAAATTGACACTCATGCTTGGAATGACATGGGGTTTTATTGTAACCACATAAAAAAAAGGTTTAAAAATAGGCCGACAGATGGCACTGAACAGCAAAACATCAGTGACTCTGCCTGAGAATCGTGTATAAAAGGAGCTGTAATGAGAGAGAGAATCAGATGCACCAGCCATCGCAGCATGTTGACGTTACCAGAAAAGGCAATGTTAGTGAAGCTCTTCTATCAAAATGGGGAATCTGCCGCGATCGACCCACATCAATAGGCATGCTAAAATACAACATCCAACGCCAATTTCTCACCATAACTACAGATATGCTGCACAGTGCTGTGCACAACATTGTCCCTCGGCTACAGCTATTGTTACGGGATGACGGTGGACATGTTGAGCATTCATTCTGAAGAACATCGTCTTTACTTTGTCATAATTTGTTATGCTAATTATTGCTTTTCTTATCACACGAAGCGCCATCTGTTGGCCATTTTATGAACTTTTTTGTGGATACAATAAAACCCCATGTCATTCCAAGCATGTGTGTCAATTTTTACCTCTCTACCTACATTATTCTGTGAATTATTAATTTTTCAAATGTATACTCATTTTCTGATTACCCTGTACTTTGTATCTACACATGTGCAGAAAAAAAACACTAATTTGAGTTTTACTTTAAACCTTTGCTAGATTAGGTATATCATACAAGTCAAATATCTTCCATACTTAGAAAATTTATAATTTTTAACTATTCGTCCCTATTTATCTTAAAACATTAACAAATAAATGTAATTTATATACTTACAAAAACAGGATAACTTAAAAAGGGGTCCATACATTTCAGCTTGCTAAAATCAAGTGTCTGGTATATAACAGAATGAGGTTAAACTATCAGTTTACTTCCTTATCACTCACGTGATCAAGACTTTATCAGTTACATGTTCAGGCCGATAACAGCTATAAACAGCGTGTTTGTCATTTTAACTTCTGCCTTCGTATACTGTAGTTCGGTAAGTTTTTATTGTCTACCATTTCTTTCTTTTTAGAAAATAAACTAATCGAAAAATTTTCTTTTCATACCCACTTACTTTTAAACCACAATGTTAAAAGACTAAATTTTATTATGTTAATTTATTCTTTTAAATGTCGAACAAAAGATCTTGCAATATATTTGCCAATAAGTTCTTATAAAACGGTTTTAATTAGTTAAAGGATGAACATTGTTATTTTAATTATCTATTATTTTGAAAGCAAAAAAGATTAATTCACATAAAAATTAAACTTACCTTATTTATAAGCTGGGTAAGCATGGGCTGGCTTTTGCAACGACTTGTAGAGATTTGAAAGATAGTACAAACGTATATCAGTTAATCTCACGTTATATGATGACATTACTAAGTAACGTCATCCACCACAGGTTAATCACGTGACTACGCAACCATAACCTTCAGATTACTAGTGATGTTTAGATCACGTAGCTAATTGTAATTATCACAAAATATACTTATAATATATTTATAAAAATATATTCATAAATTAATAACTAATTTATTTGCATATTATTTTGAAAAGCATAGCATTTTTGAATAATAAATTAATTAATTATTAATTTATGAATATATTTTTATAAATATATTACAAGTATATTTTGTGATAATTACAATTAGCTACGTGATCTAAACATCACTAGTAATGTGAAGGTTATGGTCGCGTAGTCATGTGATTAACCTGTGGTGGATGACATTACTTAGTAACTTCATCATATCATGTGAGATTAATTGATATACATTTGTACTATCTTTCAAATCTCTACAAATCATTGCAAAAGCTAGACTATGCTTACCCAGCTTATAAATAAGGTAAGTTTAATTTTCATGTGAATTAATCTTTTTTGCTTTCAAAATAATAGATAGTTAAAATAACAATGTTCATCCTTTAACTAATTAAAACTGTTTTATAAGAACTTATTTGCAAATATATTGCAAGATGTTTTGTTCGACATTTAAAAGAATAATTTAACATAATAAAATTTTGTCTTTTAACATTGTGATTTAAAAGTAAGTGGATATGAAAAGAAAATTTTCCCATTAGTTTATTTTCTAAAAAGAAAGAAATGGTAGACAATAAAACTTACCGAACCACAGCATGCGAAGGCAGAAGTTAAAATGACCAACACACTGTTTATAGCTGTTATCGGCCTGAACATGTAACTGATAAAGTCTTGATCACGTGAGTGATAAGGAAGTAAACTGATAGTTTAACCTCATTCTGTTATATACCAGACACTTGATTTTAGCAAGCTGAAATGTATGGACCCCTTTTTAAGTTATCCTGTTTTTGTAAGTATATAAATTACATTTATTTGTTAATGTTTTAAGATAAATAGGGACGAATAGTTAAAAATTATAAATTTTCTAAGTATGGAAGATATTTGCCTTGTATAATATACCTAATCTAGCAAAGGTTTAAAGTAAAACTCAAGCTAGTGTTTTTTTCTGTGCATGTGTAGATACAAAGTATATGGTTGGCTAGGCAACCAGTTGGTTGGTTGGTTGGAAGATAAGTAAACAAATGATTACAGGGATAAACAGTTAGCTCGATATTTAAAATATTGAAATTTACATTAACATAAAACTAAAAGTCAATTTTGATTAATTTGAAGACTTTTAAACATAACTTAAAAATTTTAAAAACTTTTAATTTTTATAAACTTTATTTTTGATAATTTTTATTTTAAAATTTTATTTTATTTTATTTTATTTTTTGTTAACTTATAATTTTCATAAAGTTTTAATTTTGTAAACTTTTATTTATTTATAATGAACAGAGGAATTATTTATTTATCTTGTTAACTTTAAAATTTTATTATTTTAAATTTAAAAATAAGTAATATTCTAAAAGGTTTTATTATTTATAATAATTGAATGAAACATTCGTAGCGTAATTGGTAGAAGGCGATCTGTTTTTTCATTAATTTTCGGTTTCACAAATGCTTAATAATACTGAACAAACCTGGACAAACCTTTAAATACACTTTCAGAGGTATGAAGTGATGACATAATGATTAAAATAACATACAAATCATTGTGTCTTGATTTCATTTAGTCAAGTTCGAACCACAAGACTATTAAAAACTATCTTCTAAAATAAGTTCGAACTATATATGGCAGGACCAAGAATTAAATCTGTCTTAAAAAATTCCATCAAACATTTCTTATAATAATTAAATCCGTAATGGGTTTCATATATATATTTGTTAAATTGTATGAAATTTAAAATCTTCCATTTTATTAACTTGTGATTTTTTTACTAATATGCATATTTCCATTCAATAGTTGAATCTTTTTTCAATAGTTAAAATTTTTATTTTGTGTTAAGTTATATAAAAACATAAATTCTAACTGTTCACTTAAAAGTTCTACTAAATGAAAAACTAATAAATACACACACATACATTTTGTAAGTTACTTCCATAAGGAAAGCCCTCTCTTTATAACACATACCTTCTTTTGCTTTTTTAAATATTTTATTAACTTTTAACTTTTTGTTAACTTTTACTTTATAACTTTTTTTTGTTTACTTTTATTTTAAAACTATATTTTTGTTAACCTTTATTTATTTTTTTTTGGTAACTTTTAATTTTGATAAGTTTTAATTTCATTAACTTATAATTTTTTTAACCCTTTTTTTTTCGAATGTGAATATTTTTATTTCAATTAATTTCTGTAATAGATGAATTATTTTTTTAAATTGGATTACATCACTTCACTTAAAAGTTCTACTAAATTATAAACTAATATATTCACTCATAGACACTTTGCAAAAATAAACACTTAATCATAAATTTAATCAAAAACATTTTATTTTCAGGTCTTAACCCCTTATCGACGACTGTCCTTTACAGAATTTTTAATATTTTACCACCGGTTTTTTAAAACAGAAATTTTCGCATAGTGGAATCGCAGAATTGCTATCATTAAATAAGGCAAAGCTTACACTAAAAAATAACTGGTGGGAATAATCGAGGATTCTGAGCATATTATGCATCACGTATACGTGTCGCTCGTCCCCAAGGGGTTAAACAATTCCTTACAAATAGTCTGTTCATTAATCTTACATAAAAAGTACTCACTAACATTATAAACTCCGTTTAGAAACGTTGAAGTTACATAATCGAAATCTACGAGCATTAACAAAGCTTCCCCTAATTGCTAAAATTTTTCCCTATTATTAAATGCGAAACAGGAGTAAAGGCTTTTGCTCGAATGTCATAGTGGACATGCATGACATTCACACAATCGGTTAAGTATTGATAACATATTATTCTCGATACACATGTTAAGTTTATACTTTAACACCTGTTCATTTTCTGTAGATATATTACTCACCATACATTTCTTTTTAATAAGAGATGGTAAAAGTTTTGTATACATATGTTGTAAAAGTGCACTGTTTAATTGAGAGGTACTTTCTTTTAATTTTTCCAGTTGATGTTTGTTTAAGTCAATATAAGAATAATTCTTTAAATTTTTAATTCGCATCGTAGAATTTTGATTTAACACTAAAATAAAGTTATTAGAAACAAAGGGCGTACTTTTGTATCTTAAATTAAATGCAATGAGTTTATATTGAAACTCAAACCAGCTAGGAATATCCATATTAACCACTCGGTTGGTCGGGATTTCTTCATTTGTAGATACATTGCATTTAAATTCTTGTATAAGTATACAATATTGTTTAGTTCTTAACTTCAAAGTTAAATAGAAACAGTCACTTAGTCCTTTGTGAAACACATGACATATGAATTGCATAATTTATCACTTTTAATGTCATTTGTAGGTGAGATGGTGGTTTGTAATTAAACACTTGTTTGCGAAAGGTTGCTTGCTTGTAGTTCGTTAACCTCGCATTTAACAGCAGTCTGTAAAATATTATTTGTAGGTTCTTGAAACATTAAGGTAGTAGAATAATTTAAATTTTCAAAACTTATGTCTTCGAAAATGTATTCAAATAATCCGTGGCAGAATTTGGCTTTCAACTAGGATTCTCGAAAGATGTTGTATCATTCCCATAGGGAAAGATTGAAAAATTCATAGCGATCTCGGGTTTCCCATCTTGTAATTCCTCAGTAGTTACACAGTTATTACACATTTTAGAAAGTTTTAATCTTGGGTCATTTTTAACTCCTTCTCATAGGTATTTGAATTTTGCATGGGTTTTTATAAACGTAGACGTTTTGAAGGTGAAAGTACTTCTTCGTGAGATCTTTTCTGCATATTAATGTCATAAAATATTTTTAATCAGCATTCCACTAACTGGTGTAATCTCAATAAAAGTCCACAGTAAACTGATTGTGTTTCATGGAAACATTTACTTATCTAGGTTAAAAGCAGTCACAGTTATAGTTAATCATTTAAATTACATATAGGTTAAAGATAAAATGTTTACTTATCTATAATAATTACAGTGACGGTTTAAGTTAAACATTTTCTTAACTAGGTTAAATACTGTAATGTTAACTGTGGGATGGAAATTATCAAAACATGTAATGTCATTATTTAAACGGAGAGAAAAATTTAACTTTCTTATCATTAAATAAGATTAATACTTATTCAAATAAAAAAAATCAATTTTTCTTAAAGAGATTTCATTTGACCAAAAAGGGTTAACTTTAAACACTACAATAAAAAAAAATTGCCTACTCATAAATATATGTTCAATTTTTTTCTAGAAAATAAAACTTCAAAGATTGATTTCATAAATAAATAAATAGACATGTGAAATAAAAACAGATATGTGATATAAAAACAAATATTTATTAAATAAATACTTAAATTTAAGGGGATTTTGGATGTGTTAATTGATAAATACATTGTCTAAATGGTTATTATAAAACTCCATATTCATAGTTTAAAAAAATAAGTGAGTATAATTACACGAACATTGCTTGAACAGGTTTTTTACAAATTCAGTCAGGTTGAAATTTAGCAGTGCACTGTCATTACACCAATTATATTGTGTACGCAAATTATAACTATCACACTCGTGTTTCATATTAATTGGTTCTCCGATTGAACATTGATAGCAATCAAACATGCGAGAAACGGATGACTTTAACTCGTCATCGAAACATGTTAAGAAATAGTTCAAAGTCTCTACGATTGTGAGGTGGGTACATTTACATTTGTTTAAGTTTTCTAAAACCAAAACAGGAAAAAGCTTAGTTAAAAGCGTCTCATTGAGACATTTGGTAATTTTAAAGCGATTTTTCACTAGTTTCAAATATTGATCTTTTGTAACCAGTAAAAAATCAGACTTCAAACAAAACCCAAACTTTTTCGATTTGAAAAATTTTTGCAGTATGCACGATTCCTTATTTACATAAGCAATTAGTAAGTCATTATTATGGACGAATATATCTTTTTCAGAAACAAAATTAAATTTATCCAATCTCGATTCAAATTTGTCGAATGTTGCACATGATAATGTAATGCCTTCATTTGTGGGGGTAAGTTCACGACCGTTCTTTTCAAATTCTTCATATTTCTGTATGTGAACATAAAGCTCATAGTTCTTATTCATTTGTACTTCAACAATCATTTCCTCACCTAAATTACAATGAACAGGAATAAAAACATCGAAAAACTTAAATATTTTACTAAATTGAGTGATGTCTGAAATTTCATATTTCAAACTGTTTTCCAAGGAAAGTCAATCAGATGGGTTAAGTTCTTTAAGTGAAAGATGAATTTTTCTATGTTTCACTAAGTCAGATCTATTATTAAATGTTTCAAAACAATCGTCACATTTACAGTGATTGGGTGACTGTCTACTTTTCCTTTGTTTTGTCTTGGAAGTGTTATGAATTTTCCTATGCTTTAATAAATCACTCTTTTGTGAAAATACTTTGCCACATACATTACAATTATGAATCACAGGGGTCTTTGAATGAATCTTCATATGATTTAATAAATGATACTTTCTAGCAAATGTTTTTTCACAGATTACACATACAAGAGGTATTTTCTCCAGATGACATTTCATGTGAAACGTTAAGTTAACCTTTCGGGGAAAACCTTTGTTGCAAGTAGAACACATAAAGGGTAACTTCTGTTTCTTTAATCTTGATGAGGTGGGTTTCACTTCACAATTCAAAACGGATTCTTCTTTACGCTGTATTAAAAATTCCATGTCATGGTCATTTAATGCTGATGATGAGGGTTCACTCTTCACGTTAGACATATCATTAACACTTAAAAAAGCAGAATCCATGACTCGCTCCATAATCACTTCAATGTAAACTAACTTAAAACGAAAAACACAACCTTTCACAGCAGCACAGGAAACAATATAATCATATTAACTTGTTTCTTGGAAGTTCATAAAATGATAGAGGGCTCTCGTTTTAAAATATTAACATTTTATTGGTTTAAAAAGTCACGTGATTATTTTATCATACTCTGTTATAAGTTCAATAGTCAGTTAATTCTTACACATAGATTCAGAAAGGGTTACATATCGGAACTTCGTACAATTGTAAGTCAAAAATTCTCGTATTTAATGCTTTTTAAAATAATATTTTACTGGTCAAATCACTTGTGTATCAGAAGTTCATACATTTGTAAGTTAAAAATTCTTATTAATCTCGTATTTAGTGTTTTTATAAATGATATTTTACTGATCGAATCACTTATATGTTATAAATCTAACTAGAAAAATTTAATATTTCAAATAAGTCATGTTAGAAAAAACTAGATTCGATTATCTTTTATTTAAATGTTGGTTGTATAAAGTCAATCGTTTATTATTTTTTAACACTTGTTATTATTTTTTAAACAGTTTTTATTATTTTTGAACAGTTGTTTTTAGTATTTGAACAGATTTTATTATTTTTGATCATTTGTTTAGTTGTTATTATATTTTTGAACAGTTGTTCTTATTATTTTTTTAATTCTTTTATTTTTTCTTTCCTGTGCTTTTTTTCCAAACTGACGAAAATTTCAGCATTGTAGTTTACAATTCTAAAATACACTTTTCATGAAAGCAGTTTGTTACAAGATAATCACAAAAATTTAACATTATCTTTCAAAAATAAACCCTCATTTTACAACATAATTGACTGAACAGGCAAAATTAAAAATCCTGTTATTCCAAACACAAATATCTGTAATCTAACCACCATGATATCATAACTTGAACAGATAAAGCCATCCTAAATTATCAAAGCATTAGATCAGTTTGTCATGGCAAATCCAAGAAAATTTCGATAGGATAAAAATTTGATTGTGAGTTTCGAAGGAAAACCTATCCCCGAATCGAACTTGGCAGATTTATTTTAAATCTTTTGTTTTCTGTGAATAAAAGAAAACCGATCAAGGCACAGAGTGAATTGTTAGAAACATTAAACGAAATGAATGTCCCGCAAAATTTTATTAAAAATAAATATTTGTCATCAACCATTAAACAAGATTTTGCATTAGATTTGTCAAAACCCGCTAAAAAAAAGTGGGTCCACATGTATTGCACTGGGAAAATTATTAATAAAATTGAATTTGTTTCTTAAACTACGCCTCTTCTTTCCTGTGTTTTCTACATCAAACACAATAAAAACAGTACTTACCCCTAAATTCTCTCAAAGTCATTTTAACAAATAATACGTCTCTCGCGATACCTCTCTTTAAAAACTTAAAATCTCGACATACAGATATAGCTTCTTGGCTTGATCAGTTAAACCTACCACAAATTATCAAGTCAAGAAGCTATTTTGCAGTTTCAAACCCCAGTGAAATCTTTTCAAGAAAACCTATTTTAAATATCCGTTATTGCATTCCCTTCCGATAGAGGACGCCAGCAAAAAAATTTTTTTATCTCTGTTTCGCCTTCAAACTGAAAGTCAATTCTAAAATTTAAAAAAAAAATAAGCCCCCTTAAAAAAAGTTAGCCGCCCCTTCAAAAATATCCCCTCCTATAGCAGACTTCAATCTGCCATTTAAATTTGATCCAAAAAAAAATTAAGCCCCCTTAAAAAAATTAAGCCCCCCTCACTTTTGGACCCTCCTCCTATAGTACAACCTTATGACCCCTTCTACATTTTAAAGTGTTATTTTCACATCGTACTATAGTATGATTCCACTTCCACCACCACCACCACATCATTGATCCTCCCGCTGCAGAACTGTCATTTCCTCTCTACTATCATCTGAAAGTTCTTCATTCTGGCTCTCAGAATATAGAGCCTTTTCTTCTATTTTGAAAAATTAACAATGCAATAACTGTCTTTAGAAAAAAAAGTGTTGTTTTAATTTTAATCTTTTGATTTTATTAGTTAGGAAAGTATTTGAAGTCAACAATATTATATAAAATTATTTCCTGGTTAGTTAATTTTCTCAAGAACTTTCTTGCATAATTAAGTCTACAGGCACAGAAATGTTTATTCGTTACCTCAGCAGTTTCTTATGATTAATGTCTAAAATGGACAGAAGAGTCTTCTATATATATATATATATATACAGAGTGTTTCAGTTAAACGTTTCAGAACTTCTAAGAGGGGTAGGGTACATCCTGACGTCAGAAATGCTCTCCTGACGCGGTAGATGGCGTTGTGCGAAAGTTCCGAGCTTTCGTGCAGGGAATCTTCATTTCGCACAAGAACGCAAAGTTAGTAGGATTTATGATTACACGAAGGCAGAATTAGCCGATATGCATTTGGTGTACTGGGCTGCAAATTGTTGTGGGCCAGCCCCACAGCGTTTGTACGCGGAACGATATCCGACGAGGAGTATTCCCAGTCATAATTTTTTTGCACCAGAGGTTAGCTGAGACAGGTTCATTTGAAAGAGCTGACAGGGTCAGGGTAAGAACAGCACGGACTTCAGCCGTCGAACAGAATGTGCTGCAGCATGTACAGACGAATCCAAGAACGAGTACACGAAGTCTAGCAAACGTAGTCAGGGTTTCCCCTTGCAGCATCTGGAGGATTCTCCGAGAACAAGACATGCATCCGTTTCACGTGCAGCGTGTCCAGGCACAGCAACCGGAGGATTATGCACCTTGTATTGCTTTCATACAGTGGTACCTTGGAAAATGTGCTTCAAATCCCACTTTTCCTGCTGAAGTGTTGTTTTCCGATGAGGCATCCTTCACAAGGGAAGGAATTTTCAACTCGCATAATGACCATATCTGGGCAGTCAAGAACCCACATTGTGGAAGAACCACAATTCTTTAAGTTTTTTTCCACCATTTTTCAACTTTTATTAAGTATTTCATTTATTTTATTAAAATTAAAAGGTACCTTTATGCTGTATTTCACTGAAACTACTAACTTACTAACAAAACTAACACTTAACTTCACTAGCATGCAGGCATCCATCTTTTGTTTACATTTTTCCGGTTAAATTCATAGTTAAAATTTGGTTGAATGGTTGGTTGAAATGTGTCAGTTGAACAAGAAGTAGTGTTTTGTGGAATAATGTTCTGTTTCAGGTTGAAAAATGTTGTTCAACTTTGTTTTATGCAAAACAGTTCCAGCATGTGCTGACTGGTTGTGATTGGTTGCAAACCACTATAAAATGAGAAGGTTTCTCATGTATGTTATCTGTTTTTTTTGTTTTGATGGATATTTTTGAAGATGCTTTTTCCTGGTATTAATAAAGATGTTTGATTTTACCCAAGTTACGTTTATTGCTGAAGTTTCACCATTAATCTCATCCTCCTTATTGCAATATTATTGCTCTTCAATTTGTAAGTAGACTTTTAATTTTCTTTTACTTAGAAGATTGCAGTTATGCTACACTACATTCTGAAATATAAAGAAGTTACACTCAAATCTTTAAGATTATACTCTGCTGTATACCAGATAAAACAACAACACACATGCAATACTACGTCGTGCAGCACAGATTCGATTTTCGGTCAATGTATGGGCCGGTATTATGGGAGATCACCTCATCGGACCTTACCTGTTACCGTGTTGTCTAACCGGAGATAACTACTTGCTCTTTCTGCAGCAAGTATTGCCACAACTTTTGAAAGATGAACAGATTTCTGCATCGATGCAACTGACAATGTGGTTCCAACACGATGGAGCCCCTGCCCATTATATCGGAGCTGTTCGTAACTACCTGGCTGTCACATTTGGTCAACAGTGGATCGGACGCGGTGGTCCTGTGCATTGGCCTGCTCGGTCACCCGACCTATCATGTCTTGATTTTTATTTCTGGGGTCATATGAAATCGCTAGGTTTTGACACCCCTGTTGACAATGCTGAGGAGCTGGTTGCAAGAATCGCAGTAGCTGCCGGAGAAATTCGAAATTCGCCTGGAGTATTCCAGAATGTTCGGATGTCCATGCGTCGGAGATGTGAGGCATGCATTGTAGCCCGTGGAAGCAACTTCGAACACTTACTTTAATCCGTGTACCTTTTGCTTCTTTTCATGTATTATTAAAATGATTTCTCACTTACGGTCTATCTTCTTTATGGTGCTTCTGTGTACAACACCGCTTCAGGAAAGCATTTCCAGGGGCGTGCCTAGCGGGGGGGGGGGGGGGGTAACACCCCCCACACTTATTTATAAGAGTTTGTAAAATTTAGAATAGTCGGTAAGTCGGAATGTTAAGAACACTCCCTGCAAAAAAGTCCCCTCCCCCATCGTCAGTTACATTTCAATTCTATGTTGTCTGTCTTTAAAGGGGAAAAGAAAGAGCTTCTCACACAGAACGGAAGATAGTGTATGATTCTGTGTGGGAGGGAGGGGGTGTCCAGGACTAAGATACAGAGAGAGAATAGCTTTTCTGAGAATTTTAGACTTTGGTGAAAGGAAGGGGAGGGGGGGGGGGGGGGTTGCATTCTCTATTGTGAGTTTTCCCATTTAGCATCTTTAATTGCTCCCTTCTGCTATGGAGTGATTTTTATAATTTGGCAACCTGACCTGGTAAGTAAATTTTTCAGTACAGCTGAATCATTTACTAAACTATTTTTTGCTATAGAATCCATAGTATAGACTAGCGTCTCGATATAGCTCTGCTCCCTATGGATATTTTTCACTACGCCTCTTGGCTCCAGATTTTGCGCTAGTTATTTGAGGTTGCCGCATTTAAAAGACGAAGCCACAGACACAGAAGAAGGGCGCTTTGCAAAAGTTTGTTCTTGTCGCATGATAGCGGATAATTCAGTGAAAATTTTATGCACCCATTGTGATCACATATTCACAGAAAAAAAGAAATTTACATGAGCATATAAGAAAATTTTATCTGAATGAAAACAACTTTCTCCAGAAAGGAAAACGGATTCAATGTTCAATATGTAGATATTTCTGCATTTTTATTAGAGATCTGCACAGTCATATTCAAAAAGATCATCCTGATGCAAAATTATCTTTTGAAAAGGCTCCTGTATACCCCCCCCCCCCCCAAAAAAAAAGTATGTTTTGTTCTTCAAATTGTCATAGACACATGAATTTTGTAGACAGGTACATCTTGAATAGTAATCATGCTTAAAGTACTCCTTTATTAAAAACTTCAAGAGATGATGACCTAAAGCCCCCCCCCCCCCCCTCCTTTGAGAAAAAAAACAAAACATTTTTGATTATGTGCCTTCAAATAGTCATAAACACTTGATATTTTGTGTGAAGGTAAATCCTTAATACTGCACATGCTATGACATTTTGAAGGCTGGTAGCAAGTGTTACTTTTTTGTCACCGAGTGGGGGCGATCCTCTTTAAACCCCATCTGTTGAAAATTCCAAAATCGGAGTATTTAAGCCTCATCACTATTCACTATATGTGAAATTGTTGATCTCATGTCCTCAGAAATAGCTAGTTCTGAATTGGACACAATTGGCGCAGCAGCGCAAAAACTTGTGGTGAAGGCTCATTTGTATCCTAAGCCTACAAGTTGGCCTTAATTATTCTCGTAACTGTGGCAAATAATGAAAGAAGATTCAGTAGGTTAAACTTAGTAAAAAATTACTTGTGTACCACCATGTCAGAAGAGCGGCTGGACGAACTGATGCTATTAACATGTGAAACAGATATAACTGACGTGTTGGATGTAGACAGTGTAGCTGGAAAATGGGCTATTCTGAAAGATAGACGGTGGTAATTTAAAATTGTAGAGAAGGATATTTTTTAGCCTCTTATACTAATATATATCTTACTTTTAACAAGCAAGATCTCTTTTTATGTATTTTAAAATGTATACACTTACATTACACAACAGCATGCGATTGTATTAATAGAAACCAACTCTGAAGTACTTCAACGTTCTTAAATTGTTATTTTTGAGAACTGGTACGGTACATCCCTACCATTTCCTTTTAAATCGTAAGCAGAATCCTAATTAATAACAGGATTCTCAACTCTACTTATATAGTAAAAGAATAAACATTTTTTTACACATACTGAAAAACAGCATTTAATTTTGACTGTGGCAGCAGACTGCGGTTAGGCAAAATGCAAGTGAGCACTTAGGACTTTTAGTGATTTTTTTTAATTCACAGTATTGTAGAACAGTCGATACCGTCACTGAGGGGGGCGACTATCACAAAGCCTTTCTCACCCCCGATCCCGTACTCGGCAAAATTCAGTTCAACCCCCCCCCCCACACTAAAACAGGCTTCGGCACGCCCCTGAGCATTTCCGACCCCACATTGCTATATGATTTCGATATGTCAGGATGTACCCTACCCCTCTTAGAAGTTCTGAAACGTTTAACTGAAACATATATGTATGTGTATACAAATGTGTATATATATGTGTATACTGAAACATATACGTATATGTATGTGTACATTATATATATATATATATATATATATAACCATAAATGAAACATTATCATAACACCAACTTAAAAAATGAAATAATTAAGTATGAAATAATTAGTTGACAATGAAAGATTCCCCAGCACACTTAATATGGAATGAAAAACATTGACAGAATAAGAAATTAAATAAAAATTGAATAAATGGAATTAAATGAAATGAAATTTGTGGAATTTAGACAGAATTATCAAGTCCCAAATGCCTAAATACCACAAATATGATGAAATGAGATGTTTCATCATCATATTAGCCATACATTGCTAAAAAATATGATATTGGGACTACATCTCAAATACAATGATTCAAATCAGTGATAAAATAAAAAATAAAATACAATATTAAAAAGGAAAGAAGCCATACTAATAAATTACAGACAGAACATTTAATAGAGACATTAAGTATAAAATCCATAAAGATGAAAAGAGATATAAATAAGATACCTTGCAGTTCATGAACCATCATGAAAACTCCAACATGACTGGGGAATGAATTGCATAAAAAATCATAACATGTTGCCAATTTTAGAAATATAAATTGCTTAGAAATGTAAATTGCTTTGCAGTAATGCCAGAAATAATGTTACAATATAATGGATTATAAAATAAACAGGAACATTAGTGCTGCCATCTATTAGTAAAAGTGAATATAATCTGAATCGAAGGAATTGGATGGAAATAAATGTTTCATAATTCAACCAAATTACTATCTTAATTGATACCAATTAGTTAAATAATAAATAAATGAAATTAATTAATAAATAGAAAATCGAATTACATTAAAGGATGTATTAATGAATAATACTATGTTATAAATAAGTTGTAAGATGGAAAATTTAATAATAAAAAACAACTTAAAATAGTGCTGCCCTCTAGTGGTAAAAGTAAATATAAAGGAATGGATGGAAATTAGTGTTTAATAATTAAACCAAATTACTATCTTAATGATAGCCATTAGTTAAATAATAAATAAATGAAATTAATTAATAAATAGAATGTTGAATAATATCTAAGTAATGGATGTATAAATTAATAATACTATGTTATAAATAAGTAGTAATATGGAAAAATTAATAATTAATGCAACATTAAAAATGTACCATTAAATGACAACAACGATTAAATAACTGTACTAAAAATGCAACATCAATTAAAATAAATTAAATTAAAATACTAAAGATTTGAATTAAGAATCAAAGAATTTAAAATTAATATTGATTAAATATTGAAACGTATTAGTCACAAATAATGTGGCTTCAAACAAAGTTAAATTATATAAAAACACTTAATAAAATTAAAACATATTATATTAACACTGTATAAAAGTAAACATTATCTTAGAAGTAAATATGATATTGTCCACCAAAGGTATTAATCCAAATCATTAGATCAAATACATTCTTAATATTAATGAATATAAATTCATTTAAAATAATTAAATAATGAATAAGTAAATCTAACTAAATTAATATACATATAAAAATAACACATCGCAGTCCATTATAAAATGTGTATGATCAAACAATTGTGTAAATCAAAATGCCCCCTTTTTTTTTATATAAATTAACCATGCGTATTTTTCCATACAACGCCGCCACACACCTCCTCAATCCAACGTCTACCCACCCAACCGTCCTATTATAATTTTTTTTTTTGTAAATATTTATAAGATTATATGATTTTTTTATACATTTTTGAAACGCATGTGTTAATTTTGTTGTAAAGATCAAATAGGAACTAACTATATATTAAGGAATATATGAATTTTTTTGGAAAACCATGTTGCAATGCTTCATAGATAAGTTTTTTAATATTTTTGTTAATAAGTTGAGAGGAACATAAACTTTTTATTCTATAAATATGATTAAAGAGTATATTACGATATACAGAATTATGAAGACATGATTTAAAATTAGTAAATAAAATAACTTTAAATTTAAGTTCTTTACGTTTATCAAATAGATCTATTATTGTTTTGTTTTCTTTTAGTGTAATTTTAAGATCTAAAAAGTTAATAGTATTGTTAGAAAGGAGGTTTTCCATTAATTCTAAATTAGTAGGATAATCAACTGGAAATATAGAAATATTAGTGTGATCAGTGGTAATTAAAATAATGTCATCAATATAACGATATTAATGTATATTACTATTAATAAATGTACGTTCATAATGATACAAGTATAAGTCTGAAAGTATACTAGATGTACATCCCCCTTGTGGTATACAGACTTTCTGTAAATATAACGTGTTATCATGCATTATATAATTATTATATATAATGAAATTTGTTAAAGTTTTAAAATAAGCTGTATCTATATGAATTGGTAAATTAAGTGAATGTTGATACTTATAAAATAATGCATTTATAATATTATGTAGATCTAATAAATCTATATTATTAAATAGATCTTTGAAATCATATGTCATTATATTGTTAACACATTTAAGATTTTCAAAATATTGACGAGTTGATAGCTATTTTTTATACAATGTGTGTTATCAGTGGATGTTGTCAGTGTATAAATTTGATTGAGAATTTTTAATAGATGTTTATTGGCTATATTATTATATGTATTGCATCCTATAGTTACAGTCCTAAATTTAATTGGATTTTTATGAAATTTGGGTATAAGAACTAAATAAGGATAATTAAAGTTAGTAGAATTAATATTTAATAATTTATAATAACTGTGAATTTTACGATTGTTTACAATTACATTTTCATTAGTTTTTTTAAAAGAATTGTTAGTAGAAATACAGGATGTAAGTAGTTGGTGATAATAAGCTTTACATATGATTGCATAATTATTAGGAGATTTGTCAGTATATGTTATTACATAGTTTTTTTGTAATTTAGTAATTTGCTGGAACAAATGTTTTGTGTTAATTTTAACCATATTCGATAAATTTTGTTTTAAAGACGAACTTAATTTTTCAATAACCAGTATTTTCCATTGATTAAAATATTCAATAGGTTTACTATATGAAATTGAAATTTTATAAATAAAAATGTCTATATCATATATAAACTGTTTTATAATAGAATTTACATTAAATTTAGAAGGAAGTCTATATTTAGTACCATAACCCATGAGTTTTTGCAGTTTATAATCATTCACAATATTAAGATTACCAGTGATTATATGTCCATGATCATTATTAATGAATTTTTTTAGAGTGGGGTCATTGCAATTACACTGAAAAGTACTAGCATCAGATGTATTTTTTGAAAATGCATTATAGTTAAAAATCTTTCTTCCAATTGTAGTAGGATATTTAAATGTCTTTGAAAGTTGAAGATTTTTTATAGGAAAATAACAGTTTTTATCATTAATTATAGAATTGATATTAATTTTATTAAAGATTTGATTTGAAAAAGTTATAATTATTTGAGTATTAGTGTTTTGAATTTTTTGTTTTTTATTTAAATTAATGTTAAAAAGATTAGCTCTTGTCATAATTAGATCATAGAAAATATCAGAGAAATGATTTGAGTAAGATTTACTAAGAAATACATTTAAATATTGTACTATCAGTTTCTTTTTAATAGAAAAAATATATTTTCGTATTAAAAACCAGTTTTAGTTCTTAATATAGTTTTGATGAAGAGTGTTGATTTGTTTAAGAATAAATTTATTGGAAATAACAACTGTAGCAGTACATTTTCCTCGCTTGTTACGTGTTTTTTTATGATTTAAATTATGATTTAGAGTAAGATAAATAGGAGAATAATCTGTAGTATTATTTGTTGAAAAAACTTTAACTGGTCTGTTATATAATTCACTATTAAGTCCATAAGGATAAATAGTGTTATAATATTTCATATATGAAGACTCCATAAATAAACGTTCTGATTTAGCTTTTATTATTTGTATAATTTCAATTGTAGTATTTTTTAATTTATGTTTATGAAAATGTTGTATTTCTGCTGTGGACTGTAAATTTTTTGCTTTGTTCTTGTTAGTGTCTGAATGATGTTGATTAATACGTTTATGTAATGGACCTGATGTTTCACCTATATATTTCAAACCACATATGTTACAGTTTATGCTATAAATTACATTAAATGCTTTACAAAACGTTGATAAATTAGGATCAGATACAATTTGTTTCTGAGAAGCAAATGGACAAGTCTTGCAGCGAGCATCATTACATAATCTAAAATATAATGGAGGAGGAGGAGAGTAAAAATGGTTACTTGATGTCGATCCAGGAACAACCCATTTATTGCCCCTGTACCGGGCACTACACTGCATAGATGCAAAGTGTATCTTGCCAGGAACGAGAATTTTACTTAGAACTACCATTAAAAAAATATGACACAATAAAAATACAATTTGAAGAAAATGAAAATATAAATGAATTAAATTAATGTATGAAACATAGAAAACTTGATTAATTAGAATTAGTAAAAATCTTGAATAAATGAAAGTATATACAAAATGTACAAATTAAAAAAGTAGTGCTAAAAAACTCAATAAAATCACAACCAAAATTATGAAAACTCACATTGCATAACCTCCAAAACAGAAAACCAATGGACTTTTTAGTAGAAAAAAAGTCAAATGAACCAAGTCATTATAACATATCCATTAAAATACAAAATCCAAGCAAAGACTCCCATATTGTTAACCCAATGGACTTCTCAGAATATTGCGATCAGATCAAAACAATTTACCAAAGCATGTTTAACGTTAAAACACAATAATTTTAAATATTTTTGAAAAATGTAACATAATATAAAATAACATTACATATATTATAAGTGCAAGAACAGAATATGTAATTAATACTAGTGATTAATAGGACAATATCATACAAATGCAATAGAAAAGGAAATGTTTCATGCGATGTACATAATGAATCAATTATTGGAAATTCCTATAACGTGGTATCAGATAACTACAAGTAGAAATCAAATATAAAACAAATATAAAACACACAATGATAATGCGCAATTGCAGCAGAGATCAAAGCGTATAATATTTAAAAGATTGCTAATATCAATTAGCACCATTATCAATATATTTAAAAAATATATATGCAATACCATAATGTATAAGAAAAAATATCAAAATGAATTGTTAAGATTCAAGATGAAAAGATATCATAAATAAGACATCATAAATGACTTACATTCATAATTATATGCGCATGTGCAGCATAATAATTTGAATGCTAATATATAACCATAAATGAAACATCATAACACCAACTTAAAAAATGAAATAATTAAGTATGAAATAATTAGTTGACAATGAAAGATTCCCCAGCACACTTAATATGGAATCAAAAACATTGAAAGAATAAGAAATTAAATAAAAATTGAATAAATGGAATTAAATGAAATGAAATTTGTGGAATTTAAACAGAATTATCAAGTCCCAATTGCCTAAATACCACAAATATAATGAAATGAGATGTTTCATCATCATATTAGCCATACATTGCTAAAAAATATGATATTGGGACTACATCTCAAATACAATGATTCAAATCAGTGATAAAATAAAAAATAAAATACAATATTAAAAAGGAAAGAAGCCATACTAATAAATTGCAGAGAGAACATTTAATAGAGACATTAAGTATAAAATCCATAAAGATGAAAAGAGATATAAATAAGATACCTTGCAGTTCATGAACCATCATGAAAACTCCAACATGACTGGGGAATGAATTGCATAAAAAATCATAACATGTTGCCAATTTTAGAAATATAAATTGCTTAGAAATGTAAATTGCTTTGCAGTGATGCCAGAAATAATGTTAAAATATAATGGATTATAAAATAAACAGGAACATTAGTGCTGCCATCTATTAGTAAAAGTGAATATAATCTGAATGGAAGGAATTGGATGGAAATAAATGTTTCATAATTCAACCAAATTACTATCTTAATTGATACCAATTAGTTAAATAATAAATAAATGAAATTAATTAATAAATAGAAAATCGAATTACATTAAAGGATGTATTAATGAATAATACTATGTTATAAATAAGTATTAAGATGGAAAGTTTAATAATAAAAAACAACTTAAAATAGTGCTGCCGTCTAGTGGTAAAAGTAAATATAAAGGAATGGACGGAAATTAGTGTTTAATAATTAAACCAAATTACTATCTTAATGATAGCCATTAGTTAAATAATAAATAAATGAAATTAATTAATAAATAGAATGTTGAATAATATCTAAGTAATGGATGTATAAATTAATAATACTATGTTATAAATAAGTAGTAATATGGAAAAATTAATAATTAATGCAACATTAAAACTGTACCATTAAATGACAACAACGATTAAATAACTGTACTAAAAATGCAACATCAATTAAAATAAATTAAATTAAAATACTAAAGATCTGAATTAAGAATCAAAGAATTTAAAATTAATATTGTTTAAATATTGAAATGTATTAGTCACAAATAATGTGGCTTCAAACAAAGTTAAATTATATAAAAACACTTAATAAAATTAAAACATATTATATTAACACCAAGGGTTGATCCAGACAAAATTTGGGGCCTATTTAGGACCCCTTCACAAAAATTAATTTAATAAAATGGGCCCCTTCACAAAAATCAATTTGATAAAATGGTCCCCCTTCACAAAAATCAATTTGATAAAATGGTGCCCCTTCACAAAAATCAATTTGATAAAATGGACCCCTTCACAAAAATCAATTTTATAAAATGGTCCCCTTCACAAAATTCCTTTTAACAAAATAGGCCCTTTCACAAAATTCAATTTCATAAAAACTTACTATTTATTATTTATTTATTATTCTTTGACTTTTAAAATGTATAAACAAGCAAGTTCACCAGATAGGAAAACTTCAGCAAAAGTATTTTAAAAAAGTTTTTGTTAATAAACGTTTGGTTCGAATTTGAGTAGCTGGATTTTGACTTTTATTACAAAATGTTATTTTTCACAAAAATATAATAAAATTTCACAAAAATAACCTTTACTTTTCACAAAATGGGCCCCAAGAAAAAAAACCTGCATCGACCCCTGAACACTGTATAAAAGTAAACATTATCTTAGAAGTAAATATGATATTGTCCACCAAAGGTATTAATCCAAATCATTAGATCAAATACATTCTTAATATTAATGAATATAAATTCATTTAAAATAATTAAATAATGAATAAGTAAATCTAACTAAATTAATATACATATAAAAATAACACATCGCAGTCCATTATAAAATGTGTATGATCAAACAATTGTGTAAATCAAAATACCCCCAATTTTTTTTTTTTTTTTTTTTTTTTAAATATAAATTAACCATGCGTATTTTTCCATACAACACCGCCACACACCTCCTCAATCCAACGTCTACCCACCCAACCATCCTATTATATATATATTTTTTTTTTTTTTTTTGTAAATATTTATAAGATTATATGATTTTTTTATACATTTTTGAAACACATGTGTTAATTTGGTTGTAAAGATCAAATAGGAACTAACTATATATTAAGGAATATATGAATTTTTTTGGAAAACCATGTTGTAATGCTTCATAGATAAGTTTTTTAAAATTTTTGTTAATAAGTTGAGAGGAACATAAACTTTTTATTCTATAAATATGATTAAAGAGTATATTACGATATACAGAATTATGAAGACATGATTTAAAATTAGTAAATGAATTAACTTTAAATTTAAATTCTTTACGTTTATCAAATAGATCTATTTATTGTTTTGTTTTCTTTTAGTGTAATTTTAAGATCTAAAAAGTTAATAGTATTGTTAGAAAGGAGGTTTTCCGTTAATTCTAAATTAGTAGGATAATCAACTGGAAATATAGAAATATTAGTGTGATCAGTGGTAATTAAAATAATGTCATCAATATAACGATATAAATGTATATTACTATTAATAAATGTACGTTCATAATGATACAAGTATAAGTCTGAAAGTATACTAG
Organism: Maratus michaelseni; assembly: GCA_963931845.1. Lineage (NCBI taxonomy): Eukaryota > Metazoa > Arthropoda > Arachnida > Araneae > Salticidae > Maratus > Maratus michaelseni. Next base: position 78,577,210 of record OZ007599.1, on the reverse strand, counting down.
ATGTACATCCCCCTTGTGGTATACCGACTTTCTGTAAATATAACGTGTTATCATGCATTATATAATTATTATATATAATGAAATTTGTTAAAGTTTTAAAATAAGCTGTATCTATATGAATTGGTAAATTAAGTGAATGTTGATACTTATAAAATAATGCACTTATAATATTATGTAGATCTAATAAATCTATATTATTAAATAGATCTTTGAAATCATATGTCATTATATTGTTAACACATTTAAGATTTTTCAAAATATTGACGAGTTGATAGCTATTTTTTATACAATGTGTGTTATCAGTGGATGTTGTCAGTGTATAAATTTGATTGAGAATTTTTAATAGATGTTTATTGGCTATATTATTATATGTATTGCATCCTATAGTTACAGTCCTAAATTTAATTGGATTTTTATGAAATTTGGGTATAAGAACTAAATAAGGATAATTAAAGTTAGTAGAATTAATATTTAATAATTTATAATAACTGTGAATTTTACGATTGTTTACAATTACATTTTCATTAGTTTTTTTAAAAGAATTGTTAGTAGAAATACAGGATGTAAGTAGTTGGTGATAATAAGCTTTACATATGATTGCATAATTATTAGGAGATTTGTCAGTATATGTTATTACATAGTTTTTTTGTAATTTAGTAATTTGCTGGAACAAATGTTTTGTGTTAATTTTAACCATATTCGATAAATTTTGTTTTAAAGACGAACTTAATTTTTCAATAACCAGTATTTTCCATTGATTAAAATATTCAATAGGTTTACTATATGAAATTGAAATTTTATAAATAAAAATGTCTATATCATATATAAACTGTTTTATAATAGAATTTACATTAAATTTAGAAGGAAGTCTATATTTAGTACCATAACCCATGAGTTTTTGCAGTTTATAATCATTCACAATATTAAGATTACCAGTGATTATATGTCCATGATCATTATTAATGAATTTTTTTAGAGTGGGGTCATTGCAATTACACTGAAAAGTACTAGCATCAGATGTATTTTTTGAAAATGCATTATAGTTAAAAATCTTTCTTCCAATTGTAGTAGGATATTTAAATGTCTTTGAAAGTTGAAGATTTTTTATAGGAAAATAACAGTTTTTATCATTAATTATAGAATTGATATTAATTTTATTAAAGATTTGATTTGAAAAAGTTATAATTATTTGAGTATTAGTGTTTTGAATTTTTTGTTTTTTATTTAAATTAATGTTAAAAAGATTAGCTCTTGTCATAATTAGATCATAGAAAATATCAGAGAAATGATTTGAGTAAGATTTACTAAGAAATACATTTAAATATTGTACTATCAGTTTCTTTTTAATAGAAAAAATATATTTTCGTATTAAAAACCAGTTTTAGTTCTTAATATAGTTTTGATGAAGAGTGTTGATTTGTTTAAGAATAAATTTATTGGAAATAACAACTGTAGCAGTACATTTTCCTCGCTTGTTACGTGTTTTTTTATGATTTAAATTATGATTTAGAGTAAGATAAATAGGAGAATAATCTGTAGTATTATTTGTTGAAAAAACTTTAACTGGTCTGTTATATAATTCACTATTAAGTCCATAAGGATAAATAGTGTTATAATATTTCATATATGAAGACTCCATAAATAAACGTTCTGATTTAGCTTTTATTATTTGTATAATTTCAATTGTAGTATTTTTTAATTTATGTTTATGAAAATGTTGTATTTCTGCTGTGGACTGTAAATTTTTTGCTTTGTTCTTGTTAGTGTCTGAATGATGTTGATTAATACGTTTATGTAATGGACCTGATGTTTCACCTATATATTTCAAACCACATATGTTACAGTTTATGCTATAAATTACATTAAATGCTTTACAAAACGTTGATAAATTAGGATCAGATACAATTTGTTTCTGAGAAGCAAATGGACAAGTCTTGCAGCGAGCATCATTACATAATCTAAAATATAATGGAGGAGGAGGAGAGTAAAAATGGTTACTTGATGTCGATCCAGGAACAACCCATTTATTGCCCCTGTACCGGGCACTACACTGCATAGATGCAAAGTGTATCTTGCCAGGAACGAGAATTTTACTTAGAACTACCATTAAAAAAATATGACACAATAAAAATACAATTTGAAGAAAATGAAAATATAAATGAATTAAATTAATGTATGAAACATAGAAAACTTGATTAATTAGAATTAGTAAAAATCTTGAATAAATGAAAGTATATACAAAATGTACAAATTAAAAAAGTAGTGCTAAAAAACTCAATAAAATCACAACCAAAATTATGAAAACTCACATTGCATAACCTCCAAAACAGAAAACCAATGGACTTTTTAGTAGAAAAAAAGTCAAATGAACCAAGTCATTATAACATATCCATTAAAATACAAAATCCAAGCAAAGACTCCCATATTGTTAACCCAATGGACTTCTCAGAATATTGCGATCAGATCAAAACAATTTACCAAAGCATGTTTAACGTTAAAACACAATAATTTTAAATATTTTTGAAAAATGTAACATAATATAAAATAACATTACATATATTATAAGTGCAAGAACAGAATATGTAATTAATACTAGTGATTAATAGGACAATATCATACAAATGCAATAGAAAAGGAAATGTTTCATGCGATGTACATAATGAATCAATTATTGGAAATTCCTATAACGTGGTATCAGATAACTACAAGTAGAAATCAAATATAAAACAAATATAAAACACACAATGATAATGCGCAATTGCAGCAGAGATCAAAGCGTATAATATTTAAAAGATTGCTAATATCAATTAGCACCATTATCAATATATTTAAAAAATATATATGCAATACCATAATGTATAAGAAAAAATATCAAAATGAATTGTTAAGATTCAAGATGAAAAGATATCATAAATAAGACATCATAAATGACTTACATTCATAATTATATGCGCATGTGCAGCATAATAATTTGAATGCTAATATATAACCATAAATGAAACATCATAACACCAACTTAAAAAATGAAATAATTAAGTATGAAATAATTAGTTGACAATGAAAGATTCCCCAGCACACTTAATATGGAATCAAAAACATTGAAAGAATAAGAAATTAAATAAAAATTGAATAAATGGAATTAAATGAAATGAAATTTGTGGAATTTAAACAGAATTATCAAGTCCCAATTGCCTAAATACCACAAATATAATGAAATGAGATGTTTCATCATCATATTAGCCATACATTGCTAAAAAATATGATATTGGGACTACATCTCAAATACAATGATTCAAATCAGTGATAAAATAAAAAATAAAATACAATATTAAAAAGGAAAGAAGCCATACTAATAAATTGCAGAGAGAACATTTAATAGAGACATTAAGTATAAAATCCATAAAGATGAAAAGAGATATAAATAAGATACCTTGCAGTTCATGAACCATCATGAAAACTCCAACATGACTGGGGAATGAATTGCATAAAAAATCATAACATGTTGCCAATTTTAGAAATATAAATTGCTTAGAAATGTAAATTGCTTTGCAGTGATGCCAGAAATAATGTTAAAATATAATGGATTATAAAATAAACAGGAACATTAGTGCTGCCATCTATTAGTAAAAGTGAATATAATCTGAATGGAAGGAATTGGATGGAAATAAATGTTTCATAATTCAACCAAATTACTATCTTAATTGATACCAATTAGTTAAATAATAAATAAATGAAATTAATTAATAAATAGAAAATCGAATTACATTAAAGGATGTATTAATGAATAATACTATGTTATAAATAAGTATTAAGATGGAAAGTTTAATAATAAAAAACAACTTAAAATAGTGCTGCCGTCTAGTGGTAAAAGTAAATATAAAGGAATGGACGGAAATTAGTGTTTAATAATTAAACCAAATTACTATCTTAATGATAGCCATTAGTTAAATAATAAATAAATGAAATTAATTAATAAATAGAATGTTGAATAATATCTAAGTAATGGATGTATAAATTAATAATACTATGTTATAAATAAGTAGTAATATGGAAAAATTAATAATTAATGCAACATTAAAACTGTACCATTAAATGACAACAACGATTAAATAACTGTACTAAAAATGCAACATCAATTAAAATAAATTAAATTAAAATACTAAAGATCTGAATTAAGAATCAAAGAATTTAAAATTAATATTGTTTAAATATTGAAATGTATTAGTCACAAATAATGTGGCTTCAAACAAAGTTAAATTATATAAAAACACTTAATAAAATTAAAACATATTATATTAACACCAAGGGTTGATCCAGACAAAATTTGGGGCCTATTTAGGACCCCTTCACAAAAATTAATTTAATAAAATGGGCCCCTTCACAAAAATCAATTTGATAAAATGGTCCCCCTTCACAAAAATCAATTTGATAAAATGGTGCCCCTTCACAAAAATCAATTTGATAAAATGGACCCCTTCACAAAAATCAATTTTATAAAATGGTCCCCTTCACAAAATTCCTTTTAACAAAATAGGCCCTTTCACAAAATTCAATTTCATAAAAACTTACTATTTATTATTTATTTATTATTCTTTGACTTTTAAAATGTATAAACAAGCAAGTTCACCAGATAGGAAAACTTCAGCAAAAGTATTTTAAAAAAGTTTTTGTTAATAAACGTTTGGTTCGAATTTGAGTAGCTGGATTTTGACTTTTATTACAAAATGTTATTTTTCACAAAAATATAATAAAATTTCACAAAAATAACCTTTACTTTTCACAAAATGGGCCCCAAGAAAAAAAACCTGCATCGACCCCTGAACACTGTATAAAAGTAAACATTATCTTAGAAGTAAATATGATATTGTCCACCAAAGGTATTAATCCAAATCATTAGATCAAATACATTCTTAATATTAATGAATATAAATTCATTTAAAATAATTAAATAATGAATAAGTAAATCTAACTAAATTAATATACATATAAAAATAACACATCGCAGTCCATTATAAAATGTGTATGATCAAACAATTGTGTAAATCAAAATACCCCCAATTTTTTTTTTTTTTTTTTTTTTTTAAATATAAATTAACCATGCGTATTTTTCCATACAACACCGCCACACACCTCCTCAATCCAACGTCTACCCACCCAACCATCCTATTATATATATATTTTTTTTTTTTTTTTTGTAAATATTTATAAGATTATATGATTTTTTTATACATTTTTGAAACACATGTGTTAATTTGGTTGTAAAGATCAAATAGGAACTAACTATATATTAAGGAATATATGAATTTTTTTGGAAAACCATGTTGTAATGCTTCATAGATAAGTTTTTTAAAATTTTTGTTAATAAGTTGAGAGGAACATAAACTTTTTATTCTATAAATATGATTAAAGAGTATATTACGATATACAGAATTATGAAGACATGATTTAAAATTAGTAAATGAATTAACTTTAAATTTAAATTCTTTACGTTTATCAAATAGATCTATTTATTGTTTTGTTTTCTTTTAGTGTAATTTTAAGATCTAAAAAGTTAATAGTATTGTTAGAAAGGAGGTTTTCCGTTAATTCTAAATTAGTAGGATAATCAACTGGAAATATAGAAATATTAGTGTGATCAGTGGGGTAATTAAAATAATGTCATCAATATAACGATATAAATGTATATTACTATTAATAAATGTACGTTCATAATGATACAAGTATAAGTCTGAAAGTATACTAGATGTACATCCCCCTTGTGGTATACCGACTTTCTGTAAATATAACGTGTTATCATGCATTATATAATTATTATATATAATGAAATTTGTTAAAGTTTTAAAATAAGCTGTATCTATATGAATTGGTAAATTAAGTGAATGTTGATACTTATAAAATAATGCACTTATAATATTATGTAGATCTAATAAATCTATATTATTAAATAGATCTTTGAAATCATATGTCATTATATTGTTAACACATTTAAGATTTTTCAAAATATTGACGAGTTGATAGCTATTTTTTATACAATGTGTGTTATCAGTGGATGTTGTCAGTGTATAAATTTGATTGAGAATTTTTAATAGATGTTTATTGGCTATATTATTATATGTATTGCATCCTATAGTTACAGTCCTAAATTTAATTGGATTTTTATGAAATTTGGGTATAAGAACTAAATAAGGATAATTAAAGTTAGTAGAATTAATATTTAATAATTTATAATAACTGTGAATTTTACGATTGTTTACAATTACATTTTCATTAGTTTTTTTAAAAGAATTGTTAGTAGAAATACAGGATGTAAGTAGTTGGTGATAATAAGCTTTACATATGATTGCATAATTATTAGGAGATTTGTCAGTATATGTTATTACATAGTTTTTTTGTAATTTAGTAATTTGCTGGAACAAATGTTTTGTGTTAATTTTAACCATATTCGATAAATTTTGTTTTAAAGACGAACTTAATTTTTCAATAACCAGTATTTTCCATTGATTAAAATATTCAATAGGTTTACTATATGAAATTGAAATTTTATAAATAAAAATGTCTATATCATATATAAACTGTTTTATAATAGAATTTACATTAAATTTAGAAGGAAGTCTATATTTAGTACCATAACCCATGAGTTTTTGCAGTTTATAATCATTCACAATATTAAGATTACCAGTGATTATATGTCCATGATCATTATTAATGAATTTTTTTAGAGTGGGGTCATTGCAATTACACTGAAAAGTACTAGCATCAGATGTATTTTTTGAAAATGCATTATAGTTAAAAATCTTTCTTCCAATTGTAGTAGGATATTTAAATGTCTTTGAAAGTTGAAGATTTTTTATAGGAAAATAACAGTTTTTATCATTAATTATAGAATTGATATTAATTTTATTAAAGATTTGATTTGAAAAAGTTATAATTATTTGAGTATTAGTGTTTTGAATTTTTTGTTTTTTATTTAAATTAATGTTAAAAAGATTAGCTCTTGTCATAATTAGATCATAGAAAATATCAGAGAAATGATTTGAGTAAGATTTACTAAGAAATACATTTAAATATTGTACTATCAGTTTCTTTTTAATAGAAAAAATATATTTTCGTATTAAAAACCAGTTTTAGTTCTTAATATAGTTTTGATGAAGAGTGTTGATTTGTTTAAGAATAAATTTATTGGAAATAACAACTGTAGCAGTACATTTTCCTCGCTTGTTACGTGTTTTTTTATGATTTAAATTATGATTTAGAGTAAGATAAATAGGAGAATAATCTGTAGTATTATTTGTTGAAAAAACTTTAACTGGTCTGTTATATAATTCACTATTAAGTCCATAAGGATAAATAGTGTTATAATATTTCATATATGAAGACTCCATAAATAAACGTTCTGATTTAGCTTTTATTATTTGTATAATTTCAATTGTAGTATTTTTTAATTTATGTTTATGAAAATGTTGTATTTCTGCTGTGGACTGTAAATTTTTTGCTTTGTTCTTGTTAGTGTCTGAATGATGTTGATTAATACGTTTATGTAATGGACCTGATGTTTCACCTATATATTTCAAACCACATATGTTACAGTTTATGCTATAAATTACATTAAATGCTTTACAAAACGTTGATAAATTAGGATCAGATACAATTTGTTTCTGAGAAGCAAATGGACAAGTCTTGCAGCGAGCATCATTACATAATCTAAAATATAATGGAGGATATATGAATGTATGTAATTGTATACTTATACTTATCTCTACATAGCAGAACTTTATGTAAATAGTGGGAGTCATAAGACACAAGTTCTACATTATGTTTTCCATATCCAAAGTGAATTTCGAGAATTTTCTGGACCAATTTCGATACCACTCGAAATTTGCCGGTATCTATTATACTTTATATGAATCTGTCATGAGATCGACATACATTTGACAACTTTCGGCCAAATTGGGCCATACATTTAAACTTTTGCACTTGCAAAACTTCATGTGTTCTTCATCGTAATTTTCCTGTATAAACAAAACATTTTAAACCAAATTCACCTTTTCGGAGCTTGTTGCTTCTGTATAATGGTTCAAAAGTTTATTTGTATGATTGACATAAATCCTGATGACTTTGATAAAAGAAAAATGGTACTTGAACTAAACTTTCAAAAAATATTAATTTAGACTTAATAAGGTAAAAACAATTCTAAAACCTAGGGATGCAGATAGATGCAAACTAGAATTTATCGAAAAGGTAATAATCTAAACTATTTAATGGTACCCAAAAGTTAGCTTTATCTTGGTTTTTAATATAACTTTTTCTATTTTAAAAATGACAATTTTTTTAAAAAAATAAAGAGTTTTTTGAGACATTAAATATGAATTAACAATTGATCTGTTGAAAATTTATGCACATAAATCCGATAAAACAATGTCTATATTTAGTTCGGAAGTGTCCATAATATAGCACTATTTTTTATTCTACTTGAAATAACAGATTGAACAACTATACTCAAAAATCATGATTCATTCATAAAATACGAAACACCGTCTTTGCATTGGTCTCTGGACCATACAATTATATTGATATCAAAACCATTTGAAGGGTACAACGAACCCAAACTATTAAGCAATATCAGGTAAAAAATAAATTATGTTAGGAAATTTTTTAAAAAATTGACTTTTGGCCAGCTAGAATCAGTAAATCTCCCACTGTGCGGGGCACAGTTAGAGAAAAAAATGTGCAGGAGAGACTGGGAGGGGAGGGGATGTTCAAGTGCCCTTCAGCAAATGACTAATTAGGACCACCACTATGGATCTTTAAAAATTCGTTCGATTGGTTAAGCTAGGAACTTGATTAGATATTTGGCTTAAACTATTATTCAGAAATAGTGGTAACCGCTACTTATAAATTTACTTTAATGTTATACAGGGTAACTAATAAGTTAATTATAATGTCCGGAATCAATTGCGTTGAAATCGGAAAGATAGTTGCAGATATATGGAAACAGGGCATAGTTAGAGAAAAACCTTCAAGGAGGGGCCGGGGGGGGAAGTTAATTATAATGTCTGGAATCAATTGCATTGAAATCGGAAAGATAGTTACAGATATATGGAAACAGAGCATAGTTAGAGAAAAACCTTGAAGGAGGGGCTGGGGGGGAAGGGAAGTTCAAGTGCCCTTCAGCAAATTACTTAATTAAGATCACCACTATGCATCTTTAAAAATTTGTTCGTTTGGTTAAGCTAAGAACTTAATTACAAATTTGGCTTAAACTATTATTCGGAAATAGTGGTAACAGCTACTCATAAATTTAGTTTAATGTTTTAAACGGTGACTATTAAGGTAATTATAATGTTTGGTGTCACTTGCTTTGAAATTGGAAAGATAGTAGCTGAGATATGGAAATGGGGCATAGTTAGAGGATAAACCTTGAAGGAAGGGACGGGGGGAGGGGATGTTCAAGTGCCCTCCAGCAAATGACTAATTAGGACAACCACTGTGCATACTTAAAAATTTGTTCATTTGATTAAGCTAGGAGCTTAATTACAAATTTGGCTTAAACTATTATTCAAAAATAGTGGTAACTGCTACTCAAAAATTTAGTTCAATGTTACAAAGGATGACTATTAGGTTAATTATAATGTTTGGAGTCACTTGCGTTGAAATCTGAAAGATAGCAGCTGAGATATGGAAACGGGACATAGTTAGAGAATAAACCTTGAAGGAGGGGACGGGTTGTTCAAGTGCCCTTCAGCAAAGGACTAATTAGGACAACCACTGTGTATACTTAAAAATTTGTTCATTTGATTAAGCTAGGAGCTTAATTACAAATTTAGCTTAAACTATTATTCGGAAATAGCGGTAACTGCAAATAAAAAATTTAGTTTAATGTTATAAAGGGTGACTATTAGGTTAATTATATAATGTTTGAAATCACTTGCGTTGAAATCTTAAACATAGTTGCTGAGAAATGGAAACAGGGCTTAGTTAGAGAAAAAACCTTGAAAAACGGCTGTGGTGGGGAGGGGGATGAAGCAGATGTTCAAGTGCCCTTCAGCAAATAACTAATCAGGAAGATCACTATACATCTTTAAAGATTGATTTACAGTCGAACCTCGTTAACACGAAATTGAAGGGACTGGGAATTTTTTTTCGTGTTATCCGAAATTTCGTGTTAACCATCATAATAGTGCCGCCATCAATGTTAGATATAAAAACTAAATAAATTAACCTACAAATATATCCCTGCTCAAAAAATCATAAATAAATAAGAAATAGTAAATTTCATTAATAAATTAATTACCGTTTTTTAGGCAATAATAATTTTATTTACATGTTAATCATATTTCTAAATAGTCCGTTATTGACTTTGGCTTCAATTTTTGTAGAGTACTTCTTTTAGGAACGTATGGACCTAATCTAATTTGTCCAAAGCTCGGGAAGTATCCTCTTGATCCATAAAGAAACGTTGTACAGTTTTCAATGCTGCGGTAGATTCATTTATTGACACTAAACATTTCCCTTCTGTGTCAATTTCTTCTTCATTGTCTGACACTTCAATGTTGTCATATTTATTTTTCATCAATTATTTCTTCGTCTGTCGTCACATCCGAAGTCAGCACATCTTCATCTATGCAAATGTACTTGGAAAAAATAATGTCTAAGAAAGAATTTACCGATTTTGGCTACATATCTTTTTGCAGAGAAGTCTATGACGCTATTTAAATCTTGTCAGTCATCTGTTAGAAAATATGAAATTGCTCTCACCGAGAGCATCAGCAAAAGCTTCTGCTTCATCTTGCAAAACTGCGAAAGTTAAAACAATGTTCTGGCTTATTGCCTCTTTTATCCACCGCAAGAGAGCAATTTCAATTTATTCATTCTTTCTTCTACACATTCGTTTTCTTACTGGTTTGAATTAACTCACAGCATAAACCGCTTCAATCTTTTCGCGATTTATTAAAATTGTAGAAAAATTGTAGGTATTCCATACTTCGCCGCATTTTGTGATTTTTTCAGCACTTTATCGCTAACTTTGGTTAATTTTTTTGCTTTGTTTCTTAAGATACTGCTTGCTGTTTTCGACTCATCTTTCACAGAATTCTTCAGAGCAACTGTGAAGAGTGTTTCCATTATGTTAGTTAGGTAGTGAAGTAGATATAGTCACTTGTTTTACTCACAGATAGGAGAATTCAGACCCCCGTTTATAGTTTATGTTACTTTCAATACAGTCCACTGAGTAATGGAACAATCACTTTCAAAAAAAGAAATTCCTTCCCCAAACTTTCATTGTGACTAATCTATTGCTCATATGGTTAATGTGGGAACACTTGTGCATATCAGAGATCAAAGAAAAGCAGGGATTATTCAGGAATTCAGTACTTCAGAATTCTCTGAAACCCTTTTTCAATTTAAATTGTTTTCAAACCATGAGAAAATTCCACTTTTAATAAGAGTATGTGACATTTAAGTTTGAAACATCGAAAAAATTGCATGAGGAATCGTGTTTTGACTTTGAAGCGAAAAACAAAATTCGCCTTAAGCGGGATTTTCCGAAATTCTATTTCATGTTAAACGAATTAATTAACATTGATTTTCAGACTCATCTGACGGGACCTGAAAATTATTTCGTGTTAAGCGATTTCGTGTTAACAAGGTTTGACTGTGTTTGGTTAAGCTAAGAACTTAATTCGAAATTTGGCTTAGACTATTATTCAGAAATACTGGTAACTGCTTTCTAGAAATACACCTTGAAGCTATGAATGCTGATTTTTCTGATAATTTAGTAAAAATGGAACTAAATGGAGAAGTTCTGAATATTATTAGCTGATAAAAGATACCCAAATATTATAATACAGACATACATACAATAAATACAATAATCCAACATGGAGTGAAAAATTAGCCAGAGCCAGGAATCGAACCTGGGTCCACAGCGTTCCGGGCTGTCGCTCTGACCACTGAGCTACTCCGGCCCATTCCTGAGTCTGCAATTTCTCACTAATAAACCATGACAGCCCGGAACGCTGTGGACCCAGGTTCAATTCCTGGCTCTGGCTAATTTTTCACTCCATGTTGGATTATTGTATTTATTGTATCTATGTCTGTATTATAATATTTGTGTATCTTTAATTGCTGAATGCAAGCGTTGTTTATGTGTATTTTAATAATTATTAGCTGATATTTAAAACAGCAGTATTCTGTATTTAAAACATCAATTAAATGCTACGGTTGAAGCTAAAAGTGCTAAAATTGTTAAATGTAATTAGATCCTTACCCCTCTCCATCAATGCAAATATAACAAATAATCTGTTAAATAAAGTTTATTAATAGTCTCTAATGTAATAATATATGTCCTGTTTAAAAAACCCATTAAACCCAGCTAATTATCATGAAGAAAAACGCGCCAGGAAAATGTTTTAAACAGATGGCATCTGTGTAATTTGCCGTGAATAGGTGGTGCTACATTAGTTTGGCTGTACGCCGGTAACTGCAATCCAAATTGAAACTATTTTGTTATAAGTCCTTATCTGTACATCGTTACTCTGGTTTATTTAATGTCTTCTGTGAATATTCTATACAACCAACCAACCAAAGAAAAAAAAGCATATTTTTGATGAGAGTTCGCTGTGCATTTTAATTCATATTTCAGTAAGTAATTAAAATTCTAATGTTCAGGTGCACCAGGAGAGGGTTTGGACTACCTAAATCTAAATTTTCAAGCTTCTTGGTGGGCTAGATTTTGCTAGCCATCACAGACAAACACACACACACAGAGCGAAACTGTCTTTTATTAGTATAGATTTACTTTTGTTGAGTGGGAATTTTATTTTTCTCTGAACTGTTGAAAGAAAATTAATGTTCTAGTAGTTGAGATATAGATTCCTTTATGGTAAGGATGTACTGTATTTTTGGAGAAATATGTTTTGATTTCATTTTTTTCTTTTAACACATTCCAGCATAGTTAAAAAGTTTTTGTGCATTCAGTTTGTCTGTCCATGCTCTAACTATTGTAAATATACTCAGATTGCCATGTAATTGATATATGTTATTGAGGTTTACCATGGCATGTTCACTACTGAAAATGGATTGTGTACCATTTATAGTTCATTTACAGGGCACTCAAAGAATCCTGTTACATTAAGGTCTATGGGGAGGGTCAACTGTTTGTAGTTTATTTTAACAATGCTACACTATTTTAAATTAACGAGATATGCATTTCTAAGGTGCACTAACACATACTTATAGAATATATATAAAGTAGGGATGAACCGGATATTGATTTTGTCAGATATCAGAAGCTCCTTTGACTGTCAGATACAGATATCCAATCGGATTATTGGCACTCGATATGACTTTAATTATGGTGTATGTTTATTTATTTATATAATGCCATGTCAGAACAATAAATTACAAACATGTTTCACATATCATTAAAACATTTTAAATATAATTGAAATATAATTTTAAAAAACTATATATCTCTTTAAATACATTTATATTAATAATGTTGCATAAAAAGTGTAATTTAAACATTAAAATATTCTGTTTATTTGTACAATGCTGGTAAAAGTAAATAAAATTTAGCCGTAACACATTTAGTAATACTATATCTATAATTGTAAATAGTTTCACAACGAAATACATAGTTTTGTTTTTGTTTAAGCATAAAACATCTACTAATATCCCCATGGTCGAAGAGTTATTTTCTTCAAACATAGGTTTAGTTGATGCTCTTTTTCTATTTTAATTATTTAATAATGTTTTACTTTAAGTCATATTTAGTTTTATTTTGAGTTAAAATAATTTTAGAGATTTATAAGTAAAAAGAAAATCACTTTTAATTTTAAATATTTATAATGAAGTTATATTTTCCCTTGTAGTTTTATATAGGTATGAAACAGAATTTCAGGTTATGCATTAAAATTCCTTCATTAAAAATAATAAGTATAAAGTTATCTTAACATGCAAGTTAAAAAACAAAAATAAAAATAGGACTGTTTAAATGTTTAACTTAAAAGAAAGAAAATTAATAACGTCATACTTTAATAAACAACTTCAAATTTTATTTTACAATCTGAAAGTAAAGGTACAATTTTCTAAAAGATGTAAACGTAAATTAAAAAAATTATTATAAAGAGTTCAAATATCAATATTAGGAAAGCTGGCAATTCGTTAAACTTCTGAGAGTTTCCTTTTACTCATGGATAGTGAACGTACTATATTTTGCATTATAAACAAAATTTTTACAGCATTGTTTGGGGCTAAACAATTTCTGTTATTCGTATACATTCGCTTTACAAAGGATATCACAAAAGAATATTTTTAACTGTATTTAGCAATTAGGGCTGGACAAATACAGTAACCAGGTCGCCACTGGCGACCAAATTTTTTACCCTGTCAACCAAGTTTTTTAAACTGGCATGTTTTTGGTATCTTTTTGTACAAAAATTCATCACTTTCTTGAAATGAGCACAAATACTATTTCTCACTCCACACCCCAATATTAAAAAATAAAGTTACAAACTACATTCGAACAAAAAATATTTTACTTTTACTTTTAAATTGGCAAAAATAGGTTCATCAAATGTAAATTTTTAAATAATAAAATCATTATTATTTGAGATTTCGACAAAAAAAAGAGTAAAAATTTCTCTTCCTGTGCTTCACTATTTCATCCATGCCTTCCTCCGCAGATATACATTCTGTAGCATTCAACTAACTAAACATTTGAAACGTTCAGCAATCAGCATTTCCTGAACATGCCAGTTAATTCAGACTTTACATTATTTCTTTTTCATGGATGTATAATTTTGATAAGTTTCATTAGAAAACATAGTTTATATTATTTTTCTAAACTATGTAACTTTTAATTCCAAACTGTTCTTGTTATTATTTTTTTATCAATTAATTCATCAGTACTTTTCTGCTATATCTGAAAATCAATGACGGGGGAGGTGGAGGATGGTAATTATTTTTTACTGGCTACTAGATTTTTTTGCTGACTACCACATTTTATCAAATTTGTAAAGCCCTGGTTGTAATAATATTAAGAAGAAAATATTAGTAAGTAATTTTTATTTAAAAAATGCAGATTTTGTGGACTTAAATTAAATCTGAAAATTTGTCATTTTATCTTTATTCAAAGCTATGCAGTAGGCTAAAAAATATATTTTTCCTTCAGAGAGTAACAGGGGACCTAAAATGGACTGATCAATTTAAAAATTCAATAACTTGCAAATGGTGGCAGATATTAAAGGAATTGTTGCAGGAGGGTTATGTAAGATGTCAAGAGTTTTTTTTTTTACTGTGATTCTTTATTTTAGTTTAAATTACCAGCAATAGATGGCACTGCAAGCAATAAATGTCCAATCGAGGCAGAAGCAGAAATCACCCAGCATTGATGCGAAGAAAGGAGGTGAAATATATGGAGTGGGTCTCATTCACCAATACAATCTTGAGAAATATAAAATCGTCTGCCCACTCAAATACTGCTCAAATTCATGCCCTATTCTGAATGCTGTTGTTGTGTTGTTATATCGAAGAATTCGTTATTTCCATGCCAACAACATATTTCATCGAAATCATACTGATTGAGTTAAGAATCAGGCGAAAGAACAAGTTTGTATGGGTTCTTTATATCTGGTGAATAAGACCCACTCCAAATATTTAACCTCCTTCTTTCACATCAATGCTGGGCAATTTCAGTTTTGGCCTTGATTGAGCACCTTTTGCTTTCAGCGCCATCTATCGCTGCTATTTGAAACTAAAACCAGGAATCAAAGTAAAAAAACTCCTGACATCATACATTACTATCCTGCAAGAATTTTTTTAATACCTGTGACCATTTACAAATTATTGAATTTCGAAATCAGTCAGTCTACTTTAGGACAGCCAGTATAATCACAACTATATTTTCCATAGCAATTAATTAGCTGTCTTATTCCCTGATAAAAGGAAACTTAATTGCTCTTTAAATTGTAGTTGTGGTTTTACTTATTCTATGGAGAAAAAAAGATGTTTTTAATCTACTATTTACAAACTCCACTATGTTTTACTAGTAAAAATGTTACTTTAATTTAGATTCTTAATAAATTACTCAATTTCAAAAACTTTATTAAGAAATACATTAATAGTAATAGTTTGAGTAAAAAGTCTATATAATTTATTTGGCATAATGTAAAATTTTCTTGATTCATTTTAACACTTTCCAACCTAGTTGAAAAGTGTTTATGACTTCGGTTTGTCTGGCCGTATGGCCGTCCTCTAACTCCTGTAAATAGGCTCGGATTGCCCTACAACTTTTATATGTTATTGTCATTTTATCTATAGCATGTTCCCTATTTCAACTGAAGTGTATAGCACTTATAGTTTTTTTACAGGGACACTCAAAAGAATTCTGTTACATTACGGTCTATGGGAAAAAATCATTTGCAGTTTATTTTAATGATGTTACACAATTTCAAACACATTGTAATTGATATATATCACTAAGGTGCATTACAAGAAGCTTAATATGGAATAGGGTGTGCATAGCACTTATAGTTACTTTACAGGGAGAGTCAAGAGAATTCCTTTACATTATGTCTATGGAGAAAAATCGTTTACGGTTTAATTAAATAATGTTTCACTATTTTGAAATTTATATATATCACTAAGGTGCATTACAAGAGACTTACTACAGAATATTGTGTGTATAGCAGTCATCGTTCCTTTACAGGGACACACAAAAGAATTCTCTACTGTCTGTTAACAATAATTCCTGGAAGGGCGTTTTAAGTTGCTGAACGCAATTTTAAATTCAACTCAATTTTTGTCTATTACTTGGTGTGTATAAATTCTGTAAATCATATACAGGGCAGCACAAAAGTTCACGAACACATTTCTGTTTATTGACAGAAACTCCAGAAAGAGAATTTTAAACTGTGCTATGCATTTCCTAACTGAACTAAAATTTAGCATCCTTATGTAGTATATATACAAATCTATAGATCATATACAGGGCTGAATAAAAGTATTCAGATAATTTTCTGAATATTGTATATGTTGGAAATTTCTGAAATTACATTTTTAAATAAGTTATGTGTTTTCCAAATTGTTTACTTAGATGTTATCTTTCAGCTTATTAAACGGTAATGATTTGTAAAATTATTTTGGAAGCGTTGGAAAGTGTTACATAATCTATGCTTGACACATGATTTTTCATTCTTGTTTAATTTGTATGAGAACTTGGAATCTCAAAGCAATTAAGTTGTGATTGTTTTTAATGTTGTACTTATATTTTTTAAAATCTGATGTAAAATTGTATAATATTCATTATTGTCAGTCATATATTAATTATTGGTACAGAATATCATATCTCAATTTGACTGCATATGATAAGACATATCAGTTTAAAAAAATGTGTCCAACAGAATGTGTCACTTTGTCCAAAAATGTGTCACTTTTATCAAGAATGTTTGAATGCAATTTGCCATCCTGTCCTATGCATATTATTGTTAGAACTTCTGTAGTAAAGCCATACATTGTATGTTTAAAAAATGTATCCATCAGTTTTATGTGTCACTTTTATCAAGAATGTTTGAATACAATTTGCCATCCTGTCCTTTGTCTTATTGATAGAACTTATGTAATAGAAGTCGGATATCCGGTGATTGTGATTTGGATATCTGATGGTATTTCAGATATTAAAAAATCAGCCGGATATCAAATATTTTCCAGCTATCTGTTGCAACCCTAATATAAAGTATTTGTCATTCATTTACAGAGTCACACAAAAGAATTCAGTTTATACACTATATTTCCTATGATGACTGGTCACTTGCGATTTTAGACATTTTGTTAAATATCTGAAAAGCTACATGAGGAATTATCCTGAAACTTCAAGAGTGTAAACAACATGATAGACGTCATATATTTCCGCGAAGATTTTTTCCTGAAACCCCATAAAGGGCCATCAACAAATTGAAGAAAAACGAATATATTTTGGATAACACTGTAAAAACTAATATTGCAAAAGCATTCAAACTGCAGATTATGATTAAGTAGATTATTGTAATAATTTGGGTTCATTTCTATGAAGATAGCATGTATACTCGAAGAGAAATTCAGGTTTTTATAAAAACAGTCCCAAATTTTATCAAGTTTTTTGCTTATAATTTGCAGAGTTTTTAATATAAAAACAAGTTTTTTCAGAAAATATGACAAACAAAATTGTACACAATACCCTGCAATCAGAATTAAAAAATAATAAAAATTGTATGAAAAATGAACAGGTTTACTAAATATTGTTTCACTGCGCATGCGCAAATTCAATCAAAATATACTGTGCATAATATATTAGTTAAATGTAGAGACCAACTTTTATGAAAAGCTCAAAAATATAGCTTGAAAATTCTTATAGTAATCGTCGATAGAATAAACTCAAAATTCGCTGTTCCCAAAAGGAAGCAAAAGATGAGGGGTTGTATCAAATATAGAATGAGAGACACTTTATTCTTATTATGTCAACTTTCATAAGCTAGTATATTTGGATACAACCCCTCATCTTTTTGCTTCCTTTTGGGAACAGCGAAATTCGAGCTTATTCTATCGACGACTACTATCAGAATTTTCAAGCTATGTTTTTGAGACTTTCATAAAAGTTGGTCTATACGTTTAGCTAATATATTATGCACAGTATATTTTGATTGAATTTGCGCATGCACAGTGAAACAATATTTAGTAAACCTGCTCATTTTTCATACAATTTTTATTATTTTTTAATTCTGATTGCAGAGTATTGTGTACAATTTTGTTTGTCATATTTTCTGAAAATAACTTGTTTTTATATTAAAAACTTTGCAAATTATAAGCAAAAAACTTGGTAAAATTTGGGACTGTTTTTATAAAAACCTGAATTTCTCTTTGAGTATACATGCTATCTTCATAAAAATGAACCCAAATTATTACAATAAGCCACTTAATCATAATCTACAGTTTGAATGCTTTTGCAATATTAGTTTCTACAGGGTTATCCAAAAGATATTTGTTTTTCTTCAATTTGTTGATGGCCCCTTATGGGGTTTCGGGAAAAAATCTTCGCGGAAATATATGACGTTTATCATGTTGTTTACACACCTGAAGTTTCAGGATAATTCCTCATGTATCTTTCCAGATATTTAACAAAACGTCTAAAATCGCAAGTGACCGATCATCATTGGAAATATAGTGTATAATGGTCTATGGGGAAAAATTGTTTTCAGCGTATTTTAATGTTGTTACACTATTTCAAATACAGTAGATGCCGCTTAATATAATCACTTCGGGACCACGAATTTTTGATAACAATAAGCAATTTAAGAAAATATCAAATGATAATGTGTAGTAGTACTATTACTAAGAAAATGATTACTCACCCTTGTAATGATGACTTGCAAAGTGATAAAAAACATTTATTGAGAATATTCAGTAATTTTTGTTTGTTTAAATTTTTCTCTTAAAAGTTTATTAATGAATTGTTCATTACATTGTTCAGGACATAGTGATTTTGATAACATTAACCGTGATCACATTAAGCGGCATCTACTGCATATAATGAAATTTATACACATTATTGAGGAACACTACGAGATACTCACTGTAGAATACGACATGCATAACAGTTTTTGTTCATTTACAGGGACACTCAAAGGATTTTGGTTACAGTACTATCTGTTAGTGATATACGCTGGAAGTGCGGTTTTAAGTTTAATTAAATTTTTGCGTACTACAAGATGGATATAAATACTATAGATCAAATACAGGGCTACAAAAATAATTCATAAGCATTACTGCTTTCAGAATATAAATAAATTTGTGTATAGGGCAGGGCTATGCAAAAAACTTCCTTCCATGTCAGTTCATCCAGGTCATAACACCCACCAACTCAGATTTTCATAAAACTTTGTGCACTTGATAGTATCATATAGCTACAAACCCAAGTGAAATATTTCTTCTCAGGGCCTCATAGGTTTTTAGATAAAAGGGTTCAGAATTTTGAAAAATTGCTCAAAAATACCACTTGTTCTGCTCATTTTTAGTGTGAGGTGTATCAGAAAAAAATTCCCATCTCAGTGCCTAATCGACATATCACTTTGAAATTTTTATCCTTTGTCAATCAAAATACAGTAAAAGCTCAACTAACAAATATGCTCGGGAAGCGCCGATTGCTGTATACTTGAAAAGTCTGGATAGTTGAGTACTACAAAATCTGTCATGAAAGAAGAGGGGAGGGGATTTTCATAGATGTAACAGTGAAAAAAAGGAAAATGAGTTTTTGGCCTATTTTCCTGTCATCAAGAAGTCGATCAAATAATTATTTTATTATTATTAAATTTGCATTTGATAAAGCTAATTTTTACAAATTAAAATAAATAATATTTTGTGTTAGGATGTCATTTCTAAATTTATTTATTACTCTTTTATAACATTACATTATTTATAATTAGACATCTCATAAAGATTTTAATTTAGGACTACGATGATTAACAGATGCTGCTCTTACTTTATGTAGTACTAATAATAAAGTAAACCTCAACATTAGAAAATAACAAAACTAAAGAAGTGAACTAATTAACTAGACGTTTTTCAAATGACACTGTGTTCTGCCCTTTTCTTCCTAAATCATAAACTTTGCACTGTGCAAATTTTTTAAAAAATGGTGCCCTTTTTTCTTTCCAGAAAAAGCACGTGGACGCTTGGAAAATTAAGTTCTGTGTGATTCTTCACTTGTGTTGCCTCAATTACACCCACATTATGCAGGCCAAAAAAAGGTGCAGCAACCCATTGTAATAATGAATCCTTTCAGCATAGCTAAGAACATTATCAGATGCAAGTTGATAACATCCGATTTCGGCTCTCTGATCAACATAAAAACAAACTACAGTTGTCACTATTTTATTTTTGGAGTGGCTCAGATAGTGGGCTTTTTTTATTTGGGAGGGGAGGCTCTAATCTTCTGAAAACTTATTGCATTTAAATAGAAATTTGGTAAGTAACTTAATTTATTATTATTTGAATTTGCTGAAAATTTGAATGCAATCAGGCAGTTAAAAACAGATATATACACAGGTGTCCAGAAAATAAGGGGCAGTGACCAATTTCAGATGTTTCGTTGAATATCTTACTGAAACTCATGAGGAAATGCCTGGAATGCCCTTGAACTTTGAGGATGTAAAGAACATGTTTGACTTCATGTTTTCCAGTGAAGATTTTGTCGCGAGGATAATAAAAGGGGCAATAATAATTTTAATAATAAAATAATATTTTCAATCACCCAAGTAACAACAAATGCTAAAAATGGTCTGTCACTGTAGCAAATGACTATGTAGGTCCTGTTAAAATTTTGTGTGCATTTGTGTAAGCATAGCACGTATATTCGTGTAGATGTACATGTTTCTGTGAAAAATTCAAAAGTTTTTTTTTTTTTTTTTTATAGCATGCAGAGTTTTTGATAAACCTAATAAAGTGTTCTTCTTACCACTGCCTATTTATATCTTTATTTTACTTCCACCTTTCCTGTTTTTAACCATCTTTATTTACAGCAGCTACATTTATATATTACAGTATCCTTACCTTCTCAATATCTTTCTTCCAATATTTACAGTAAATTATCAGCCAGCATCTATAGCAGTTTCACGTTTCACCTAATGTCTACAATTGTATCAACAGTATCTGAATAACCCAGTTGAACGTTCTAATCCCTATATTGTTTAAAGTTTAGGGGAGACCAGTACACAGTGGACCACTTTGTCAGTTAACATATTTTTTCTCTTTAACAGACTGACCGATCTGTATGAAAATATTTTTGAATATTAGTTAAACTTTCTTAAATCCATCATAATTTTCTCACAACATAGTTTTCAATACATTTTTCAAAAAAAACATAAAATTATATACACTTGTAAAGTGGACCAGTGTACCCCGGAAGCAGGGTACACTGGTCCATCCACCGGGGTACAGTAGACCACTACTAGGTATTATCTAAAATACAATATAAATCTATTTTTCATTAATCTAATTCTTTTTTGTTGCCCCTTCACCCGCAAAATAACATAGTAATATAAATTTTGAAACAAAAACAAAAAATTAATTATATTTTTAAAATAATCCATATATTTAAAGCTGTTTGGTAATTCTGTCAAATCTATTCCATCGAAATTCGATCGAATACGCATGCGTCAAAAAATCACCGGCCAATGAGGTGAGGGTCTATGACTGTCTCTACAAACGTGTTTGGGATCGTATCATCTGTTGTTTTTTTCTGTTGTCACGTTGCGTTAAACCTAGGAAGATATTTATCTAGAACTCACTGTGGAGTGTTTAGAAGGTATTTATTTTATTTATTTATTTTATTTATTGTAATTTGTATGAATACTTAGATGTCCATTTCGGATTTACTGTTTAAAAATGAATTTAGGCTCATAAGTTGGCGAAATCCCGATGGAAATTTTTTTTTTAGATCTCTATCATTTTGTTTATATAGTACAGAAAATAATTATTCAAACGTGTAGAACACGTAATACAAAATTGGACCACTTATGGTCTGTTTATTATCGGGAATGAATCTTATGGTGTTCCGATTGATAATGAATTCGATTATGTAAATATAATGTCAAAAGACAGTACGCACGGTAGTAATATTTTTATTATTATGTGTTCGAAAAAAGCGAATCTGAGCGCCTGAATATAAATTATAAAATATTATTTCTATATTTAGCAACTAAATATTTAATAAATATGCAGGAATGTGACTAGCTTTATGTGAATGTATAATATATGTAAGTCTGAACTTTAGCATTATTTTTTAACAGAAATATATTATCTCTATTCGATTTAAAAGTTTTGTCATTACATAAGTGTGCTATTTAATTTGTAAAGAGTATGTATGCATTATATTGTTTGTATGTATACAAATGTTTAGAATGTTTTGATTTGTAAACTCTTAATATTTGAATAATGTTTACATTATATTTGTTTGTATGTATACAAACAATATATGTATACAAAGAAGTATATATACAAACAATATTAATATTTACATTGTATTGTTTGTATGTATACAAATCTTGAATGTTTTAATTTATTACATTCATTTTTTACCAGTTTGCATGTCCGTTCATGGGCGATTCATATGAAACTCATAATTTGTCACAAATTGGTGATTTTATTGATTTAGTGCTTTGCCCAAGAATGTGGAAAACAAAACTATTTTTGACATCGGGTGAAATGAATGAGGTTATTTCGGTTTTTATTTTGTATATAAAAAATGTTATATGTAAAAAAATCCTGGCCATTAATCACATTGTTTTTTGTATATTTAAAGACGATTACTTATTCTTTGTAATTATTTTTTTGCTGTGGGTTTTTGAGCAAAATAATATTACTTCATAGCTAGAACCAGTTCCGCTAATCATTAATATTTTCTTAATCCTTTGACCGCTGAGCAAATGGGCAAATTTGTAATGTTTTTTCTGTTATTTTTTTTAAATGTCAAAAAAAGATAAATTTTCAAAATTGGTATAAAAAACTTAGGTACTTCTCTATTATCCCATCGTCCACTTTTCATAACAAAATACTATTGCCAAAATGTATGATTAAATGCCAAAAATGCAATCCCATTTACTTGATGTCGGAAGCATTATACGTGTTTGTTATGTCGTCAAGTGGTTTTTAATTCAACATTTGCGCGTATTAATGACAACGTTCTCCTGTTTATTTGGCGTTACAGTTTGGCGATAGTTTTTTGTTATGAAAAGTGGTCGATGAGATAATAGAGAAGTACCAAAACTTAATTACGTATATGAGTAGATTCCTTGACTATATTAATCATTACTCAATATTTTAAAACTGCATCATATTTGTAGAATTATATTAATTTAAACAATGCGTCTATTGAAGTGTGAAGAAGCACATACTTCTATGAAGAACCATATATTTACATAATCGTTTTCATTAGCAATCGGAACACCATAAGATTCATCCCCGATAATAAATGGACTATAAGTGGTCCAATTTTGTATTACGTGTTCTACGATATTTTACGTACGTTTGAATAATTATTTTCTGTACTATATACACAAAATGATAGAGATCTAAAAACACAATTTCCATCGGGATTGATTTTGCGAATGTTAAATGAGCCTAAATTCATTTTTAAACAGTAAATCCGAAATGGACACCTAAGTATTCATACAAATTATAATAAATAAAATAAATACCTTCTAAACACTCCACAGTGAGTTCTATATAAATACCTTCCTAGGTTTAATGCAATGTGCAAGAAAAAAAAAAACAGGAGATGATCCCAAACACGTTAATAGAGACAGTAATAGACTCTCACCTCATTGGCCGGCGATTTTTTTGACGCATGCGTATTGGGTCGAATATTGTTGAAAAATGATTTTGAAGAAAAAATCGGGAAATTCACAAAATGGTTTCGGGAAAAACTTCACCAAATGGTTTAAAAATTCTTTGAGTGACAGCGGGAAAAAAATTTCGTTTTACATTCAATCATCGCAATTGGCGAGTGTGACTATTAAGTTTAGCCAGTACTGGCAATAACATCAATTACCAATTTTCAGTATTACTCGCCGATTGGTGAGTGTTAATTTTGTCTTATATCACAAACTGTATTTACATATACTACTAGATATAATGATTATGAACCATGATTTTTCTATTATTGGGCGAGATTCATGTTTTTTCAGCAATTCTTTGACGAAATTCATGTTTTTTCAGCGATCCTTTGAAGAATTTCGCATTTTCTCATGATCCTTAACGAAATTCGCATTTTCCAGCGATTCTTTGATAAAATACATTTTATTCCGCAATTTTTAGACGAAATTTAGTAAAAAAGCATGACCTTTTGGTGAACTTTCCTTTTTTGCGATTCTTTGACAAAATTTGCTTATCTTTCACGATCCTTTTGCATAATTAATGTTTTTTCTGATGTCTTTTAACGAAAGTCATGTTTCCCCATGATCCTTTGATTAATTTAGTGTTTTTTCCTCAATCATTTGACGAAATCTGTGATTCCCCCCCCCCCCCCCCGCGAAGATTGGTTAGATGTTTTTAGTCTGCAGGTGCCCTAAAAAGTCTGTGACGCCCGTTGCTGCATTGCACACATTCTTTCTTCCATGGTGCATCGAACGAAGAAAATTCATCCTAAAGAATCATTGTTTCATTCTTGACATTTCTGGAAAGAAACAACGTTCAACTCATTGGCTGAATTGTAAAGGGCGAAATGTGTCAAACATTAGCGGAAAGAAAGTGCGCAATTTGTTCGTTCATGGATAAAATCATGAAATTCATTAATCAATAGTTGATAAATTCGTCAATCGATAGCGGAAAAATCGCAAAATTCATTAATCGACAGTGGAAAAATCGCAAAATTCATCAACTGGTTTCGGGGGAAAAAGTTTTCGAATATCGTCAAATGGCTTCGAGAAAAAAAATCACAATCCGTCAATTTCGGAGAAAAAATCGTGAAATTCGCCAAATGGTTTCGAAATTTGTCGAGCGACAGCGGAGAAAAAAATCTTTTTCCATTCAATCATCGCAATTGGTGAGTGTGACTATTATGTTTGACCAGTGGTGGCAATAAAGTCCATTGCCAAATTTTCAGGATTACTCGCTGTTTAGCAAGTGCTAATTTTGTCCTATACTTCAAAACCCTTTTGATCATATCATCAGTGTGCAGGACAATTTTTTTTACGTGAACCATTTGATGAATTTTGTGATTTTTCCATTATCGATTGACCGATTTTACTGCTATCGATTGTTGAATTTTATAATTTATCAACTATTGATTAGCGAATTTCATGATTTTTTCCATGAACGTTTGACGAATTACGCAAAAAAATTAAGAATATCGTTAAATTGTCTTGGGTAAAAAAAAATTTAATATTGTCAAATGCCTTCAAGAAAAAGTTGCAAGTTGGAACGCCTGTGACCTCTTTTTCATGTTATGCATCTCGGGTCTATCCCCCCAAGTGGGACACTTTTCTAAATTTTGCAGACACCTCTCATGTGATATATCGCTGGAAAATTCTTTGACCGCTTATTCATGTTATGCATCTCCGGGGTCCATCCCGCCACCCCCCCTCCCCCCCCAAAGGGTACTTTATAAATTTTGCACACAACCCTCATGTTATATATCATTGGAAAGGTCTGTGACTGCTTAATCGTATTATGCATCTCTGATGTCCATCTCCCCACTTTGCCCCCCCACCCCCCCAAAGGGTACTTTATAAATTTTGCACACAACCCTCATGTTATATATCATTGGAAAGGTCTGTGACCACTTAATCATATTATGCATCTCAAATGTCCAACTCCCGACTTTGCCCCCCCCCCACCCCCCCAAGGGATACTTTTCTAAATTTTGTTGACACCCCTCATGTCATATATTGTTGGAAAGGTCTGTGACTGCTTAATCATATTATGCATCTCCGATGTTCATCTCCCCACTTTGCCCCCCCCCCCCCCAAAGGGTACTTTATAAATTTTGCACACAACCATCATGTTATATATCATTGGAAAGGTCTGTGACTGCTTAATCGTATTATGCATCTCTGATGTCCATCTCCCCACTTTGCCCCCCCACCCCCCAAAGGGTACTTTATAAATTTTGCACACAACCCTCATGTTATATATCATTTTAAAGGTCTGTGACCACTTAATCATATTATGCATCTCAAATGTCCAACTCCCCACTTTGCCCCCCCCACCCCCCAAAGGGATACTTTTCTAAATTTTGTTGACACCCCTCATGTCATATATTGTTGGAAAGGTCTGTGACTGCTTAATCATATTATGCATCTCCGATGTTCATCTCCCCACTTTGCCCCCCCCCCCTCCCCAAGGGGTACTTTCTAAATTTTGCACACAACCCTCATGTTATATATCATTGGAAAGGCCTGTGACCACTTATATCATATTATGCATCTCCGATGCCCATCTCCCCACTTTGCCCCCCCCCCCCCCAAGGGGTACTTTCTAAATTTTGCACACAACCCTCATGTTATATATCATTGGAAAGGTCTGTGACCACTTAATCATATTATCCTCCCCACTATGAAATTTGTCAAGTTAAAGCAACTATAAATTTTATTTTTATGGTACTATCAAGTTGTTTGCCGTCAAATTTTGACGGGTTCCATCTAGTAACAGATTAATACAGGAACAATTGCAATTTAGTTGAAGTTATTACTTAAGTACAAAAAAATCAGCGCACATTAAAATTTGTAAATGAAATTCCGAAGTACTTATGAGTAAGATTGAGCATGGAATTTTCAAGAAATAATTTTAGGTCTGAGAGCAACATTATGAAATCATTGACATCAACAGCAGATTCATCTACAGTTTCAGGAGAAATAAACTGATTTCCATTCAATTTGCGTCTCATGAATCTTACTTGAATAGAATCATCAACAATTAGACTACAGTTATATTCATCAAAGGCAGTAAATACAAAACAAAATATTTCTTACTATGTTAAATAAATTGTTATTTTTATTTGTTTACTTTATTTTACAGTTAAATCTACTTTAAAACAATCTTTCTTTATAGAAAATAAGCAATTATTAAATATTTTGAACATTCTACATTACAGGAGCAGAGTGGATTGTGGACCACTGTGTCCCAGGAGTGGGTAGTCCACTGTACCCCATGTTAAAGTTCAATAAATAATCATATTAATATTGTTTATAGCTTTCTTTTAAACATATTAACTTTAAAGTAAAATAAAAACAAGTATCTTAGCTTTGCAAAAAAGCTGTTTTATTTTATTTATCTACAACCTTTAATTATTAAAAAAATAAAAATATGATGATGAAAATTTTTCTTTTAGAAGCTCAAAACAACCAATCAGGATAAAATAGTTCAATCTGAGCTAAACATATTTTCTGAAGGCTATAAATAATCATTGTAGTGCTGTTGTCTATTAGGATAGAAGAGAAGCTTAAAAATAATTTAAATAAATAAAATATTAGGGGGTGGTCCACTGTACCCATAGGTCCAGTGTGTACCGGTCTCCCCTATATATTCAGTTTCCTTTAGTTTACAAGCATATCTTTAATTCATCTGGTTTTTGTTTACATTCAGTCCAGAGGTTGATGCAGGTTTTTTTTCTTGGGACCCATTCTGTGAAAAGTAAAGGTTATTTTTGTGAAATTTATCTGGAGGCACGGCAGTGCCTCCGCCAAGTCGAGAGAGGACAGCCGTAAGCATACTTTTCTGGAAGCAACTCAGGGCACTTTTGACCCCCCCCCCCCATATCTCCGCGCTATAGTATCCCAAAACTTTGAAACTTCGTTTTTCTAGAGTATTTGGTACACAGGACCAAAATTTAAAATTACAAGTTTCTGTCTTTTCTAGTTCAGATGATACATGAACTCAAACATTTGATTTTTTGTCACTCACTCACTCACTTGTTCACGCGTCATCAAAAAGATTAGGTAGATCCCGTAGCCATAGAAACTTGATATTTGGAAAAAAGGTAGTGTTTAGGATACAAAGAAAGAAAAAATTATAAAATCCAGAAAACTCGAAAAAAAAAATTCGAAAATTCAACAAATTCCATCAAAATTGAAAATTGAAAATAATACGATCTTGTAGTCTTAGAAACTTGTGATTCAGTGTGAAGGTAGCGTTTAGTATCCAGAAAAAGCAAACATCAAAAACACCAAAAAAATCGAAAGCAAAATTGAAAAAAATCGAAAAATTTCAAGTAATCCGATTTTGTTGCGCTAGAAACTTGGAATTCGGAATAAAGGTAGTATTTAGGATGCAAAATAAGGAAAAATTAAAAATTCTGGAAAATTCGAAAAAAATTGAAAACATTTAAATAATTTGATTTTTTAGCCTTAGAAACTTAAAATTCGCAGTAAAGATAGTGTTTAGGATTCAGAATAAGTTAAAATAAAAAACGCAATAAAATTCGAAAATAAAATAGAAAAATCAGAAAAATCGAAAAATAAGGAAAATTTCAAAATAATTCGATTTCATAGTGCTAGAAACTTGAAATTTGGAATAAAGGTAATATTTAAGATACTAAATAAGGAAAAATTAAAAAATTTGAATAATTCAAAAAATACCCATAAATTAGTGCAGACGATATATGAACTCAAAGTTTCGATTTTTTGTCACTCACACACTCATTCACTCTCGCGTCATCAAAAAGATTGGGTAGATCTCGCAGCCACAGAAACTTAAAATTTGGAATAGCTAGTGTTTCGGATACAAAGAAAGGAAAAATTATAAAATCCGGAAAATTAAAAAAAACAAAAAAACATTTGAAAATTTTAAAAAATCGAACAAAATTGAAAATTGAAAATAACACGATCTTGTAGTCTTAAAAACTTAAAATTTGGTGTGAAGGTAGTGTTTAGAATTCAGAAAAAGAAAACATCAAAAACAAAAAAAAACAAAAATTGAAAATAAAATCGAAAATTTTCAAATAATCCAACTTTGTTAAGCTAGAAACTTGGAATTCAGAATAAAGGTAGTATTTAGGATGCAAAATAAGGAAAAATTAAAAAATCTAGAAAATTAAAAAAAAAAATCAAAAATTCAAAAAATTCGAAATAAAATGAAAAAAAATTTTAATAATTTGATCTTTTGGCCTTAGAAACTTAAAATTCGCGGTAAAGATAGGTTTAGGATTCAGAATAAGTTAAAATAAAAATGCATTAAAATTCGAAAATAAAATTTAAAAAATCGAAAAATAAGGATACAGTGAAACCTCTTTGAACGGTCACCTCTAAACAACGACAACCTCCGAATACCGGCCACATATTGATGGAACCAAACAGGTTCCATAGCATTAACATTGGTACGAACCTCTAAATAAGGAATTCTGAACAACGGCCGCTCAAAAGTCACGAGAAAAAAAATAACAGCTCCTGGTACAATTTCTTATTTATTTGCAAATCGAAATGTGAAGCAGATCAAACAAAAGTTACTTGATATGTCAACAAAAAGTCACTTAATGTCTTAAAAACTTAATCTTTTCCAAAAACTAATCTCTTAAGAGCCTACACTAGTCACGCAAAGAAATGCTCACGCTAATGTTAAGTCTATGGGAAGGTTATCGCGCGATTTCTCGCTCGCATTTTAATATTTTTAAATGATTTTTTTTGCGTAGGATAGCTGACGTCGATCTCTATCGTTGTTAGTTTTTACTTTTTTGATTTTGACTCCAGTTTTTTTATATAAGGATACTTTCATTTTCAGAACCGGTTCCAACCGGTTCCAAAATCTAAAATGTCCGCTTATAAAAAAACTTTAACCAAAATCAAAAAAATAAAAACTAACAACGTTGCAGATCGACCTCAGCTATCCTACGCAAAAAACTCCTTTAAAAATATTAAAATGCGAGCGAGAAATCGCGGGATAACCTTCCCATAGACTTAACATTAGCGTGAGCATTTTTTCGCGTGACTAGTGTAGGCTCTTAATCTTTTTGATAATCACTTCTGCCTCAAGATGTCATAAAGTCCCAAGACTCAAGAGAGAGAGAAGACAGAAGGACCAACAACAAATTATCTGTTAAACGAACAATGTGACCACCCAGTCTTTTTTATACTTTTTTTCTTTGGTGTGGGGTCTTGAAATTTTCATTTTGTCCATAGAAATTGTCATGAAAGTTTCATTGGGGAATGAAAAGCATTTCCATTTGGGAACAACGGATAGATGATTTTTGTAAACATTGAGCGTCTTTAGAAATTTCAGTTTTCTGGAAACTTCCGAACAAAAATGTTAAAGATTGATCATTCTTTTGTTCAACTTTTCTGCAGTCTGTCTTATTGGGGCTCCTTCGTATAACTTGAGAGTACACCTCTTACTTGTTCATGATTCTTCGTGCATTGTTACCATAGACCTTCTAATAATACGATCTTTGCTTTGAGGTTGTTACCAACTATCGTATTAAAATTCATCATTTGATTATGAGTGGAAAATTACGATTAATTATAAACGAAAATTCCAAAATTTCTAGTATTAACACATACGCCGAAGTTTTGACGAACCTTCGTGAAATTCCAAATCTTTTCATTAATTAATAATGATGATGAGTTGTATAGCAAAATAACTCATATTGTTATTTCTTTGGAGAAAGATATTTGCAGCAAAAAAACAAAGCAACTGCAAATCACTGATTTTTTTAATGTATTAAAACAATAAGGATTAATTAAAATGACTGTGTATTTCTATTTAAATTTATGTATTTTGATTTTTTTTTAAATGAAACCTCTGAATAACACCCACCTCTGAAGAGCGGTCACTTTTCACCGGTCCCACGGGTAACCGTTATTCAGAGGTTACACTGTATTTTGAAAATAATTCGATTTTATAGCGCTAGAAATTTGAAATTTGAAATAAAGGTAATATTTAGGATACTAAATAAGGAAACATTAAAAAATATGGAAAATAAAAAAAAAAATCGAAAATTTAAAAAAAAAAAAAAAAGAGAAAGAAAGAAAGAAAGAAAAAGAGAGGAATTGAAAATATGATCTCGTAGTCTTAGAAACTGAACATTTGGTGTAAAAGTAGTGTTTAGGATTCAGAAAAAGAAAAAATTAAAAACAACAAAAATTGAAAAAAAAAAAAAAAACGAAAATTTGAAAATAATTCGATTTTGTAAAGATAGAAACTTAAAATTTGGAATAAAGGTAGTATTTAGGATACAAAAAAAGAAATAAATAAAAAATCTGTAAAATTCGAAAAAAAAAATTCAAAAAATTGAAAAAAATTCGACTTTGTAGCTTTAGAACTTAAAATTCGGCATAAACTTATTGTTTAGGATACAGAAAACAGAAAAATTAAAACACAATAAATTCGAAAATAGAATAAAAAACTCGAAAAAGATCGGAAATTTCAAAATAATTCGATTTTGTAGCACTAGAAACTTGAAATTTGTAATAAAGGATACAAAATAAGAAAAAATTAAAAAATCCAGAATATTATAAAAAAAAAATCGAAAATTGAAAATAATTTTATCCTGCAGTCTTAGAAACTTAAAACTTGGGGTAAAGTTAGTATTTACTATTCAATAAAAGGAACAATTAAAATATTCGTTAAATTCGAAAAATCTTTAAGAAATCGAAAATTCGAAAACAATTTGATTTTGTACTGCAAGAAACATTAGTTTTAAGATAATTGTCCTATTAGCTAGTACAACGCCCCTAATTGTTTTATGTTATTTCTCCCGGATTATGGTTTTCTTTTCTTTCGTTTACGAATTTCGTTATAGAAAAGTTCTGTTATAGACTGGCTACGATATAGGCGATTTCTTTATAGATAGGTTTGTTTTCTTTCACTGGTTGTACTCTATTTACTTCACATATGAAATATGGATTGTTAAATGATGTTAGCCCCACAAAAATTTTCACAGCTCCCCCTACCCTCCCGACATTACTGGCTGGTTATGGCTTGATAGGCCTTTCTAAATAAAATCATGGTGACGCTAAGATTCACTTGATTTATCTCTAAATTGAACCTAAATGATCCTAAGAAGACGGATCAAATAATTACTATATTGGCATGACAATCAGGTAACTTAGAATTAAAATCGAAAAGTCAATAAATTTATAAAAAGTCGAAAATTTGAAAATAATTCGATTTTGTAGTCCTAGAAGCTTGACATTTGGCAGAAAGGCAGGGTTTAGTACACAAAGTAAGGAAAAATTAAAAAATCCGTAAATAATAAAAAAAAAAGACTAAAAAAAAAAAACAAAAAATAAAACATCGAAAAAAAATATAGTTTGATTTATTGGAAATTTCCGGAAATTTTAATTTTGGCTTTCTTTTTATAGTAAAAAGTTCTTTTATGTTAAATATCAAGTATCTAGGGCTGCGAGTAATATCTCAGATGGATAGTACCTATCCTGGAAACAATTGAGAGTACTTTTGACACTCCCCCTCCCATAACTTAGTGCTTGCCTAGGAACCTGAAATCTCTTTTTATCTACAGTACTTTGCAAACGAAACTAAAGCTTCAAATTTTTTATACCTGTAAATAATAGGGACAGAGTGTGGGCTTAGCGAAAATCAGTGGATGATCTCCAAAAAGAACCCAAAATCAAGGAAAGGAGGATTACTTACAAAAAGAAGTGAAATCTCATCAAAAAGTCACCTGTAAAAGATGCAGCCAAGTCTCGTAACTCATTTACAGTAAAAAGTACTGAGATCATATAAAGCCAAGTTCAACTATCTTATTAACTCTGAAATTTTCATTCACAAATCACTCCTAGTCTCTACATCTTTAGTTAATTATTATTTTGTGACTTGGCAATTACGCAGCACAGGGAAGTTATTACACCTTACTATGTTATGGGATGGGATGGGATAATTTAATTAAGGCAAATTATATACGCACAGGGAAGTTATTACACTTTAATATATGTTATAGTATTATTTGATTAAGACTAACTATATACATCACATTCTCATGCTACGTAATTGCCAAGTCACAAAATAATAATTAACTAAAGATGTAGAGACTAGGAGTGATTTGTGAATGAAAATTTCAGAGTTAATAAGATAGTTAAACTTGGCTTTATACGATCTCAGTACTTTTTACAGTAAATGAGTTACGAGACTTGGCTGCATCTTTTACAGGTGACTTTTTGATGAGATTATATTTTTGTGAAAACTAACATTTTGTAACAAAAGTTGAAATTCAGTTAATCAAATTTGAACCAAGCATTTATAAACAAAAACTTTTTAAAAATCCTTTTGCTGAAGTTTTCCTCTCTGGTGAACTTGTTTGTTTACAAATTACACATTTTAAAACATCACAAAATAACAAATAGTAAGTTTTTATGGAATAGAATTTTGTGAAAGGGCCTATTTTAGTGAAAGGAATTTTGTGAAGGGGCCCATGTTATCAAATTGATTTTTGTGAAGGGACCCATTTTATTAAATTGATTTTTGTGAAAGGGCTCATTTTATTAAATTGATTTTTGTGAAGGGTCCCTAAATAGGCCCCAAATTTTGCCTGGATTGACCCCTGCAGTCGCACTTCTATTCATGTCTTTCTTGCAATGCACATGCTGACTCATTCATTCACCGAAAGGTGGCATCGTTCGATTGTGATCGATATGTTCCATGTGACGTATGCGTTTGACATTACAATCTCACTCCTACCTGCTCCTTGCAATGTGTAATGAGCGGTTTCGTAACAGGTGTTCAGTATAAAGCTCTTTCAGTCTCAGTGTTCAGTGTTCAGTCTCAGAAGTTCTCAGTGATAATCTAATAGCCTGCATGTAGCTTGTGGCTTGCTCTTTGCCAAGCGAGGTTTTAGCTACTTTTATTTTGTTGCTTTCCATGAACGAGTTGTTTTCAAGAGAACATTACTTTACATCTTTTAATAAAGCAGTAAAATCAATCAAGTTGTAATGGCTTCATAACTAAATGTTCTTTCACCTGGAGTTTTTTATAAAGTCTTAAATATGCTTTCTTAAAGGCTTTCAGTGATCTGCTTTTAAAACTTGCTTTTTTAATCTTTTATGATGTCACCTGGAGCCCTGCCATTGCATCTTTATTATCGCTAATTTATGGCAAATGTTTTTGGTACTTCTTATCATAAGAAAAGAAGTAACCTACGTGCCATTTACAAAGAACTTAATTTTGCAATGTCAGCTAAATGTTTAAGGTTATTTGTGATGCCCAGGTTCCACATAAATAGAAACCATTGCTTTTTCGTTTTAAAAGACTGTCGCTTGTCTGTTAAGAATATTTGATTAATGCTGCTGGCTCTGGATATCAACCTAATCCATTTAACGCGGTCATGAAATCTCAAGGGGGGATTTTTGTCAAAGCATAGTTGAATTACTTTTATTACTTTGTTTAAATATATTTCTATTGTTTTTCTGTTAGATATCATTTGCATTCAATTACTATTTAATATAATCTGCTTCGTTAATAAATAAAAAAATTTTAAAACTTACTTGTTCTCATTTCATTACCACACGGTTTATTTCATTTATTCAATAGTTTAACTTTATTTTTCAGGTTTTGTTTTTAGGTTAATTGTTATTAAACTCTGTTAAATTTAATAGTATTTTACCTTTCAATATATTTGGAACTACAGCCACGTTTTCACTGCATTTAATTTTACTCTGCTTATAATTTAATTGAAACTTTTATTTCTTCACACCACGGTCATCAGTTTTTAGCTGAATTAAACACCACTTTTCAAAAACTTGAAAAAAAAATCATAGTAATAGTATACTGCGATTAAAATATTAATACATTGAATATTTGATAAGATATAGGTATTTTTATGAAATAAATTTTAACTGTGCATGTGCGAACTACAGCAAAGATTTCTTGTCATGATTTGATAGTCCATACTGTAGGGCAACTCATATAAAAAGAACAGTGAAATATCGTGAAAACTCAAAAAGTTACAGCAATAACTGAAAAATTGAGGAGAACATCCCATATAGAAATATCGTGAAAACTCAAAAAGTTACAGCAATAATTGAAAAATTGAGAACATCCCATGAGATGTTCCATGATGATGAGTTTAAAAGTCCACATGATTTCTGGAAGGAAAGGGGGGGGGGGGTAAAAGCTGAAATTAAAAAAAAAAAAAAAAAAAAAAAGATAACGTGTGAAAGAAAATTTATGCCCAGGCAAAGTTTCATTTGGTTCTCCCCCCCCACACACACACACACTACTTATAAAATTTATCAAGTGCAGAAACAAATAAATTCCCTTGAATAAATATTGCACATTTTTTGGAACTTTAAAAGGTCAATTTTAATTCAGAAATTCTTAACAAATAAATAACATAGGAGAAAATAAGAAAAAATTGCACTTATTTATTAGAGAAATCATGTTTTGAGAAAGAAAAAAAAAATCAGAAATTTCCAGACAATGATCGACTGCCAAAAAAATTAATAAATGAAACTGTAGTTGTTATGAACTTTTGTGCCCCCTCAATTTTCGCACCTCATGTGAAGGTCCCCTTCGCACAACACTGAGAGGACGCAAAGAAGCTACTGGGAAAAGGGGCAGGGTGCTTTTATCATGTCTAAAAGGGACAGGGTGCATCGGTGCAGTGCCCTTTGACAAACATCAAATGGGAACACTAGTAAATATGGATGAATTTTTTTTTGAAAATGAGAAACAAAACAAATATATTTTGATTTAAAAAACAAGATGGCGGATAGTAGGCTAATCCCAAAGTTGTTCCAAAAATATTCCAAATAATTGTTTTTATTCCCATTAAATTTTTATGCAAAAATTTATAAACATTTTTGAAACGTTAAAATATACTATGTGTGATTTCATCAAGGTATTAATATTTAGTACATAACTTTCTAGTGAACAAATTTATAACTTTCTAATATTAGAAATTGAATAATAACTTTTTAGTTAGTTTCTAATCAAAATTCAACAAAAAACTTCTAACCAAACAAAATCTGTGTTTTAACTTTATCGCTATTAGTAAAATAATATAAGAAAATCAGTAAAATTTTAACAAAAACAATCTAGCTCTTATAAATTCTATCGTAATAAGATCCAATACACATGTAAAAATGCTAACATTTCAAAGTGTTCATAAAAATCAAAATTATTTTACAAACATTAACGTACGAACTGTGATTTGCTTATGTTTACGTTACATGATTTGTTTATGTATTCCAAAATAATGAAAAACTTATATTTTGGATTTCAGCTAAGCCTAGGGATTCACAAAATACAGAAACTTTTTAATGTTCACCACAATATGAAACTGATTCACAATTGTTGTAAGATAATCCCGAATTTCATAAAACCGTAGAGATAAAAGCAGTCACTAAAATTTTTGTCATCATAAACTATGATTGACATGAAAAAGTTACTTCTCATTTCACTCTGCCAAACATCAATCACAACAAATAATATGGCTCCCAGCTCCCATAAACCATTGTTGTTGTTGGTTTGGCATTAAAAATTCTACTTTGTCTTAAATTGCCCCAAAAATCAGATAACAAAAATAAAGATACAAATAAAATAGTTTCACCTTTAAAAGGCAAAAATGTTAACTATAACAAAATAAACATGAAAATAAATAAGTATTGAATTAAAATATGATAAAAACACCTTCAAAATAATACTGATATATTTTACGTTCATTTTACGTCGGATTAAGATAAAACTTTTTAAATAATTAATTATTCGGATTCCAGCAAATCAAAGGGAAAAAAATCTGGTGGGGATTCTTCTGTGTTTTTTTTTTTTCTTTTTCCCAACATGAGCGAAGCGAAATGAAACAAAAGAATCATGAATTTGAAAACGCTTCTGTAGCACCCTAGTGAAATGTATTGCAATAAAATGTGTTGTAGGTCAAAGATCTCACGACAGCCTAAAATGAGCATCATTCCATCTAATGCGCATTAAGTTATCTTTTCCTGGAATTCAGAGCCTGCATCCAGCGAGGTATTACCACTTTTGGCTGGAACTCGCTTGTAATTTAGCAAACAGCTATAGTGAGTAAGAAAATGTACGAACGCAATATTTGGCAATTATTCGCTTTCAATTTTGCGTTTTACTTATATATGTTTGTTTTTATTTTTAAAAAATGCAATGGCTATGTTAAACTTCATTTTTTATTTTATAATTTATAGTAATTTAGTCGGTGTTTGAGTGTATTTAGAAAACATTTTACAAAGCCTTATTTTTCTTATAAAATTATTAATCATCACGTGTAATAAATATTCTATTTAAAAGCATATATTTAAAAATCTATTGAAGAAACGCTAACACCTGTTTAAAAGAAAATTTATTTGCTATTTTTATGTTTATACATTGTTTCATTAAGTCTGAGCGATACAGTTTATACTATTGTGTTATTTGTGTATATTTAGTACATATATACATAGAACTTTTCTGTAAATATTCAGTCCTGTTTAAATATTTTCGATTTAAATTTCAGCAAACAATATGACACAGAATGCAAACGGGTACAGGTTTATTTATTTCTTGGTTTAAGGTAGTAATAATTAATTTTGAACAAAAAAATGCTAGAATTCAATAAATTTGTTTATTTTTAGTAGAAAAATTATTTTTAATCTGAATTGTAACACCACTCCTAACTCCTATTTTTAATGCTTTCTATTCTCATTTTATGCAGGTTAGAAAAGAGCATGCAAATCATTTATACAGCATTTCAGCTCCTTTTTAAGAAATAGAAATAATTTTAAAAACATAGAAGATAATTCATAAAATCTGATAATCAAGTTATGAATAAACAAATAAGTCTTCTCTTGAGGCATTAAACTGTTGATGTGATGTTTAAGAACACAAAAATTAATAAATTATTATTTTAAAAAATTTATCTATATTTTTAAGTGTAATTTAAAATTATTCAAAATATTTGTTTTGAAAAATTAGAAAAAAATATTTTACCCAAAATGTTTCAAAATGCTTGGAACCAAGCTTAATTTAATCATCATATTTTAATGTAATTAGGAAGATTACAGCACTTTTTTCTAGATAAAATATGTACTACTTAGAGTGAAAAAAAATGTAAATCATTATTCCGTCTTGAATGTTTAGTTAAATAAGATCGGCTTGGATATTTGTAATAGTTGACATTTTTTTTCTTAAAATATATATCGCCAAATAAGAAATTTTTTTAATATTTAAATACATATGTCAATTTTTTTTTGTTTAATTTTCCTTCTTAAGTAATGAAAACAAGCTGTTTACAAAAGTATGTAAATTAAATATATTATTGTGTAAAAAATAAATTATTGCATTTATCATTTATCTAAAAGTTAAATACAAGTAGTAATTGATGTCAGTGTTTTAATTCATTTTATTTGAATATTTAAAAATGAAATTGTGCTTATCTGTTCAGGGACTAAGAAAACAATTTCTGTTGAATTTTGATTATTGTTTCATTAGAAATAAGTGTATTATTAATTTAGCTGGGTATAGGTGATAAATCACTAAATGTTGTTCCCATCATCAATATTTGGGGACAAGTCCCATAACCTGTGTTGGAAGATTACAGCACTTTTTTCTAGATAAAATATGTACTACTTAGAGCGAAAAAAATGTAAATCTTTATTCCGTCTTGAATGTTTAGTTAAATAAGATCGGCTTGGATATTTTTAATAGTTGGCATTTTTTTTTTTCTTAATATATATAATTTCCACATGTTTTCGCCAAATAAGAAATTTGTTTAATATTTAAATACATGTGTCAATTTCTTTTTTGTTTATTTTTCCTTCTTAAGTAATGAAAACAAGCTGTTTACAAAAGTATCTAAATTAAATATATTATTGTGTAAAAAATAAATTATTGTATTTATCATTTATCTAAAAGTGAAATACAAGTAGTAATTGATGTCAGTGTTTTAATTCCTTTTATTTGAATATTTAAAAATGAAATTGTGTTTATCTGTCGCCAAAAACTCTCCAAATCTTCCAGCACAGGCTATGGGACTTGTCCCCAAATATTGATGAGAGGAACAACATTTAGTGATTTATCACCTATACCCAGCTAAATTAATAATACACTTATTTCTAATGAAACAATAATCAGAATTCAACATAAATTGTTTTCTTAGTCCCTGAACAGATAAACACAATTTCATTTTTAAATATTCAAATAAAATGAATTAAATCACTGACATCAATTACTACTTGTATTTAACTTTTAGATAAATGATAAATACAATAATTTATTTTTTACACAATAATATATTTAATTTAGATACTTTTGTAAACAGCTTGTTTTCATTACTTAAGAAGGAAAAATAAACAAAAAAGAAATTGACACATGTATTTAAATATTAAAAAAATTTCTTATTTGGCGAAAACATGTGGAAATTATATATATTAAGAAAAAAAAAATGCCAACTATTACAAATATCCAAGCCGATCTTATTTAACTAAACATTCAAGACGGAATAAAGATTTACATTTTTTTCGCTCTAAGTAGTACATATTTTATCTAGAAAAAAGTGCTGTAATCTTCCAGCACAGGTTATGGGACTTGTCCCGTAGAATTATAAACTGCTATCATAAATAATAAATATTTTAAAACTTACTTCAAACTGCTACATTTTCAAAGCAAAAGCAGAAGCAGCAGAACGAGACAGAAACAAACGCTACCTACTAGGGAAATGAATGAGCATGGAGGGAATTCAAGCGCTCGAATACGCCATCTGGTGGAAAAAAGATATAACTGCTCCCTTCAGGCGTAGCCTACGATGATGCGCGGCGCTGTAAAGCCTGTCATTTTGAACGATTTCTGTAAGCGAAAACGGGTCAAGAAAATAGTTTAAATATAATCTGGTAGAGGGCGTGATTCCCGGGGAAAACAAACGTTGAAATTACATTACTTAGAGTTCGTTTTAGCATTGTATGACCCTTTAATTAGCTATATTTTTGTTAATGATTATTATATCTAATTAAAACCGACATATTTTACTAATGCAAAGTATATATTACTAATAGAGAAATTTTGACATCGATATATAAAGCCATTGATTAACTTTATGACGTCTGCTCTGAAGAATTTTATAATTTTACAAAATTCTCTGCTTCAATTTATTTTTCTAATTTTTAGTCGTAGATAATAAGTTTAATAAAACATCTATTCCAGTGTTAAGGTTTAAATATGTTAAGCATTTCAGTAAGATATATACACTTTACTTCGTCATGGATTAATATTCGCATTTAAAATTGTCAATCTCCAGTATAACTATAGAATTGTAATGTAATCAATGAAAACCATCTCTAAATTTTTTAATTTAATTTTTATAATGAGAATACTGTTGTGATAGAACGATTTGATAGCTTAGAAAAGTACAAAATGAAAAAAACATGATATCTCATAATCAAGTATAATGGGGGGAAACGGGGGGTAACTCCCCCTTAATTTAGATAAATGGGTTTTTCATGCAGAATTTTCCGATTTCCTTTAAATTTTGTATATAGGTTCATTGTGGTAAGGAGCTTTCCTGATTAGTTTTGGGGGTCCATTGGTTAAGTATAAAGAGAGGAAACGGGGGGCTAACTCCCCCCCCCCCCCTCAATTTAGATACATAAGATTTTCATGCAGAATTATCCTATTTTCTTCAAATTTTGTATATATGTTCATTGTGGTAAGGTGCTTCTCTGATTAGTTTGGAGATTCACTGGTTAACTGTTTATATTGATTATTTATTTATAAACCAAAATCTTAGGAGGGTATCCATTACTGGCACATTTATCATATATTTTAAAAGACATTTATTTTAAATTGATTTATAATGAACAGAAATTTTATAGGTACAAGGTACAGGTAATTGCTTGATCTGTGTAATAGTATTAGAATTTTTACTCTTAAATGTCTTAAAATACTACATGCTTTAATTTAAAATAATTGTTAGAAATTTCATAACTTTGAATATTGTGTTGAGGGAGGGGGGGTGGGAGAGCAGAAATATTATATCTAGTTGAAAACTATTAGTTACATTATCTCATTAAATATCTCAAAAAGTATCTAAATAAAATAAAAAAAATTATGACCTGTTATTACATGAAAAAACGAAACTCCTTTACTTTTCGGTCTTTGTGTAGGGGAGTGTGGGGCATCTTGGCGAAGTTTTTTTTTTTTTTTTTTTTTTTTTAATACATCAGTGTAATTTTCCCAGTGTCAGATCAAAGAGTCTCTCTCTGTGGCTAAGTGCAACAGCCTTTTACATAAATTTGTTTTTTAATATTTTGTTGTAGTTTTTAAGAGCAAATGCCCAAGAACCCTTTAAAAAATCCAGTTTCCGGATAATCTGGTACTGGTAAAAACCAGAAAGTCATTAGCTTTAAATATTGCACTTTGTAGTTTTAGAGAAGATTGCGATAAACAATATTCAATGATTTTTATTGCATTTATTACTTTTTTAATCAAACTATAAAATTGATAATAAATTACAGTTGATGTGTATCGGAAATTTATATGTACTGAGTATGAGAAACTGTGTAATGTATGCATCTGGAGTACCTTTCGCTTTATATCATTTTTAAAATTCTTTTAAGCCAATGAAAGCAAATTTTGTTCCATTTTGACTCAACATCTCAATACAATATATTTATTAAACACACATTTCTGCTCTTTTTTCAAAAACATAATTATGTGTGACTTATAGTCACTGATAATTCTTACTAAGTGTACTACACATTTTAAGTATGTAACATTTTTAATAAGTTTTCTTGAAAAGTCCTAGTTGTACATAAATTTTGTAAAATATTTATATGAAATTGTTTTACATTTCATTCTAATGTAAAACAAATTATTAAATTATTAAGCACTTAAATCTCCTCCCACCTAAAAGAAAACAATCTCCAGTTTACAAAGTTTAAAATTTTTAATTTTTTCCCCTTAAAACTTTTCTGCAGCTCTATTTATTACTTTATTTTAACAATAATAAAAATAATAATCTTTATTTCCCCAATTAGCCAAAAATTTTGTGCACCTCCTACCTTTTGTTTTATAAATTTTTTTAAGCCAATGACTGCAAATCTTGTTTCATTTTAACTCTGCAAGTCAATAGTACAATATTTATAAACACACATTTCTGCTCCTTTATTTTTTTTTTACATTTCATTCTAATGTGATCTAAATGATCAAGTACTTAAATAACCCCCCTTCTCCTCCTCTTCCCCCCCCCCCCCAAAAAAAAAGAAAAGAAAAGAAAGGTAGGGGGGGAGGAATCTCCAATTGACAATGTTTAAAATCTTTATTATAACTTTTTCAAGAAAACTTTTTCTCTCAACTTTTCTGCTGCTCTATTTATTACTTTATTATAACAGGATGAAAAAAGAATCATCATAATAGCCTCAACTATCCAAAAATTTTGTGCACCTTCTCTTCGTCTGTAGTTATGTGTGACTTATAAGCACTGATTCATAAAATTCTTTCAAAGTGTGCTACAAATTTTAAGAAGGTAATAATTTTAAGTTTTGTGAAAAATTCTTGTTATACATAAATTTTGTAAATTATTTATAATAAATTGTTTTACATTTCATTCTAATGTAAAACAAATTAATAAATTATCAGGCACTTACCCCCCCCCCCCCCCAAAAAAAAAAAAAGTATTTTTCTT
This sequence comes from Maratus michaelseni, assembly GCA_963931845.1. Taxonomy (NCBI): domain Eukaryota; kingdom Metazoa; phylum Arthropoda; class Arachnida; order Araneae; family Salticidae; genus Maratus; species Maratus michaelseni. Next base: position 78,534,114 of record OZ007599.1, on the reverse strand, counting down.
AAAAGTTTTCTGCTGCTATTTATTACTTTATTATAACAATAAAAAATCATCTTAATTTCGTCAACTATCCAAAAATGTTGTGACCCCCCCCCCCTTTTTTTCCTTTCACACAGAAAAAAATTCAACAATAATCTAAATTCCTGCCATCCCCTTAGAAAAGATTGGGGGAATTTCTATAACAATGGTTTGCCAGTAGATGGCGCTCGTCCCGGGAAAAATTCCCACTCCCTGTCCCCTACTTTTGAGTCGAAAATGATAGGCTGTACAGCGACGTGCATCATCGTAGGCTACGCTTCAGGAAAATCAATTTGTTCATAATGATTATTTTTATGCACAATTTCAGATTTCATGTGCTATTTGTGTTCTGTGTTTATAGGTCAAAGTAAAAATTATCCGAATTTGAATATCTAACACTTTTAAACGCGTTTACAATAAATAATGGTTTCAATGGCACTTTAGCATTAGTTAAAGGGCCAATTTTCCTGTACCGACGCACAGTGTAAGATTTTGCAAATCTAGCGGGAAAAAATTCAGAAAATCGATTTTAAATAATTTCAGTTTTAGACATTTTAAATTACATCTAACACATTGAAGAGGAGAGAGATAAAGAGAAAGCAGTTTAACTCCACAACAACACCATCAAAAGTCGGCTCAAAACCAAGTTTAATGTAAACCTTTTTAGAGCGGCGATCATGGAGATAGAAATAAGAAGGAGAACAGTGAAGATAGGCTTTCAAGATCACAACATGGACCGGGAATTAGTACCCAGTTTGTGGCGCTGGTGCTCCCAAAGGCCGGTTATGTGACCTGTCAAACATGACAAATTGTCGTCTGCTCTTCCTGCATTTTGGTTTCGAGCATGGTAAAGAGATAGAGGGCGCTACCCTTCCTAAAGGCGCAAAAGACCAGAAACGCCGCCATACTAGAATGTACCGCTTTTAGTTCCATAAGTAGAAACATTAACTTTGTTCTCCTTTTCTCTATCTCCCTGGCGGCGATTGTTGTGCAAATAATATTTATGGCTAAAAATATACTTATTTTGTAAATATTGTTTTATGATTGTAGGGAATCGTTACAACAAAGTATTTACTTTGTATTTTACAATTACGATAGTTATTTCAAAGTGTTATTCTTAAAAATAAACTTGTAAGTTAATATATAAATTATTTGAAAATTTAATAGCATATGATAAATTAAAAAAGCTGCCAAAAATTTTGTACACTCTGGTACATTGTAAGGTAATTTTTTTTGTAATTATATATGCATATACATATAAAATAAATCAATTTGAGCTGCAACTATTTGCAACTTTTTAATATAAGTAATTTTTTACAGGAATTGAAGTGTTAATTTTGAAAAGAGAATTCTATGAGATATTTATAAATTATGTTACTGGACATAAATCATTGCCGGTGAATTCTAAAAATATCTTGATAGATAATGCATTACACAAATATAAACTTCAACATTGCTCATACGTTATGTTAGACCAGATTAAGTGGCTGAGCCATTCATTTATGATTGACATTAATCGAAGATGGAGAAATTGTCATCGCATAAAGAACGTTTTTTAAAGAAAAATAAGAGATGGCTAGATTCGAATATAACAATAAGTATTCTCTATATACCAGACAGAAGTAATAATGACTACGCGAAAAAAGTTGGACGTCCAAAGAAAATTTTGTTCAAGTGGACCGAAATCGAAAAACAAAGGTTTATCCATTCTTCTCAGAACACTCACGCATGCTGCGTTTACACTATGGCTTATCAGGTCTGCGTGGTCTGTCAGGTCCAGGTATAAGAGGGTTTATTTAAGAAGGTCTGCGTGGCGTGGTCTTTTGAGGTCTAGGCTTTGGCGTTTCTGGTATTAAATTTTAAGACCCAACCAATAGCGCGCTTCGTTGATTTTCTTTTGTTATTTCTGTTGTAAACAACGGCGGCCATTTTATTTAGTTCTCGTATCTCGTAGTAAGTAATAATAAAACTATCTTTTATATTTTTAAGTTTGTTGATATTGCTATTTTATTTTCATGCATGTTTCACTGATTATTTATAAATTTCACTTGATAGGCTGTATACCTTTAAACCTTCTATTTACTATCTTCATGCAGATATTTTAACTTCCAAAACATTCCATATTTGTTGAACAGAATTTTATTTAAAAACAAATTATGCAAAGGATTTCTTGGAACAGATGTGTTACTATCACGCTAAAATGTAAACAAAAGATTGGCGACTGTTTGTTTGGCGCGATTTCCAAGACTGCACCAAACGAATAACTTAATACAATGGCTAGGTTGCCATTAAAGAAAAAAATCCCCTAAATTTGGCGACTTTTTTCTTTTTTTTAACCGATAATTTTTTTTTTTTTTTTAGCGTGAGTGTAAAGCATCTAAGCCGATTTCTTTAACATAACTACTAGGAAATGAAATTGTCTAATCTATTGACGTCAAGTACCATTTCGTTTGCGATATTGCTAGTTTGATTTTTAATATTTTCTTTCAAGGGATTATGCCTGTGAATTTTCTATTTTTACCAATATTTTCATTTCATTTTCATACATGAATCTTTTTTAAGTAATCTAGAAAAAATAAAATAAAAACAATTCTTTTTAATAGTTATTTATCGTGTCATTTAATTTTACATAATTTTGCAATTATTTCATAATGACAATGTATGGCAGAAATTAAAAGTCCATAACAAAAATTAGTTTCATAAAAACTAAGCATATAAACCTATTATTATATATATTTTTTCTTCTTTTTTTTTTAACCTTTTTAGCATATTCCTATCTTTTTTTTTTTTTTTTTTTTTTTTTTTGCTGTCCTCTTCCCTCCATCATTCTTGAAATAAAATAAATCTAAGTTTTTTTTTTTATTTTAAATTAATACATTTTTTTTTTTTTTTTTGTTTAAAGACTGTGATTTGCAATTCAGATATGAAATTTTAAATGAAGACAGGCAAAAGTACTTGCCATTTTCAACTTCCATCTTTTTCTTTATTTTGTAAAAATACACAGCAGTTGATTTATAAGAGTTTTTTAAAATATAGTATGTTAATAAAAATTTTAACGAAACATTTAATATATACCATTTATTGTTTAATTTAAACTTTCATTTGAATCAGATTGGACTGGTTCACTGTACATCCAAAATAAATGTTAAATCAAAATGGACTATTAGCTCTGAATTTAGTAACTGAAATTATATTGATGTATTTGTATATACTGTTGAACATGTATAAATTTCATATTCAAGTTACTTGTACCGGAAAATATCCACTTTCCACACAGAGACTAAATAAAATAAATAACAGGCCACTTTTACTCCTGCAACTATTATTATTGTCACTTTGTTTTCTTACAAATATTCACTTGGAAAAATCATTTCTAAAAGTGTTAAATGTGTATGCATTAATATTATGTTATAAAAATTCATATTCATTATTTAATGGACTTTGATGTGTATGGGATTTTTTTTTTCTTTATGTTTTAATACAACTATCATTAGGTTAGTATTTATAATCTATGTAAGCTCTTGTTATGTATTTAATTTAGTTTAACAAAAATTAGTTTATGAAAAAAGTGGCTGCTGCTCCACCAACCACTCTTTATTAACTAACATTTTAATTTTCAAGTAAAATGTTTACTGATATTCATATCGCTGTGTTTCAATGCAAGAGCCATAGCATAATTGAAGTTAGTTATGCCACAGTGGTGGCGAATTTTCAGAAAATCTTACCTGCCAAGCATTTATTTTACCAGCCAGCAAGAAGCAACATATAGTTGAAAATTGTTATGACAAAATTTACACATTCAAAAATAATTAGTTTCTATTACTACAAACCATTTTTGTAATTTTTTTTCTATTAAGAAATATGTGCGACATTGGAAAGTTTAGTGTAGGATATACCGTAATTTCGGGAATATGCGCCGCACCCATCGTAAGCGCCGCATCATTGAAAAATCGGTAAAAAAAAACAAATATACACGTAAGCGCCGCACACATTAGAAGCGCCGCATCATTGAAAAATCGGTAAACATGAAATAGTCACGATACGATCGGCAAAATTGGATTAAAAGTAACAAGAATAGCGATAAAATCTTTATATGAATTAACAATAAAACACAGGTTATCTTAAAATACAATAGAAAAAAAATATGTACTACGCCAGTATGCCTACCATGGCAATAGAATACCTATAGAATACCTATAGAATACCTATTTATATCTCCCTGATGCATACCACGCAAATCGATTATTCGATTATTGTTTTAATCGAATATCGCCGTTTGCGGTGTGCTTATGAAATAAATATAATTTATCAACTATTGTAAAATATACAATAAATACTTTTAAAGAGAGTGAGCTATTAATATTGAAACACAGGTTATCTTAAAATACAATAGGAAAAAAAATAAGTACTACGCCAATCGATTATCGTTTTAATCGAATATCGCCATATGCTGTGTGCTTATGAAATAAATACAATTTATCAACTATTGTAAAGTATACAATAAATACTTTTAAAGAGTGAGCTATTAATATTGAACAGAAAATAGAGAAATATGGGTAAGTTAAATATATTTTGATTATAGTAATTACGTTTTTATAATAAAGATATATTGTGATACTATGTACTGTTTATGAACTTTATACTGAGATTAAATGAATGTAAATAAAAGTGAAATATGAATGAATGTTAATGAATGCATGTGTTTAAAAGTGTATTTGAGGCAGTAAAACTAAAATAACATGAAATGAAGGCTTTTCACGATATCCAGATACTGCTATGTTGAAAAAAAAAAATCATTGTACCCGCCGCCCTTGCGTATGCGCTGCATCGCGGATATTTTGAACTTTTAAACACGTATGCGCCGCGGCGCTTACTCCCGAAATTACGGTAACTTAATTTCATATTTACACTGCAGTAATTTGGCGAGTGGCTAACAAGTAAAAACATATCTTCTATATCCTGCAGTTTTAAAAGACAGATTAACAATTCACTCACCCAGTCAAAAAATCTGCTTGCCAGTGACGAGTAAAATTATATAATTCCCCACCACCTAAGTTAAATGGCTGCTTTATTAATGGTGTCAGTTATCCCTTTTGAGTTCTTAATACTCTGGTTATCTACAGAAAAACAAACTGAAATTTTCACAGCCGTACTTTATAGACAAAAGAATGAAAACTTTAATAAATGTTTGCAGAAAAAAAAAAACCTTTGTATATTATTATTTTTATGACATTGTTTTGATAGATAAATTGTGCATGTATGAATTATTAATTATTAAATAAATTGATAACTTAAAATCTGTGGCAAAGATTGCCACTATGTATTACTTAAAATCAGGGCAATTCGATAGAAAAGTCTTATTTTGGGGGGGATAAAATTTATAATATGTTTAATTTAAGGGACAGTTTGATATTTTTATGTTTTATAATAAAATCCTAATAAAAAGGCATTGTAAATTACTGTTTACAAACTAAGTTAAGTACCATTATTGTCTTTGTAAAGTCATAATGTTGCGTCAGTTACACAATAAAAGTTATGTCAGTTACATGTGCTAATGCCATTTTTTCTTTTTTATTGTTCAGAAATTAATTAAACGAGTTACTGTTATAATTTGTCATTTAGTGTTGTTGAGAACATTAAATCACTTTTTTTAACGGGATAGTTTTGATAATTTTTACACTTCAATGAAGGCAGAAAAAATGTTTGTCTATTTTATGTTATAACAGACTTTTTAATTGCAATTTTTGGGACTAAAAGAGAGATTGAAATAATCTGCAGGTATTTGGGTTTTAAAGTCCTTAGTAAAAAATATTTTAAATTGTAAAAGTTTGTTCTAGCTTTATTAGTAAATTTTCTACACAGTTTTGAAAACAACATTCGATGATCAAGTGTTACGTCAGTTATGATGGAATTGACCATCATCTAATGAAGATTATTGTTCTTTACTGAAGTCTAATATTTGTTTATTACATACAGATTTTTTGGACCTACAATGTCAGATATTGAAATTATTACCCTAGTTGAAAAGAATCCAATTCTGTGGGATAGCAGACTAAAAGATTTTAAAGATAAGACTAAACAGCGTGTAGTTTGGATGATGTTAGCGGAAAAATTGAACTTGACAGGTATTTATTTTTGTCATTTATTTGTAATTTTTATTATGTCTTTTGAATAGTGGTTGTTAATCTACTTACTCATATAGTTTATATTTCCTGTATAAAAATGCATGATAATATCATTACTTCACTTACACTCATAATCTGTTGGTATTCTCCTTTGTTTCTCTTATTTTTTCTTTTTTAATATTGTTACAGAAGGATTGCATTCATTACCTAGTTTTTCTAATTCATTGAAAAAGAAACTAGTTTTTCTAATTCATTGAAAGTTATAGGAATGATGAAATACATTTCTACATCAGTTTAAGAATCCAGAATTTTAACTGTCCTTGACATTCGAAATGAACATATGTCATTACCTGATGTTTCAATATAAAGCAAACATTAATCTTGTTTTTATTCTAGGCAAAAACACCATTCCACAGTTTGATTTACTATAATCAATTTAATAGAATGTCATTGTTTTGAATTCACAGCTAAGTGTTTTTTTTTTCCCCACATAAATTAAGCATTGTTTATTTTTTATTTTTTCCAAAGTTTATTCTGAACAAGTGAAGCAATTTTCCACATTGGGTGAAATGATATATAATAAATGAATTTTAATTAAGCTTTTGGGATTTTATATATATATATATAAAGGCTATTCTCAAATACAAATTGTTATTTTCTGACATTATGTTAGTTAATTTTTTGGAAACGTACCAAATTGGCAAGTGCCTCATTAAGAAATTATGTAATTGAACTGCTCTTTTTGGTAAAAGCAAAAAGATATATCAGAAAATATCAAAATTGTCACTATAAACCAAATTTTCATTGCAAAAAATTAAAAAATGACTGACATTCTAAAACAATAATTATTTCAGTTATGGATATCTTCCAAAGTTTTGTGTTTATTAAAAAGTAACAACTAAAAATGCAACTGTTATTATTTCTTTTATAACTCCCTCTTGCATATTTTATAACCTGCGTTATTGTTGTCAGCTTTAATCAAACAAACCAGAAAGCAAAATATACTGTTTCACAGTTCAACTGTTTTCAGTAAAAATTTTAATGAACAAACTAAAAGTTAGTTTTACCTACTTAATTTATATCTTCTTTATTTCCTTGCAAAAATTGTATGTTTTTATATTGATAGCAATAGAAAACTTTGAATTTAATGTATTAATGGTTATTTTAACAAAATTTGATTTATTTTTAAGGTTTTAGGATGAGTGTCTATTATTGGCAACCTTAATTAATCAATTTTCCATAATATTCATAGTACATAAAAATCTTTTGATTTTACTAAATAGCTAAGTAATCAAATTCAATTTTTATGAACAGCTACTTCAATATTATTTCATGTGATAAATAAAATTTTTGATATTAAACCAGATTATTTTTCCTCATAACTCTGCCTTGCATAATTTTTAATCTGGCAATCAATCAAAACAATCATGAAGCAGAGAATAATGATTAAGGACATCGAAAAAACAAGGAACCTAAGACCTTGCTTGCCATATAAATAAAGAATTTGTAACCCACAATTTGTTAAAAAAAATCTATTTTCTGTTTTTAATGTTTGGATATTCATATAAATATTATTTAAAATTTACAGTGGTAATGAAACTATAAATCTGTGGATCAGGGGCTTCAAATGTCAGTTCTGCAGTTTCATTTCTTTCATATTTATATTACTAATTACTACAAGTAGTTTCAGGAAATTTAACTATTAAGAATTGTAACAGGAAATAACATTCCATGCACTAATACTATGGTATATTATATTGTTTATTTTTTCACTTAAATGATAATTAATATAACATTGTTATACTTTGCTTGATGATTTGACATTTTTATTGTTTTAGAAAATATTTTAAAAGTGTTTTTTTATCCATAGTTGTGTAGTGGGCTATAAAAGAGCAAAGAAAAGCAGAATAAAGATAATGAAGGCTGTGAGTGTATAGATGTTTATAGCTGATCAATTTCTAAAAGAATTGCGAATGTTTTTCTCTTGGGGGGGAAAAAAGCTAATTCTTGTAGTAACAAATAAGATTTCACATGTAATTCATTTTATTACATACTAGCTCAACCGTCTGGCGTTGCCTTGATAGCCTTAAATAAACTTCATATTTATATTATTTTATTTATATTTTTAATAACAAAATCCCCCAAAAATACTGATTATTAGTATAAAAGTGACGACATAAAATAGTTTCATTGCAACTTTTAAAATTCCTAAACTGTTCAGCAAAGGAACATCAGCACAGTGATAGTTTCCAAGGTTTTTGTTTAAAAAAAAAAAAAAATGAGGAATAATTATATATTAAAATTGCCATAGACTTGAGTTGTTAACCCTTTCCGGCACAGACAAATTCTGTTCGTAAAAGGCGAAATTTTTGACTGACACCGGAATTTACAAACGACTTTTTTAGAAAATAAGAACTCCTTAAATTAAGCTTTCATTATAGAAGCAAAATTTTATTAAAATATTCTTGAATTAGGTGTGCCCGGAGTGGGACCACTGCGCCGGAAAGGGTTAAAAAGATATTCGGTACTTTTCGGTTAGCCGGGCGCCAGTGATATATGTACATATATAAATACATATATATATATATATGTATATATATACATACATATATGTGTATGTATATATATACATATATATGTATATATATACATATATATGTATATATATACATACATATATGTGTATGTATGTATATGTATACGTAGATATGTGTATATGTATAATACATATGTATTTATATATATGTACATATATCACTGGCAAATACATATGTATATATATACTTACATATGTGTGTATGTATGTATATGTATACGTAGATATGTGTATATGTATAATACATATGTATTTATATATATGTACATATATCACTGGCGGCCGGCTAACCAAAAAGTACCAGATATTCTTTTTAAGTTCCAAATCTCTTTTTTTTCTAATTGCCATAAAAATAAACAATTTTTTTTTTTAATTGTATTTTTAAATATAGAAATTTCCAATGTCTGTTTAACAACATCAAATTAATGTTTCTTGCTCAGCTCAATTTTGTACAGGTTCTACTTGTCTACATGTGCTTTCCTAGCATTTAGTTGTTTTTTCTGATGTCTTTTATTTTCTATTCTGTGATTAGTTGAATACATAATGCACAGATGGATTTGCATTAGACGGCAGTATGTCAGGAAAAACAAACCTATCCCTAGTGGTTCAGGCACCGATGAACTGTACCAGTGGAACCTATACAAATACATGAAGTTTCTAGCACCAGTTGTACGCCACAGAAGGTAATTTTGTATATTTATTTATCTTTATTAATAAAATGAAATGTTTGTTTTTAGTGTGTGTACTGAAGGCAGGGAGGTACCATAGCCAGGGCAATCTATTGCACATTAAGGCCTTCAAAATTGATAAATTCCCTGGTGATTTTTTTCATGACAGTAATCAGATTTCAATTGTTAGACCCCCAATGTACATTTTCTTTTCTTTGTAATAAACTTTATTCATAATTTTCACAGCAGTTTTTTGTAACTAAGAATTTTTGTAAAAATAGTTTTTTTTTTTTTTTTTTTTTTTTTTTTTTTAATCTACAATGAGAGCTATTTCTTAAGATTGATTTCAGTATCATCATGGCTTAAAATATATATTGTTGCATGGGACAAACTTTGTAGAAAACAATTAATAAATATTCATTTGCTGTTTTTTTTTTAAACATATCAAGATAAATTACTTTTCGATATTACTTAACTGAACATTCCAGAGAGCTAAAGGGAGAAAATGTTTTGTCAAATTGTCGTCTTATCAACGTATAACTAGATTGGGAATCGTGTGATGTCCCAAAACTCAATGTAAAAAATATATGATTATTTAAAATTATTATTATTATTTTTTTTTAATTGTAATAAGATTTTTATGATTTTTTTCTCCTGCATTAAAATACACAATAGCTACTAAGAATTTTAGATTTCCTAAACAATTATGTGAAGGTTGCCTCTACTCCATGGGGCAAGAACTTTTAGAAAATGCCAAATGACCAAATACTGGGGGACAGAGTCAGAGTTTTTTTTTTTTTAAAGCTTGCATTGACATGTGGTTGTATATATTTTTTACTTTCTTCTATCTATAGTAGAAGAAAGTATTGTAATCGAAATTTTTTTCAACTTCCGGTTTTTGACGGATTTACATGTTTTAGGGGTCAGAGATTCCGAAAAACCATGTTTTTTCAACATGTCTGTCTGTCCGTTCTCATTGTATCATCGAAAAGTGTATGAAGTTATGCTTCAAATTGAACCACATTTTTTTTTCTATGTTTTTGGCTATGGCAAGCAGGTTCTACAGTGGAACTCCAGATATACGTTACCTGAGTTGTACGTTTCCCTCACTTATACGTTTCAACTCAGCGGTCCCGACCACTTGCCATTAAAAATTAGCTGAGTTATACGTTTTGAATTACGCATTTCCCTCAGTTATACGTTACGTTTTTGCGTCCCCGGACGAATTTATTTTTCATTTATCCATTTTGAAACCAGAAACACTGACGACGCGGTCGAGGAGTCTGATTTGAAAGATCCCACTCAAACTTCAGAGCTGATGTGAAAGCTTTTGACGTAGTAAAGCAGTTCGTCAGTAGTAAAAGCAATAACCATAAGGCGGCTGCATTATTAACAGAAATGGAAAGTTTGCTGTTCAGTGTCGGCTCTGCTGAAAAGAAACAACTGAAGATTAGTGATTATTTCAACAAGATTCAGTAAACTACTGAAATGTCTTTTGATAATTGATTTACATACCATGGCGATTCCAACAATTTCTTTTAAGTACTCTATGCGTACTAAAATAAATTTTAATAAAGCTTTTATGATAAAATAACTTCATGTGTACCTCTCTTATGTACTTTTTTTTTCTCATTTCCATTTCCAAAAATTTATGTCATGGGTGCAGTACTGCCTAGGAAACTTCTGTTTTCAATATAAAAGGTAGCAAACTCCTCAGCGGATCAAAGTTTTCACGATATATTTAAAAAATTGTTCCGGTAAACTATTGAGTTGTACGTTTTACTGAGTTATACGTTTCATTTGTCCGGTCCCAGGCAAAATGTATAACTGGAGTTCCACTGTATTAAAATTTGGGGATATTTTGACAAAAGGGGGCGCTGTGATCGATATTTTTGTTCCATTTTTACTATTGTATCATCGAAAGGTGTATGAAATTATGCTTCAAATTGAACACAATTTTTTTTTCTATGTTTTTGGCTATGGCAATCAGGTTCTATCAGAATTTGGGGATATTTTGACAAAAGGGGGCGCTGTGATCAATATTTTTGCTCCATTTTCACTATTGTATCATCGAAAAGTGTATGAAGTTATGCTTCAAATTGAATAACTTTTTTTTGTATGTTTTTGGCTATGGCAAGCAGGTTCTATTAGAATTTGGGGATATTTTGACAAAAGGGGGCGCTGTGATTGATATTTTTGTTCCATTTTCATTATTGTATCATCGAAAAGTATATGAAGTTATGCTTCAAATTGAATTAAAAAAAAATTTCTATGTTTTTGGCTATGGCAAGCAGGTTCAACGAAAGGGGGCACTGTGATAGCCATTTAAAGATTTCAAATTCAAAATGATGTACAAAAAAATTAGAAATCCTAAAAGTTTTTTTCATTAAATGTTCAGCCTTGATATGGAGAATCCAGAACAATTTTTGTTTTGCCTCTATCTTAAAAAATGGTTGAGATATAGCAGTTTGAAATTTTAGGATGGCTGACATTTTCAAACAAGACAGCAGAATTCATAAATAAATGGGTTTAATTTATGAGTTTTAGTTTACATTGTTTCGGCAAATTCTCTTTCATTGTTGTAACCATTGTTCTTATTCTTATATACTTAACACTATATATTTATATTCGCCAACGTTAAATTCTCGCCAAGCTTGGCAACAGTTAGTGAAATATCGCCAAATTTAGCGACCAAAATAAGTTGCCATAAATGAAGCCAACTTGGCTGTAGATTACTAATTTGACGATATTCTCATTCAAATTCAATGTTGACGAGAACTGGGATTGAATCTTCTTTAATTAGGTTCCACGTATTTTCCCTTCGTGTTTTCCAGTAAAATAAGCTAAAATCGTAAAACCAAGGAATAGGGAGGCTATCTGTTCCAGTCGGTTCAGGCCAGAAGGACTTTTTGTAGTTTAGTATACATCAGTTGATTGCATTCCAGTAACCTGACTGTTAGTGTTATTTTCTCGGTAGTCAGTAATTTTGCGCGTTCTAAAGCAATATAAATAATCAAATCGACTTTCGGAACAAAAGATAGGTAAGATATTTGCTTACCTCTATTTTCCAGCAATCGTCCTCATTGTACCGCTAGGCCAGGTTCTCCAGATAGTCCTATTAGATGATAGATATCCTTATTGGGTTCGTACACATATTGATTTATCCATTTTTCGTTGTGAGCATTTTAGTTAAGTTTTAATCCTGTGTTATTCACTATGTGAATTTGAAATATTAAAAGATTGTTAATTAATAAAACATAATACATTATACTGTTAAATTATTTAATTTTCATAGCTTACATTTAATAGTTACATAAAATTTAGTTTTAAACATTATTTCAATTTAAGTTTAAGGGAAAACGACATAATATGTCCGTTTCCATTGCGAGTTAAAAAGAATCTATATAGTTCTATAAAGCAGAGATGCAACAGTCTTAGTCCTTATCAAGTGACATCATTTTTAAGTTCTTTCATTGGATGGTAATGACGTAAAGTCAATTTACGTCACTAATACGTATTTTAGTCTTTCACTTCCTTGTTCAGATCACGAGTTGTAAAAACCTCTTCATATTGCATCAGGCAATTTCATTTCCTTTTTGAAATTCTAGATAATTACTTTTTATCGAGATGAGTTTTAAACGATGTAAATAAACTGTCATAGAAATTAATTCCGGATATTAATCTTTTGATATATTACCAACAATCTCCTCCTTAATCTCTGGAATTTGATTTCTTAAGTTTAAGTTATTTCTGTGAACTTCGAAGATAGGTTTGGGAGTGGGCTTGGTTAGGATGTCCGCTATCATGTTCTTTGATTCACAGTAATTTAGATTAATTGTACCATTGACCTTTAGGTGTTTAATGGAATGATACCTTATATCAATGTGTTTCGTACGACGGGTGTATTTTTCTGATTCGATCATTTTTATGCAGGACTGGTTGTCCTCATGCATAGTTATGGGTAATGTCTGTTCTAAGTCAAATTCTTGTAAGAGTCTAATTAACCATAAAATTTCTTGTGATGCATTTGCTGCTGAAATATACTCGGCTTCAGCACTTGACATGGCTATGCATGATTGCTTTTTGCTGATCCATAAAATTGCATTTTTCCCTAATAAAAATAGGTTTCCGCTGGTGGACTTTCTAGTTTGTACGTCTCCAGCCCAGTCTGAGTCACAGTACACTTCAAGTATTGGTTGCTGTGTTGTATTTATTTCTAATTTAAAGTTTTTAGTGTGATTTAAATAGGAAATCACTCTTTTAGTTGCTTTCCAATCCTTCTGTGAAGGGTTTTCGTTTTTTCTACTTAGGATGTTAATCGCAGCTGAAATATCTGGTCTTGTGACAGTTGAGATATACAAAAGTGCGCCAATTGCCTTTCTATAATCGATCTTGTTTGGCAATGGTATTTCTTCGTTATCAAAATTTAAATAGCCTGTTTCCATGGGCGTTTTGTAAGGTTTCGCATCTTCTAATTTAAATTTTCTAACTAATTCTTCAATTTTACTTTTTTGATTCAGTTTATAGCCTTCGTTTGTTTTTTCAATTTTAATCCCTAGGTAGTAGTTTAATTGACCTAAATCCTTTAGTTCATATTCAGTCTTAAGTTTTTGTATAATTTCTTTAATTTCATTTTCTTTTGCTGATATTAATAAATCGTCTACATAGACGATAATATATGCTTTACTGTTTTTAGTATTACGTATGAATAAACACGTGTCTGAAGTTGATGGTTTGAAATTTAACTTTTCTAACGATTCTGAAATTTTTGTGTGCCAGGCTCTAGCTGCCTGTTTTAAGCCGTATATAGCCTTATTTAATTTGCACACTTTGTTTTCATGATTAGGTTTGACATAGCCTTCCGGCTGAGTGATGTATATATCCTCATCTAAATTTCCATACAAAAATGCTGTTTTAATGTCAACGTGGTTTATGTTTAGTTTATGATAGGCGGCGGCTGCTAAAAAAGTTCTAATTGTAGTATGTGAAACCACTGGAGCAAAGGTTTCATAGTAATCAATGCCAAAATTTTGAGAATAGCCTTTTGCCACTAAACGTGCTTTATATTTTTGTATTTTTCCTTTATCATCTAATTTTGTTTTGAAGAGCCATTTCGAACCTATTATTTTCGTATTTGGCGGGGGGTCAACTAATGTCCAAGTTTTATTTTGGTTGTGAGATTCTATCTCCTCCTGTGTCGCTTTGATCCAGTTTTCTTTTCTACTGGGTTTTCCATGTTTATTATTTCCTGCCAATTTTTCGGTTCGTTAATATTTTCATCTTTAACCAAATAAATTAGTCTATCTGGGGGAACCCCTTTATTTACTCTATCTGATCTTCTCGGTTCGGTTTGATTTAGTTCAGATTCATTCTGATTATCATTTTCATTTGAAATTTCGATTTTTATCAGATTTGGGTTTTCCGACTTTTCGTTTTCGGCATTAGTGTTTTCATCTAAATTTAGTTCTAGCCGTTTTTCTTTATTTGAATTTATCGGATAGTTTTCTAAGAACTTCACCGTTCTGGCTATAGTGATATCTTTGCCACTCGTATAGATACGATATCCTTTGGAATAATTATCGTATCTCACGAAGATCCCTTCTACTGCTTTATTATCTAATTTCTGTCTTTTTTGCTTGTTAATATATGCATAAGCTTTGCAGCCAAAGACTCTTAAATATTTTAGATTTGGTCTTCTGTTTGTCCATAATTCATATGGAGTTTTTTTGTTGGCTTTAGTTGGCAGTCGATTTTGTAGGTGATTTGCGGTGCATATCGCCTTTCCCCAGAAATGTAAAGGTAAATTAGAGTCACTTAACAATGTTCTTGTCATTTCAATTAATGATCTATTCTTTTGTTCAGCAATACCATTCTGGCTGGGAGAATATGGTACTGTTAGCTGTCGCTTAATTCCATTTTCTTTTAGAAAATTATCTATATTAGAATTTTTAAATTCTTTGCCATTATCAGTTCTGAGTTCTGTAGGCTTTTTGCCAAATTTATTGTTGACCAGTGCAACAAATTCCTTTAATTTTTCAAATACCTCACTTTTATTTTGTAGTAGATAAATTATAGTAAATCTAGAGTAATCGTCTATGAAGGTTAAAAAGTAATTTTTCCCACCTATGGTTGGAGTTTGAATAGGACCACACACGTCTGAGTGCACTAATTGCAGAATTTTATTTGCTCTCAATTCCGTTTTCTTTGGGTAAGGTGCGTCAGTTAATTTTGCTTTAATGCAAGGCTCACATTCGGTACTATGGGAACAATTATTTATGTTTATTCTGCATGCTAATTCCTTCGTCATTAATTCTTTAATCGACGCGACATTTTTATGTCCTAATCTTCTATGCCACAGTTCTATGCAATTTTTATTTTTGCAATTAGTTATCATGTTTACGAAATTTTCATCTGTGGTTAATTTTGTTTGCTGAATTTCGTATAAATTATTTATTCTACTTCCTTCTAAACGAATTAATCCTTCATATTCTAGAAAACATTTATTATCTTCGAATGTTAATTTGCATCCGTTTTTCGTAGCTTTAGCTACCGAAAATAAATTTGTTTCAATGTCGGGTACAAGTAGAACATCTTTTAAAGTTACGTTGTGAGTTTTTCCGTCTGAGGTTATTGTGGTAATATTTACATTACCTGACCCGTAGGATTTTAGTTTATTGCCGTTGGCAATTACAACGTTGGTATGTTCTTTATTTGTAAATTCAGAAAATAAATTTTCATTATTTGAAATATGGGAGGATGAGCCAGAATCAATAATCCATGCGTTATTTTTCGATTTGTTAGTTATAAATGCACAATTTTTCTTTTCTTCGGTTCTGAAATAAGCTGTGCTTTTTTCTTTCGGTTTATTTGAGTCCGCGCTTCTTAAATTATTTTCGTCTTTTTGAAAGACTAATGAAGAAGAAAAATTCTTTTTGTTGTTTTGTTTAAAGTTAGTGGTTTTATTTTTGTTATGCCAGCAATTAACTGTGTTGTGGTTCTTCATTCTACAAATCGTACAGTATTTTTCTTCTTTTTTAAAACCTGTGGTTTTGAATTTTCTTTCGGCTCTAAAAGCTTTGTTCGAATTATCACTGTTATTAGAATGCTCGTTTCTTTTATTAAATTCGTCTGTTAATTTACTCTTTATAAATTCTGGAGTTAATTCGTCTTCCTGTCTGGCTTCTAATGCGGTTATGAGGGTGTCGTATGAAGGAGGTAAAGAGCAGAGCAATAATGCTGAAATATGATTTGCTTTAATTTCTTCGCCTATGGCTGATAACTTATCGATAATTTCTAATATTTTGGTTATATGAGTAATCATATTTCCTCCTTCAGATAATTTCGTTCCATAAAGTCTCCTAAGGAGAAAAAGTTTACTTGACAGATTTGATCTCTCATGGATTCTTTTTAGTGTATTCCATGTGTCCCGTGCATTTTGTAAATGCTTAATATGGATAATTTGATTATCCTCAATACTTAAATTTATCAAGGCTCTTGCCTTTCTATCTTTCTTCGACCATTCCGGGGTTATTGGAGTAGGTGGGTCGTCTGTGACAACTTCAAAGAGCTCTTCTCTTATCAAGAGCATCTCCACCTTGAATTTCCAGTTTGCATAGTTACTGGAATTTAATTTTTCAATTATACTTCCTTCTTTGAAGGTTGCCATTTTTCTATTTTAGAATATATCTAAAATTAATTAATTTCTTTTAAGTATTCGAGGATTCTAGGCCACTATTTTTTATTTTTACCTTTTATATACTTTAGAATATTTTCACGTCTCAGAATCTTTGTTAGTGTTATTTTCTCGGTAGTCAGTAATTTTGCGCGTTCTAAAGCATTATAAATAATCAAATCGACTTTCGGAACAAAAGATAGGTAAGATATTTGCTTACCTCTATTTTCCAGCAATCGTCCTCATTGTACCGCTAGGCCAGGTTCTCCAGATAGTCCTATTAGATGATAGATATCCTTATTGGGTTCGTACACATATTGATTTATCCATTTTTCGTTGTGAGCATTTTAGTTAAGTTTTAATCCTGTGTTATTCACTATGTGAATTTGAAATATTAAAAGATTGTTAATTAATAAAACATAATACATTATACTGTTAAATTATTTAATTTTCATAGCTTACATTTAATAGTTACATAAAATTTAGTTTTAAACATTATTTCAATTTAAGTTTAAGGGAAAACGACATAATATGTCCGTTTCCATCGCGAGTTAAAAAGAATCTATATAGTTCTATAAAGCAGAGATGCAACAGTCTTAGTCCTTATCAAGTGACATCATTTTTAAGTTCTTTCATTGGATGGTAATGACGTAAAGTCAATTTACGTCACTAATACGTATTTTAGTCTTTCACTTCCTTGTTCAGATCACGAGTTGTAAAAACCTCTTCATATTGCATCAGGCAATTTCATTTCCTGTTTGAAATTCTAGATAATTACTTTTTATCGAGATGAGTTTTAAACGATGTAAATAAACTGTCATAGAAATTAATTCCGGATATTAATCTTTTGATATATTACCAACACTGACGATTCGCCAGCAGCTGACGTACAACCGAATGACGAAAAATATTGATTTTATTGGTGATGTGATAGCGAATTTTGAAGTATTAACATGACTGAGATAGAAGAAAGTTTTGGGATTGGCACATCCGACTAGTTAAAGAAATGTAGTCGCGAAGCTTGTTAGTTATTATTTTTAG
The DNA here is from genome assembly GCA_963931845.1 of Maratus michaelseni. Classification (NCBI taxonomy): domain Eukaryota; kingdom Metazoa; phylum Arthropoda; class Arachnida; order Araneae; family Salticidae; genus Maratus; species Maratus michaelseni. The sequence continues at coordinate 78,515,997 of OZ007599.1, read as the reverse complement.
AACCTCAAGAACAGTATGGGCAATGTTAAAAGGCTCTGCTAATTTTCTATGTGAACAAATAATTTTTGGCTTGTAATAGTTAATAATGTCAATCATTTATTGCACACATTTTTAGTTAATTATAGTTTTATATTTATAGGACCATCAACAATGCTCCTCAGCAAAATATGACAGATACGGATGAAAATTTTGAATCTCCAGATTACGAAAACATCTCCATAAACATCCAATCACAACCAAGTTGTTCTAGGTCAATTTCCCCATTTCATACTCCCCCTTATGACAACACAAACATAAATACATCTAACATTACACACAACACATCCACAATTCAAGACTATAATTTTCATTCCACCACTGCAGATGATGATTCCTCAAACAAAAACAACAGTACATATGATAAAATACACATTAATACAGACGAATTAGAATTTGATGATGACACAGACGATACACCTTTTACACAATGTACTCAGACTACATATAACAGTGACATTGCGTCCACACAAGACAGTCACTATAATACAAACATACCACAATGCAGACAGCCACTATTACTTCGCGTCACCCCTGCTACTTCTACTGAAACTTTTTCCTCTGTACCATTTCAATCCAACGACACTACACCATTAAGACATTCCAACATACACAACCAATCATGTACATTCACGCAACAAACACCCAGACAACAACAGTTTCCAAGACGACAGCTACAGACACCAAGACAACAACAATAACAAAACACACCAAAACCTCAAAACACTGCCAGAAACAATAAAAGGAAATTAGATGATAAATTGCATAATTATTTAGAAAACACAGAAAATTACCTTCTTCAAAAAATAAACAATGATATAGACGAAGATCTTTGTTTTTTCAAAGGTACACTTTCAATAATTAAAGAGTTTTCGCCAGACAAAAAGTTCCGATTTAAACAGGAATACATGAATTCATTAACCACATTCAAAAATGAAACAGTGTAATTATTTTAAATATGTATATATTATATATGTGTGTATATTATTCTTTATATTTTTTAAGCTTTTGTGTGCAATTTTTATAATTCATATTAACCAAGTGATATTAATCAGGAATATAATTTGTATGTGCAGTCAGAAAAGAAAAAATAATAATAATCTCCAAATTGTGTGTCAAAAAAAGTAAATATCCACTCAAACAGAAATTTTCTTCTTTCATTTTATGTATGTTAAAAAAATAAGTTTAGGGGTCCTCTTTATAATGAAATTGTACCGAATTCATAAATTTTCATTATGAACACACAATTTAAACATCCTATTTTGCTTTTTTGGTAAATTCTACCTTAGGATACCTAAAAAAAAATTTTTTTCTTAAAAAGTATATATATATATATATATATATATATATATATATATATATATATATATATATATATATATATATATATATTAATTTTTGAAAAAAATATGAATTGTAACCTAAAAAAATAAATAAATAAATACCATAAATTCAACAGAAATCAATTTCTAGAAGCTTCAAATATACAAATCCAAAATTGCAGCTCATTCTGCCAAGTATTGTTTGAGATATGCTTAAAACACTACCTGCATTGCAATCTGTATTGCAGTACTATAAATGAATTTAATATTACAAATTCCAAACTTTAAACCTTCATAGTTCCTAAATTTTTTACCATGTGGGCTTCCTGTTTGGCATCATAATGTGAAATTTTCCATAAGACAAATTTAATGTCAGCTACAGGTGATTGTAATAAGTAGAGTTTGGTATAACTTCAGTATGAAGGCATTCCCTAAGCTTGTTTTTTGTGTCAATTTGGTGATATGTATATTTTTTTCCCCTTTGGCTGTGATATTTTTACATTTTGTGTGCTATTTAAATAATTTGTATGTAAGTAGGTATGTAATAACAATATAAACAAGAAATACGTTTTTTCACTGTGATTTTTTTTTTTTTTTTAATTTAGTATACAATTTCTGTAATCCAAGTATGTTTCTACTAAAATTATAACCAGGAATTTTGTTTTACTGTGATGTTTATTTCTACTTCAGTTTTCAAGTTTAAGCTTGTAATTTAATGTTCTGAAAGATTGAAATTTCATGGTTTGTTGCAGATTTTGTTAAACTTCAGAGATAATATAAATGTCTTAAGTGTGTCTTTTTAAAAAGGACATATTTTTACAATGGAAACATACATTAATTCAAATATATATACAATAGACTCCCTCAAAGCCGTAAACGCCTAAAATCCGCATATTGTTGCAAATATAAACAGTGAAACTTACAGTTAAGTTGCTGGAGCAAAATTGAAGTTGGTGCTGAAATCAAAATGATGATGAAATCGATTGCAAGTTTCTTTTACTAATTTTTTTGTTAAGCATGTTCTTTGACTATTACAGCTGGCTAATTACCAAATAAAATTATTTACTTATCATTTTGATGTAAATTAGTGTATCTAAAGCACATATTCACCCTATTGTATCCTGCACAATATTCGCAAGTGTAAGTTATAACCAAATTGTTTATTTATTTTTCTTGCATTCACTTCCCCATTTTTCAATATTTATTTTTAGTTTTTCATTATTATGTATGCATTTTAATAGGTAATTATGGTTAATATGGCCGAACGAGAGCTTTCGCATGAAGAAAATATGAATTTTGTTCCGAAAATTTTCAAATTGGCGCTAATGTTAGTGCTGATCATGAACTTTTTTCCAAGACAATTTTTAATTAATCAAGCTTTTTTGTTTATTAAATCTGCATAAATATAAAAAAAAAAATCTATTTTAAGATTCTGATGCAAATTATTTTCATATCTTAGGTAAAAAATAGCGTAACAGTAGCCACTCTGCATCCGTATTTAATTTCAGTTTTAATCTTTAATGATTTTTATTTTTAATTTTTTGCGATTTTTTATGTAATTTTGACTAATAGGGCTGAAGGAAACAAGAAGGATTGATATTTCATCATTATTATGCATATTTATAGTACTGCATCATTAAGTATTATTTACTTGACCTTTTAATTTTAATATTTTTACTTTTTATTATTTTTATAATTTATTTCAATGAATGTTATACTTATTGTAAGGATTCGTTATTATTTATAATGCGTTACTACATTCAAATTACTGTTTTAAAAATGTAAATAAATCAGTGACCAGAAATCCACTAAATTCTAAAATCTGCACAACCCCTGGTCCCGAGCTGTGTGGATTTGAGAGAGTGTACTGTATATATATAAATTAGTTTTATAGGCTTCTGTTTTTATAATATTTAAGTAAACCTCAACTATGGTACTCCAATTGAATATCATTTAAATAAACCTCAACTACGGTACTCCAACCATTGAATATCATTTAAGTATTGAATTTTTTATCTATGTGTTATATTTGTATGTTACGTTTTGTTATACCAAAGAGAGAAATAAGAATCTTGATGTATAAATTATACACTAACTAATTATTGTTTATTTATTTATTTTATTTTTTTGGGAGGGGGGTGGGGGAGGGTATTATTTATTAACTTTTTTGTGATATTTTTTAAATTTTGTGTGCTATTTAAATAATTTATATGTAAGTATGTATGTAATAACATAAAATGGGTTTTTTTTCACATTTTATAATTTTTTAAAATTTAATTACAATTTTTATAATTCAAGCATGTTTCTATTACTAATATAACTAGGAATTTTGTTTTACTGTAATGTTTATTTCTGCTTCAGTTTTTCAAGTTTAAGCTTGTAATTTGCCATTCTGCAAGATGGCAATTTTGTGGTTTGTTGCAGATTTTGTTAAAATCCAGAAATGGAATAAATGTCTCTTTTCTGCTATGCATTTCACAAAAAAGCTATTTGTCACAAAGTTTTAGAATCTTTATAAGGCTAAACTTTACTAAGTGAGTGTGTCTTTTTAAAAAGGGACACATTTTTACAAAGAAACAAATTAAAATCTATTTTAAAATTATGGTTAAATCCAAGTATCGGGTCTTATCAGTATTTGGCAAAATCAGATTGGTAATAATTATCTCTTTCTTGCAGCAGCTGTTTATTATGTATCAAAGACCATGCCTATGGCAAAGATTACAGTAGATTGATTAACTTAGTTTATTCAGAATCGGGGTTCGTAAATATCGTGATATTTTTGAAAATATCAGAATTATCTGATATTTTGATATATATCCGATATTTTCAAAATAGTCAAATTATTGATGATTATAAATATTTTCAGAGTTAATATAAATTAAACATTAAAACATATGTCACTTAGCATGAAAACTTGATAAAACAATATTCTAAGTCTTTTTTCTATTTTTTTTTTTTTCACTTGACAAAATTTAAAATCAACTAATTGAAAACAAACACAATTTGCTTTTTACACTCACAAAAAATAAACTATTAAGATTTGGTAAGAAAATTTTGTTTTATTCAACAAAATAATTTGTTTTTATTGAAAAATTGGAACAAAACCAAAAAGAAAAAAAAAATTCTAATGAAGCAGCAACTTTTTATCTAAATTAGATAATTTATCTTTTAGTGGCTCTTCTAAGTAAATATTGTCCCACATAATTATTGATTCTACATTTAAAAATTCAGCTTCAAACATAAAGCTTGGATTTTTTTTTTTTTCTTTTATATATTGCTGCTCTTATATAAGGGCAACAATTCTTCTGTGACATTTTTATCAACAATTTTAAAAATTTAGAATGGGAACATTCTTCCATTTGTTTATTCAGCCATTCAGTGTTGGTACAATGAAGTATTTCTATAAAGAGGCCAGCTTTAAAATACTATAGCTAGTTATATAAATCTTCCAATCTTGATAATTTTTTATTCTGCAAAATCAATTATATCATAGTCTGGAGATTAATTTCTGTCATAAAATAAGTATCTCGGTTGCTTGACGATTCAACCTCGGAAGCTCCTATAACAAGAAAGCACCGATTTTGGGAAAAAAAAAAAAATCAGATTTCTTAATAAATGTTTTTATTAATATCTCCTAAAGTTTTGATTAGATTTTTATAAAATTTGAAATGTCTAGACAAAATTCTGCAAAGATAATATATCTTAAATTTCAAACCATTCGGTTGGGTAGTTTTTGCGTTGTTATATGCGGACGGACGGACCAAGCGACGACAATAGGTGCTACGTATTTATATAATTATGAACGCACCTAAAAATATATATATTTAGGTTGCTGCATTGTAGTTTGGCACACATGGTTTCTTGTCACAGATGAAACATGTCGGAAATTGTACGTTAAACATGGCAAATGAGGTGCATTCGTATTATAGCTAGTTTTACAATGTAAAAAAATCATCTATATATTTAAAACAGAAGACTGTTTTTTTAGTCATCTGCCCTGAACTTTCTACTGAACTAATTTTGATAATTACTTTTTTAAATGAAGCTTTCATTTGCCTGCATTAGCAATTTTTTAATATTTCTATTTTTATACTTTAATTTCAAAAATTTTTTTTATGAAATTTCTTTAAACTGGTGGTAATTGGATTAAGATTTTATCTCTGCAACATAAGATTATTTTGCCTTATCACATTCCACCAATCGGATGCGGGATTCCATCAGTGTAAATGTTGTCATATTTAAAAGAAGAATCTCAATGGTTTTTCATAAAATGTAAACGCAGTAAAATGATTGCAATTAATTATGCAGTAATCCCAGAAGAGCACAATACAGATTATTTATTGTGAAACAATATTAAGTATAATCTATGTAAATAAAATATCATTATTCCTGCTTCTAAACATACAGAACTTCTCTTATTTATTTACTTCCTTAGTATGCACAAAATAAAATATTTCTGAAAACTACATTTCCATTTAATTATAATAAATATTTAATGAAAATTTTAAAACAATTGGATAAATGACTATTGCGGTAATATTTCCTATATATTTTCGTGAAACTGATTTTATCTTCCAACTTTTTTATTCCATATACTCTCAAATTAAAAGCTAAATAGTCTGTTTATGGAAAATATCATTTTTAAAACGTGCATTTTCAAACACAAAATTTCAATTTTTACAAAGCTAAATGAAGTAATTGTCTAGATTTTTACCGAGATCAGGACTTCAATGGAATGTGATGTTCATGTGCAAAGTTTTGAGTATGTTTGTGTGAATATAATGCTTTAAATATGCAGAGTTACTTTTTTTTTTCAATAAATTATTCTGTTATTCATAAGCTTAAATTTTAACATGCTTATTTAACGTATTCTGATGCGTCAAATTTCGACGGGTGCAAATAGTTGTTATAATTTCAGTGAAATGAATTATATCGTCTGTTATGAGCGAAATGAGCATGCCTTTTTTTTTTTCGTATTACATATGCCACGTTTACATGCAGATCTTGCTTTGCGGATGATTACTTCAATGGTTTAATATTTCTATGACTCATGTTGAATGAATCTCTTTCGTTTATTTACTGTAATGGATTGAGATATTCAGCTGTTAATCTAATTTCAACTGAAGTTACTTCAGAATTTATGCATTTTTTAATGTATCTCATTCTCAAGCAAACAATTTTTTTGAATGATCTTTCTGAAATTGTAACTTTTATGCAAATTTATTCGGAAAAATAATTTTAAATAAAAATGGCCACTTGGAATATGAAAAAAGATGTGGTTAACCCGTATATGTTTTCCTCAGTCACATGACCTACGCTTTTATTATATAGATTACGTATGATAGTATTTAGCAGAATGAAGAAAAATTTATTAATACATTTGAAGTTTTGATTAGATTTTCATAAAATTTGAAATGACTCGACAAAGTTCAGCAATGATTTTACATATTAAATTTCAAACCATGCGTTTGGGTAGTTTTTGCACTGTTATATGAGGACAGATGATGACTATAGGTGCTAGGTACTTATATAGTTACTAACACACCAAAAACGGTGAAACCTCTTTCTCAGATTTAACCAAAATTAGTTTTCTAGGTTTCTGTTTTTATAATATCATTTATGTACTGCATTTTTTATAGATGTCACATTTGTATGTTACATTTTGTTGCATCAATGACAGAAATAAGTTTCTTGATGTATAAATTATACACAATAATCTTTTTTTTTTTTTCTTATTATAGTTAGAAATGTATTTATGTTAAACCAAGGATTTTTGTAACTTTTTTTCCCCGAAAAACATTTTAATTTAATTTGCTTTGATGTGTAAGTAAAGAGAGAATTTAGTAATTGATCATTCATGATTTATTATTATTATTTTTCATTATATGGCTCAACAATCAATAATTCTTTGTTACAACTATGTAAAGTTTACAGTAATATGAAAATCTTTTTTACTGAGAAAGAAACTGAGCAAAAAATTATATTTTTGGATAATTTATTAATTTTTTTTCATCCAAGAATATTTTTATTAACCTTATCTTTTTTTTTTTCTTGTTTGCTCTAAATGTTCAGAAGTTTTTGTTATAATTTATATATTATTCCTTGTGTATACACTGTTATTGAGACACTTAGCTATGAGATCTGTGATGTTTTAGGTGATTGTTCCTTTTTAAATGCACAAATTCAGTGATTTATTTGTGTTACTCGGGTATTATTTCATGTTTTAAATTCTGTTTTATATCAGGGAAGGTTGTGCTTCTCCCTTCCCTTAAGGATTATACTGAAGATTTAATATTTAGTCAAGTTATATTTTTTGTAATTCAGAAAAATATAAATAAAATGTCAAACTAATCAAAATACCTTGTAATTTAATGTGTTTTGTACTTATTATTAACTAGCAAGCTTCGTCTGCTACGCTTAAATAAATGTATCTGTAAATTTCTCGCCAAATATTTTTAACTTGCTCCACAGAAACCTGTTTTCCTGCTCTTGGTTAGCTGTGTTTTACTTTTCTCTCTGTCTTTTAATCTATCTTGCTAAATTTAAACTGTTTCTTTTCAAAACAAATTGCTATTTTATTAACAAACATGTGCTCAAAAGGAAAAGAAATAGTGATTGTAAACAAAGTTACGGATTTTTTTTTTTTTTTTTTTTTTTTTAGACGGAAGCAAATGCTCAGAAATTTTTGCTTCACTTATGTCAGGCACAGAAGCTGGCTGCTGCTGCCACTGGAGTATCATTGCAGGTTTATTGAAAAAATAAAATAAGGATGACTTTTACATTAATACTGTTCTCAAACACATCAAATTGGCAAGTGCTCTCATTCCGAAGCTATGTAATTGAGTAGTTTTTTTTTTTTTTTATAAAGGCAAAATATTTTTATGAAAATGCTGTCAAAGTTGGCATTTTGAACAGCATTTCTGTATGTGACAGTACAGGAAAGAAAAAAACTGCCTTCTGTGACAACAATAGTTTGAGACTCAAGATGTAATTCATTCATTGAAAATGAAAAAAAAAAAAAAAGTTAGATTACAAATCACTTCAATAAATATGTTTCAAATATCATGCTTTTATGTTTAAAAATAAGTGTCAAAAGTTTCACGTTGAGTTGGGGAAAACTATTTTTTTTTAGAATGACCTTAAAATTATTTTAACTGTATGCATATTTTTCTTCAGTTTGTAGATTCCACATTTAAATTCATTTTTTAAATACAATTTGCATTTTTTTTTTTTTTTTTTGTGGGGGGGGGGGGGTTTGGATTTTTATATAAACATTGTACTTTCTTTTATTACTTGGTCGTTCGCAGATTCAGAAAAGCAAAGAGTAAAGTTTAATTTTATTTTTGTCAATTATTAAAAAAGAAGAAAAAAGGTAGTATTTTTATAACAAAATTTTTAATAAAATATACTTAAAACAAAAGTAATTATTGTCATTATCATAATAATTTAAAACAATGTAACATAATTTATACAAAATCCTAGCCATCTTAATAGGAGAAATTATCATATAAAGTCAATAATAATAAATAAATAAATAGGGTCAAAATTTGGAAATATGGCAACCTTCCCATTTCTTCTCTATACCGATTTGATGGTAATGGGATTATCTGTAGTTATGTTGCATATGATTTACAGGTCTCTTCTGATGAAAAAGGTTATTAATATTTTGTATAGTATTAAACCATGGATATTACGGTAAGTAATTCTATAGTACTTATATGAATATATATATATATATATACAGTATGGAACAGTTTATCAGAAACCAGTTCTCCGGAATGATATTTCTAATTGGCTGATTTTAGAATCTTTGCAAGTAAAAGTGACATACAGTGCCAGCTTGACATGTGCGTTACTTGATACAGTACTACATGCATGATAGAACTTCATGCCAACATCTAGGATTTGAAATGGCAGTATATGTAGTTAGACATTGAATGTTTTGATTTTTATGCAGAATTGTTTTCAATTCCCATAAATTGTCTTCTTTCAAACTTTGATTAATCTTTGATCCAGATTGGATTTTATTCTTAATTTTAGTAATATAATAATTTTTCAAACTTTGATTAATCTTTAATCCAGATTGGATTTTATTCTTAATTTTAGTAATATAATAATAAATTTGATATTAGAAACAATCCACAGCCACATCTAGTCTACAAATCTGATCAAAATGGGTGTTGCTTTAATGTCGAACCAGTTATCCAGAATATATCAGGTCCCTGCCATTCTGGATAAATGGTTCTATACTGTATATATTTTTAATGGAAAATGACATGCTTTCTAGTACATATATACATATATATTGGAGATGAGACGTGCTCCACCTGAGAGCCTGGAACTGACATGGGCTCAATTTTTATATCCGTCTTCGTACTCAGGCACATTATTTCTGAAACTGAAAAATTTATTTATTCACATATATAAAAAATTACTTTTCCCTTTTTTCTTAAAAATTACTTATTTCATTTCAAGTCATCTTAATGCTATTTTGATCAGAATAAAGGGGAAACATAAATCATGTTTTTCTATTCTAGTACTAGTAAATCTACAGATCAGAGGCCTCAAAACGTCAGCTCTACAAATCATTGTTAATTAATCTCACTAATTTTTAATACAATCTGTATAACATTTAATATCCTATAATCCAATTTTTTTTTAAAGTTATTTATACATTTATAAGAATATAACATTTATCGAAACTTCCGGAAATTTTAAAATTATCACATGAAACACTATTTTAAGCAATGATAGGATAAACTACTTATTACTGTATTTTTTGAGAATAAGAATACATTCTTTTAGGGGAGCAGAGCCCTTCTGAACCTCTTGTTGTCGCTTTAATTTTATACATCTAATTCTGTGTATCTCGCCAACATACCCACCAAAAATCAACCTAATCTGATGATTTTAGCGGCAGTTATCGTAGAACAGACAGAAACCAAAAACTTTTTGCATCTCTACAGTGAAATGTCACCGACCTTTCGGAATATAGAATGCTATGTTTTAAAAAAATTGTGATATTTCCAGATTTAAGTCTGGCATTGGCGGCAACGATCTGTTTATATGGCGCCAATCATAAGAAAGAGCCAAATAATGAATTTGCTTTTAGTTTGATTTTCATTTGTAACGGTAGAACATATTTTAATTGGATTGTTTATTATTATTTTTTATTTAGAGATCTAACATGAAAAGATCACTTTCTTCTGTCTTTAATCAATCAACAAACATTACCTTGAGGTTGGCAAATATTTAGTATTCTATTGTGTATAAGCAGGGGTCAGGAGTAGCACGCTACAAGTAGCAAAACTACAGAAGTCACTACTTTGTAGTGTGACACAAAAATTTGGTAGTCTTTAGCTAAACTGACGCTGCTTTTGGTAAAAAATTTACCATTCTACAAGTTACACGAAGATAAGTAATTTGTTAATACTGTTATCCAAAACTGTACAATTAAAATAACTTTTGCTAAATGAACTTAATATCAGGATATTAACTTACAGTGGATAAACTACTCAAGTTATCTCTGTTCTGCCTACTTATGGAAGTTGAAGAAATTCAGCTAACGAAGTCTTCTGTTGGGATATTTATGCCAGCTGGGTACATTCACAGCCAGAAGTGTTTATTTCATATTTCTGTCTGTAAATGTAACTTGCTAGTGCCGAGATGTTTGCCATGACTACAGTTTCTTTCAATGGATATGTTTCATTCACAGCAAGCTAATATATTGATATTAAGTTAATTTTAAATTTGCAACAGTTACTTTAATTGTGCATTTTCTTACAACAGTATTAAAAAGATTTTGTCTTTCAGTATATTTTTTTTTATATACTGCTGCCTGCAAGGTATTATATGCATTAGGAATTCAATAATTAATAAGAGTTATCTTTAACAGCTAAATTAAAATGAAGTGATATTTCTATTGGTTAAAAAAAGTTACGCATAACAACGTTATGAATAAATATAATTTTACTGTTCAAACTAAAAAACAAACTTCCTCCATTTAATATAAGATCGAGAGCTACTCTCTCGGTGTTTATAGGATACAGAAAACATCCCAATTAAACTTATAACCAAGTAACTTAATGACTCGGATTTGTGCCCCAAAAAAAAGCCAATTCTAATACATGGCCATATCAAATTGAGATTTTTTATTTTGTTCTCAGTTTAATAGCTATTGCTAAATAAATTAATAAAACATTTATTAAAAGAGGACATTCATACATAAAAATAGACTTACTGATTGAATGATAACATTTTATCTTCAGATTGTTTGTTTTTATAACTGTACAGGACACAGGTTAAAACCTTTTTTTTGTTTTAGAAATAAACTAAAACCACAATAAATATTTAAATTAAATACTTTTAAGTTAAATCAGCGATTGTAATTAAAAAAAATTCTTGAATAGAAAAATGATAGCACACAGCATATATATAAAGTATGGGAGTTATCTGGCATCGTTGTATCCGGAATGCTTCGAAAACCAGAATGCAAAACAATAACCAAAGCTTAATTTGTTTCATTTCAAAAACATAACAAAAAATTAGTCCATTGATTGCATGAAGAAAACACGAGTTTCACCAGTAGTCTTGGGAAAAAATCAGGAAATTCACCAATTGTTCACAGGAAAATATCAAAGTCAATTGGTCCCATGAAAAACTCAAAATTCGCCAGTTAATTGTCAGAAAAAAATCATGAATTTGTCACTCTGTTATGGGAGAAACTGTTAAATTCACCCATCGGTAGAAGGAAAGTATTGAGAAATTTGCCAATTAAATGCGGTAAAACAGTTGCAAATTTTGTGAATCAGTCGTCAGAAAAAAAACTGCAAAATGCTTGTCTTGTGGAAAAAATCTCACTATTTTCGCCATTCGGCAATCAATAGGATCCATATATGAAAATCATCAATCGATCATGGGGAAAAATTGCAAATTTGTCAGTCAATCATCAGAATAAATCACGAAATTCCTCTTTCAGTCGTGAGAAAAAATGTCGAAATTAGTTTGCAAATCAAATGAAAAATCTCAAAGATATTGCAAAATTAGTCAATTGGTCACAATAAAAATTTGCGAAATTTGTTGACTGATCTAAAAAATAAAATAAAAATAGTGATAAAAAAGAAGTTTAAACATTCCAGTTCAAAATATGTTTTCGGAACAGCGTGCACAATTGAGTTCAGTATGCCCTTTTTTAAGAATTCTCGCTAGTCGGCTCTTTTGTTCTAGAGTCAACACAAAGTAAAAATTAAATAAATGATATTGCTTGCATTCATTAATTTACAAATTCAATAAGTAAATATAAAAAAATATTGTGCAAAAAACCTTACAATTAAAACGGATAACTGATATTTTTCACTGAACAACTTATTTGTAAAATGCAGCAGAGAAACTACTTTCCAGAAAACAGCAAATCATGTCAATATACAAGAGCAATTAGTGCAAGAGGACATGCTATAAGCAATCAACTTTAATAGAAATGTTCCGAAAATCCAACTCAAAAGATTCTGTTCCCAAGTCCCAAAACTGATTTTTAACTGTTAATGTAATATTTTTATAATTTTAATTGTAATTTAGAATGTTTTTTATTATGTGTAAATAAGTTATTAAATTAACAAAGTTGTGAGTATGTATTTAACATATATTCATATTTTTCACTATTTGTTAAATTAGTTACTTGTACATTTCTTAATACTTAAGTAAGTAAAGTGTTCCGAATTACAAAAAAAAAAAAAAACCTTATCCATAATACCCCAGATCCCAAGCATTCTGGATAACAGATCCTATGCTGTACTAATAATACATTGTAAGTGTCAGCAATTTGATGTAAAACAGCTGCAATAAAAAATCTTCAATTTGGCAATCTATGTATCTTAAACATCTTTAGTTAAGCCTGTGAAAATGGTACCTGTCTATAATGGAATCCTGCTTTAACACCTTCTTGACATATGTACGTGACACAAAAAGAACTCAGAATCCTTAATTATTCCTACCAATAATTTCTTTTTGAAAATTTTGTCTTATTTCATTAAAGCATTTCTGGAATTAAATTAAGCTGAAATTTCTATTTTGAAAAACCAGTATCAAAGATTTTATAAAGGCCGCTCACCCTGGAAAGTTTAAAGTGAAACATTCTATGGTCTTGACAGAAGGAAAACTTGCCGTTATACCTGTAAGATAAAAACTTTTTAAAACTGAAATTTCTGGTCCCTAGCGATTTCTTTTTCACAAGTTATACTGAATAACTAAATAAACTTAGCTATAATATTTATAATTTAATTATTATTTAAATATATTTTTTTCTCTAGCCTTATGATATTATCAACACAAATTTCCAAAAAGTTTTTATTAGAATTATAATAACTTTTCATGAACAAATGATCTCAACAAATAAATACACATATCTAATTTGAATCTGTTACAAATGTTTTGTTTAAAATTGAATTTGTGCTGTTAAAAAATAATTTTTATGACTAAAGTGCTAAATTCTATAACCTTTATGAAACACAGAAGTATTATTTTGTATAACAATATTAGGACAAGGTACAGAAATCTGCAATCACCAGGTCCACAAGTTTTTGAATTTTGAAGCAACAATTTACTCACTATCGCCAAAATCAATAACTATTATTCTATTTTTCTACTTCTCTGTAAAAAAGTTTTTTCACCCCTTGAAAATTTCTGAGATTTTACCTTTGAATAAAGTAAAATCATCAATGGTTGGCCACTTCAACCAGAAAAAATGGCTTATTATTAATAAAAAATGAAAAAAGATAAAGATATCAATAAAAATACATTTATTTATCAAAATATGATAGCTCTTCCCTGATGATAATTTTAAATTTTGTACAAATATACAACACAATATTGACATTTCACAATATATTTAATACACAAAAGTATTTACAATGCACAACATTTTATTTTTACTTGTGTGATAATTGATGAATGTACTCATTCTTTTTACAAAGAGAATATGTTATGGAAACACACACATACAAAAAAAAAAAAAAAAAAAAAAAAGTAATGAAGGGTTTTGCATTACATTAAAAAAAAGTTTAAAGGAAGAAATATTTTTTAATTTAAATAAATATTGCGTTAATTACTATTTTTTAAGATGATTTCATTTAGAGGGGGGGGAGGATACATATAGTAGATCTTATACTGCACAGAATCAGTAATTATAAAATTTTGCATAATATTGATCATTTTACTTGTCATTAGAGCTGCAAACAAGTCCAAATAATAGTAGAACAAATTGTTATATTAACATTTCAGTATTTGTTGTTCAGGGAAATAAATATTTAAATTAGCGGCAAAAACTAATTGTTTATTTCATTGTTTAAAAAACATATTATAAAATTTTAGTTTCTATTAAAGAGTGTGGAGGAAAGTAGGGATAGTAGATGAAAATGCCTCATATAATAGCTTGCCAATATTTCTATAATACATAATTCAGGAAGTCCTTAGTTTAAAAATTCACTGTTTACATGAAAAAGTTATGTGGTTTATAAAAGTGTGAATTGTAGATATGCAGTATAAGCATCTATTACTGTATTTTAAAATATAAATTACACATTTCTTTGCCAGGAAACAGCTCCCTCATTATTAAAATAACCTGTGAATATATTTCTAATTTGATCAGGGGTATTGATGTCTGCAATTGGTTCTAAAGGATCAAGTATGTTATAAGACCTTGCAACTCCTTCATCTACTGCTCCACCTCCATAGGGACGATCTGAAAAAGAAGCAGGGCAATAAACCCGGTTGGCATTTTGCATTTCAGTTTTCATCAGAAAGTTATGAAGACAACAACAAGCCAACGTTACCCATGCAGCATTAATAATGGCATTGTTGTCAACAAAACTCTCCAACGAGCAGCTAAAATGCCAAATGCATTTTCGATGCACCTTCGTGCACGACTCAACCGGTAATTAAATACCCTTTTTTCCCTTACAAGATCTCTTCCTGGAAATGGTCGCATTAGATGACGTTTTAGAGGAAAGGCCTCATCACCTACAAAAACATAAGGGAGGATTCTATTACTATTACTTCAAGCTGAGTCAGGAGGTAAAAAGGCTGGGTCATTTTCTAATTTCCTGGCAAGATATGTTGGTGCAAAAACTCCTCCATCACTTATTCGTCCATACTGTCCTACATCAACGAATGTGAAACAATAAGAAGAATCGCAGGCTGCCATTAAAACAATGCTGTGATATTTCTTATAGTTTACAAAGGTGGATCCAGCATTTGGAGGACATCTGATCCTGACATGTTTCCCTGAAAGAAAAAAAATATATATATGTTAAGAATTTTTTTTAAAAAGAAGATAATTGTATTCATTGAAATAAACTCATCTTTCATCTTAGACAAACATTTAATTTAGAAGTGCAGCTAATAAAAAGGACATTCAACAATCCCTTTATAACTTTAACTATTACAAGATACTTTAATCTGAACACCATTTTTCGGAATAGTTATTTTTGCCTTATCTAATCACAGAACTTTAACAATTAAAAACGGGGTCATTCCATGTCAGATCAACCAGTAACTCAACCTGACCATTTTAGATTTTGATGAAACTTACAGGAATCCAAAAGTAATTTAACTCAAACACAGCCTTTGTAGCTATAGGTCTCAAAGTATTACTCCTTCTATTCAAACTAAAAACTTTGTTTGGAGAAAATAACTCTTCATGCTAAAAAAAAAAAAAGTTGTAGATGATATTTTTTTGTGAAAATACTGTACAATTATAAGCAAACTGTTAATAAATGTGTTATAGTTAAAATTTGTTTAATTCTGCCAGCATTGTGCAAATAAACATAATATTTTAAGGTTTAAATTATATTTTTTATACAACATTATCAAATATATTATTTCTCCTGTCAACATCCCTTTTTCTAAGAAAATATGAAACGCAGAACAACGAATGAGGTACCATATGAAAGGTTTCAGAACCGGCTTCTGACATAGCCCACTTAACAATTCGTTAAAACATGTTTTTGATTAAAATTTGCTGAAAATTAAAAATTAAATCGGCATTGTTTTTATAAAAGAAATGAAATGTTTTCCTGAAATTATTGTTGCCAAAAAAAAAAAAATACCATATTATATGATGCTCAACAATTATTATAAAAAACACCGCACGGGTTTATTTTATACTTATGATTAAAAAGCGAAGTTGAAATTGAAATGTTTAGATTTATATTTCTAAGTCCCATGTTTTTCCCGAAGCGGATGACGTTATCCTCAAAATACGATTGTTAATTTTTTTTTCTCGCGCGTGCCTTTAGCAATCTTGGATCAGTTTTTAGTCAAACTTTGATGGAATAAATTAGATGATATTCTGGCTTGACTAACAACTAAATGTTGTTTGCAGATACTTTAATCCTTGCTTTTTCTTTAGAAGTTTAAACCTGCATCTAATAAATATTACATATTGATAAAAAATGATACTTCTCTATTATCCCGTCGATCACTTTTCATAACAAAAAACTATCGCCAAATAAACGGGAGAACGTTTCAATTGGAATATGTTGGCAAAAAAGCCGCCTCTGCTCTACGCTGTAGGTTACGCGCGCTGATACTTAGATAAATAAATAATAATTCTGGCCATGAAAACACAATTAATATAATAATATAGGTAATTTCTTACCTTTATCTTTCTTCAGCATCAGTATTCCTACTACTTCAGGTTGGTGCACATTTTTAACTGCGTTAATCCATTAGTTACCGAGCTAAAGTGTTGAAAACATAAATGTTGGTTAATGAAGTATATTATTTATATTGAGTCCACACCTGAGACATCATTTTTGTAATGGAGAATTATATTTTAAAACTTTGACTTAATAATTTCAAGTAACATTTTACATACAGCTGCCTTTTGCAGCAACAGATTAAAATTATTACATCTTTCTCTATTGAGATAAAAAGGGCAACTAACTTAATAATAAAAAAGAGTTTTTTTGAATCAGTGTTCTTTTGATGACGTCAGACAGCTGCAGCATGCGTGGGTTGATATTAAAACTAATTTCGCGAACATATTTCACATATTAATATCATTGTTTATCTTGAGTAGGATGATTTGTCTAAAATAGAAAAGTTTGTTCATTATAGAATGATTTATTGTCACTTAATGTATTTATTTGCGTGCTCAAATGTTTATGTCCTTGAATTGCTTCCTGTTTTGAAATCAGTTAATGATATCTGAGATGGTTATAAATCCATCACCCTTCCTTAACCATCTCGGATGCATCATGTAATAGTTGCATAGATTCTCGATGTTTCACAAACTGTGGTTTGCCCAGTGGCTTGGTCAGGGCGTCTGCTGTCATGTCTTGTGTTGGGCAGTAACGAAGGTCTAGTATACCGTCTTCTTTCATTTCTTTTATCGCGTGATATCGAACGTCTATGTGTTTTGTTCGCTTTGAGAATTTTTCGTTCTCCACCATCTTGATGCAGCTCTGGTTGTCTTCGTACAGTTTTACTGGTAAATTTTGCTGTAAGTCCAGGTCTGTTAAAAGTTTTATAAGCCATGCAATTTCCTGTCCTGCACTAGCTGCAGCAACGAATTCAGCTTCTGCCGATGAGTAGGCAATGCAATTTTGCCTTTTTGAGTACCATTGTATCGGACTATTTCCCAGCATGAAAAGGTTTCCAGTAGTCGATCCTCTGGTTTTTGTGTCTCCTGCCCAATCAGCATCAGAAAAACCGATGAGTTGTGGTTCTTGATTTGTATTCAATGTGAGGTTCAGGTTTTTTGTGATGTTTAGATAACTAATTACGCGTTTCGCAGCATTCCAATCTTTAAAACGTGGAGTTTCACATCTTCTGCTGAGGATGTTAACGGCGACTGATATATCTGGACGTGTAGTTGTTCCTATATATAACAATGATCCTATTGCTTGTCTGAATTTTGTGTTGTTAGGCATTAAGTTTTCGTCGTCCTCTAATTTGTGAAAACCGGCATCCATGGGAGTGCTTATTGGTTTTGCGTTTTCTAAGTTGAATTTTCTTGCTAGTTCTTCTATTTTTAACCTTTGATTTAATTTGTATCCGGTTTGGGTTTTTCTTATTTCCATGCCTAAATAGTGGGATACTTCCCCAAGGTCTTTTAATTCATATTCTTGCTTTAAAGCTTTTATTATTGTTTCAATTGATTCGTTTTCACCGCCTATTAATAAGTCATCTACGTAAATTATTATATACGTGGTGATGTTGTTTTCTTTTCGTGTGTATAGACATGAGTCCGCTGTGCTTTGTTGGAAATTCAATTTTTT
Source organism: Maratus michaelseni (assembly GCA_963931845.1). NCBI lineage: Eukaryota > Metazoa > Arthropoda > Arachnida > Araneae > Salticidae > Maratus > Maratus michaelseni. Next base: position 78,497,363 of record OZ007599.1, on the reverse strand, counting down.
TAAAGATTGTTCTATTCTTTTATTCCAAGTTCTCGCTGCCTGCTTTAGTCCATAGATGGATTTTTTCAATTTGCAGACTTTGTTTTCTTTATTTTTCTCAATGTAACCCTCCGGTTGTTTCATATAGACTTCATCTTCTAACTCACCGTATAGAAAAGCTGTGTCTATGTCTATGTGTCTCACGTTCAACTTCTTATATGCGGCTGCTGCCAAAAAAGTTCGCACAGTTGTTTGTGACACTACTGGGGCGAAAGTCTCGTCATAGTTTTCCCCGTATTTTTGGCTAAACCCTTTGGCTACCAAACGTGCTTTGTACTTTTGAGTGTTTCCGTGACTGTCTAATTTCTTTTTGAATGTCCATTTGCAACCTATAACCTTTTTGTTAGGTGGAGGATCCACTAATTCCCATGTATTGTGTTTTCTCAACGAATTTATTTCCGCTTGTGTGGCTTTAAGCCAATTTTCTTTTTCTCTGGGATTATTTATTTCCAGTATTTCATTCCAACTACTAGGTTCTATTGTATCATTATTTTTTACATAACAGACATATCTGTCTGGTGGTACCCCCCTGTTCATTCTTTCGGATCTTCTTGGTTCATTGGTCGGTTGTTTGGACTCGGTTGGTTCTTCGGTTGTGTTGTTTAGCTCTGTTTCAATGTAATTTTTGTCGTCATATGAGTTTTCTGTCTCTTTGCTTTCTTTTAGGTTAATTTTACTATTTTCCATGAATTTCACTGTTCTGCCAATTACAATTTTATTTTGTTTTGTGTATATGCGATATCCCTTTGAGTTGTTATCGTATCCTACAAAAATCCCTTCCTGAGCCCTGTCGTCCAATTTTCCTCGATGTTGTTTGTTTACATATACGTAAGCTTTGCACCCGAACGTTCGCAAATAGTGTAAACTCGGTTTGCGATTAAACCATAGCTCAAATGGGGTTTTATTTGTAGATCTTGTTGGTAAGCGATTTTGTAAATGATTCGCGGTGTTAATTGCTTCTCCCCAAAATCTTTGTGGCAGATCTGCTTCTCTCAGTAGGCTTCTAGTCATGTCTAATAGCGACCTATTTTCCCTTTCTGCAATGCCATTTTGGCTCGGACAATATGGCACTGTTAATTGATGTTTAATGCCCCTTTTTCTTAAGTAATCCTCTATCCCTCTATTTATGTACTCTCCCCCGTTATCGGATCTTATTGCTTTCGGATATATCCCGAACTGGTTTCGAACCATAGCTATATAGTCGATTAGTTTATCCTGTACTTCATCTTTATGTTTTAATAAGTATATTACGGTAAATCTAGAGTAGTCGTCAATGAAAGTTACGAACATTGTTTTACCACCTATTGTGGGGGTTCCTATCGCTGTGCATACGTCCGTGTGCACTAGATCGAGTACTCTACCTGTTTTGTTTCTATACACTGTTTTGGGATAGGGAGCATCGCTTGTTTTTGTTTGTATGCATGTTTCGCATGTTGTTCCATGATTGCAATTATTTAATTTTATGCCATAGGCTAAGTCGTCTTTAACCATTTCCTTTATGGAATTATAATTTCTATGCCCTAGGCGTTTGTGCCAAAGTTCCAGGCAGTCTTTACTTTTGCATTCATGTGCCATATTTACTATATTCCTATCTGCATTTTCTAATAATTCAACTTCGTATAGGTTATTTTTCATTTTTGCCTCCAAATAGATTTTCCCATTTCGTGACAGCGTGCATTTATCTTTATCAAATAATAATTTATATCCATTCTTTGTGGCTTTACTAACTGAAATTAAATTAGATTCTAGCTCCGGTACATATAACACTTCTTTTAACGTAATTTTATTTATGCCTCCATCGGATGTTTTTGTCGTGAATGTAGTTTCTCCGGTACCTAACGAGTTTAGAGTTTTTCCGTTGGCAATTATGACGGCTGTTTTTTCTGTGTCATTTAACTTAGTGAACTCATTTTTATTGTTTAGGATATGTGAAGATGAACCAGAATCGATAATCCAGGTTTGTTTTCCTGCTTTGTCTATTAGAAAGGCTGCGTCGCTGCCTTTATCTGGTTTTGTTTCCGTTCTATAATTTCTCGTGTTTACTGATTCGCGGTCAGTGTTTCCTATCTGGTCATCCGATTGTTGATAACACAACGATGATGAGTAATATTTATTTTTGTATGTTTGTTGTTTTTGTGTATTTGGGTGATTGTTTCGATTTTTCAAATGCCAACATTCTCTGTACGTGTGATTTCTCAATTTGCAATACGTGCACTGTTTATCTTTTTTAAAGTTATCATTAGGAAATCTTTTCTGCGTTTTAAACGCTTTTGATGAATTTTCACCCTGGTCTGTGTTTTCAACCCTTCTGTTGTACTCATCTGTTAATTTACTTCTAATAAATTGTGGTGTGAGCTCGTCCTCATTTCGCGATTCAAGGGCAGTAATTAACGTATTATAACTAGGGGGTAGCGAACACAGCAATAAAGCTGAAAGATGGGAGTCGCTAATTGTTTCCCCGATCGCTGAAAGTTTGTCAATTAATTCTAGAATGTATGTTATATGTTTGATTAAGTTCCCGTTTTCTTGGAGCTTGGCTCCATAGAGCTTTCTTAACAAAAATAATTTACTAGAGAGGTTCGCCCGTTCGTGTATGGTTTTAAGTGCGTTCCAAGTGTCTCTAGCTGTGTTAAGCCCCTTAACATGAACAATTTGTGAATCGTCAATTGATAGGTTAATTATGGCTCTTGCCTTCCTGTCTTTCTTTTCCCAATCAGTTGTGACTGGCGTGGGCCTATCTTCGGTTATTACATTGAATAAATCTTCTCTAATCAGTAACATTTCAGTTTTAAATTTCCAATTGCTGTAATTACTTGCATTAAGTTTTTCTACAAGCTGTATCTCACGTGATGCGGCCATTTTACTAGTTATTTACGTTTTGTTTTTTAAAGAGGAATTGCTCTTTTATTATTTTATATAAAACTTCTTATATATATCTAGTTTTCTTCAATTGTTTAACATTTCATATATATCAACAAAAAAAATGCACAATATTTATTTCATCATCAAATAACTAACTATATTTTCAATAATTTTCAATTTCATTTTAATGTGCACACATCTATGGCCAGTAGTTTTTTTTTTCTTCACAAATATTATTTATCTACTAAAATATGAGACTTTCTCAGTCTCGTAATCGACTGTTGGCAAAAAAGCCGCCTCTGCTCTACGCTGTAGGTTACGTGCGCTGATACTTAGATAAATAAATAATAATTCTGGCCATGAAAACACAATTAATATAATAATATAGGTAATTTCTTACCTTTATCTTTCTTCAGCATCAGTATTCCTACTACTTCAGGTTGGTGCACATTTTTAACTGCGTTAATCCATTAGTTACCGAGCTAAAGTGTTGAAAACATAAATGTTGGTTAATGAAGTATATTATTTATATTGAGTCCACACCTGAGACATCATTTTTGTAATGGAGAATTATATTTTAAAACTTTGACTTAATAATTTCAAGTAACATTTTACATACAGCTGCCTTTTGCAGCAACAGATTAAAATTATTACATCTTTCTCTATTGAGATAAAAAGGGCAACTAACTTAATAATAAAAAAGAGTTTTTTTGAATCAGTGTTCTTTTGATGACGTCAGACAGCTGCAGCATGCGTGGGTTGATATTAAAACTAATTTCGCGAACATATTTCACATATTAATATCATTGTTTATCTTGAGTAGGATGATTTGTCTAAAATAGAAAAGTTTGTTCATTATAGAATGATTTATTGTCACAATGTATTTATTTGCGTGCTCAAATGTTTATGTCCTTGAATTGCTTCCTGTTTTGAAATCAGTTAATGATATCTGAGATGGTTATAAATCCATCAGAATATCAATAAATAAATAAAATATAAGAATTTAAGGACACAATTGTTATTTTAATTAATAAAATAACTACTAAATCAGTAAAACATAATGAAAAATACACGCAAATGTCGAATGTAAAACCACTAGATGACGTAACAAACACGCATAATGATTCTGACATCAAGTAAATGGGACTGCATTTTTGGCATTTAATCTTACAGTTTGGCGGTAGTTTTTTGTTATGAAAAGTGGTCGACGGGATAATAGAGAAGTACGTAAAAAATATTAGATTTCAGTGCGAAATCTTCGCACGGGCCCTCTGGTTAATATATATATATAGAGAGAGAGAGGGAGTTTTTGTAAATTATATTTCAGTATATTTAAAATGTTTTAATGATGTGTGAAACATGTTTGTAATTTATTGTTCTGAGATGACATTATATAAAGAAATAAATAAACATACACTATAACTAAAAGCATATCTAGTGTCGGATATCCGTATCTGGCAGGCAAAGGAGCTTTGATTATCCGTTAAAATCAATATTTGGTTCATCCCTAGTTTGTAGCAAAATAATTGAAAACATCTTACTAATGAAAGAGCTCATAAGTAGTAATTTTTGCCTTTTGTGCCATAAACTTCATCAAATTAAAAAAAGTTTAAAATACAGCCTTAAACATTTCAATATCTACTTAATATACAAACCCCCTCAGAAATTAAAGACTATCATTTGCAGTAAAATTGACCCAATTAATTTTGAGAATTATTCAGGAGTACATGAAATACCTTTTATTAAAAAAGACGGATCTAAGAATTACTATATTGGCATGACAAGCAAGAAATTTAGTTGCAGAAATAAGGAACATATAGTTGACATTAAGTGTAATAGAAAAATCACAGCCCTGGCAAGATTATAACAAGAAGAAATCATCCAAATCAATTTCAATGAATGTAAAAGAATTTCTCACTGCAATCTATACCATCCATCAATAATACGAGAAACCATAGAGCTAATAATATGCAAAAATACAATATGTAACGATGCAGCATCTTTTAACTTACCAAAATTGTCCATGGTTAAAAATATGGAAATAAACAACCAAGTAAAAACAAAAGGTAATATACGTAATTTTTAAAAGGTACATGAAAATTAAATGATAGTATTTCAAATAATAACTTCAAAGACCGTGCAGTTATAGAAATTGTGGCTCGAGTTACTCCATGGTTACAAATATGAAAATAAACAACCAAGTAAAAATGAAAGATAATGTGCGTAATTTTTAAAAAGTACATGAAAATTAAATGATAGCATTTCAAATAACTTCAAATACTGTGTAATTATAAAATATTCTCATTTGTTTTCAAAAATGGCTTGAAGTGAGCCGAAACATGTCAACAATTTAATAAAAGTTATTTCACTGTATATTATCTTGTTAAGTTACACCTTTTAGCATTTAAAAGAAATTTAATGGAAAAAGTCTTTACATCCATGAAATTGAATTTTTTACTTCTGGAAGTTAGTACTACATTTGAAAATTAAAGCTTAGTCATTAGCTATTAGAAGTTAAAAAACTAACATAGTGAACTTTTTTTTTTTTTATTAAAATAATTTTAAATTAGAAATAAATTTTAAAATGTATAAACATGCATTATAATAAATAAAATGATACTTATTTTAATACTTATTTAATGTAAAAACAATTTAGGTAATTAAGCATGATAAAACATTTCGTTTACCATCAATTGCTCCAACACAATGTGGAAAATTCCATCTCATATCGAAACCTGCTTCAATTTCTCTCCACTCTGCTTGAGTAGAATGAAGATTCAGATATCTTGGCTTCAAAACAGCTATGATCTCCCTTGTGGTCTCATTAATAATCTGATGAACTATACTCTTACTCATATGAAAATAAAAAGATAGGTCCTTGTAGCAGCAGCCTGTTGCAAGGAATCTGCAAAAATGTATATACATTATAAAGCTATATATTAATATGTTTACAAAATACTTGGGATCTCATATTAAGAATATATATTATTTAACAATAATGCATAATATGCCATATGGAGATGAGAGGTATCCCTTATCATTGTCAAACTTAGCATTTATTTAAAAAATAGTTGCTATTTTTAGCTCCACCAATCTACAATTGTTTCACTCTATAGATTAAAATATATACCTGCCAATTTATGGATAGTTTCCATAAAACTTAATACATACATACCAAGTAATAGGCAAAAAATGAGTAAAATTTAAAAACACACACCACAATTGAAAACACACTTCCAGCAATTATTGTTCCTAGACAGTATCATAACTGAATTATTTTGTGTGCCTTGTAAATAAACAATGAATACTATGTGCATCAAATTCTATTGTAAGCATCTTGTAGTGTACAACAAATATATATGTCGATTTCAATACATTTGAAATAGTTAAACATTAAAATAAACCGCAAACAATTTTTTTCTATAGACTAATGTAACGGAATTCTTTAGTGTGTCCCTGTAAAGGAACTATAAGTGTTATACACTTCATTTTCAATACTGAACATGAATACCCTCAATAAATGTAATAATATAAATCAATTGCATAACAATCTATGTATATTTACGTAAGAGCATGGACAGACAGACAAACCAAATTCATTAACACTTTTCAACTATGTTAGAAATTGTTAAAAAATTATTTTATTAAAATTAAATCTTTAATATTTTCAAGGATTTGACATAGTATCATTAAGGCATCAATTTCATAATTGATATCTTCGTTAAATATATAGTTGAAAAAGCTATTTTATTTAAGGAATATAACAGATTTTCATCTACAATGAAAATAAAAAACTGTGGTTAAGACACTTTTAATAATTTGATATTTAAAAAAATAATAATATCATATTTAAAACTTTTACTAACATAAATATAAACTGTTCCCATTTATTTTAATTGTATGATATATAATTGTACATATAATACAGAAGATTTTTCAATTTAAGATTTTCTATTACACATGTGAGTAAATTTAATATCATCGTTATTCTACATAAATTAACATAAAAATAAATTACTAACTATCAACAGTCAAATGCAACATAATACTGTTCAAGACAATATATTTAATCTTTAATTATGATTCAGAAATATATGCATTCTTATTTAACTCGCACAACACATCAATTTTGAAATTTAATTACAATGCAAAATGGTAAATTCACCTAATAACAGACAATTAAACAAGGAAATTTTTTTATTTGATTCTTTATTATAAATGATAATTTGCAAATTACGGTAGGGAATTTTTAGTTTAATATTGTGCAAATTCTTAAGTATTAAAATTCTAACTACATTTCTGCTGTGAATTTTGATTATATTCAAATTGTCATATTCAGAAACATACATTCCAAACAATCAAAAAGAAACTATTTTCATTTATTTAAAATAAATAAAAAGTTAAGATCACAAAAGGCTAACACTTTGAGAATGGGAGCAGGGACATAATACTGTATCACATTGACATCATAGTCAGACAGGGTGGGGAACTGCAGCCAAATTTCAAATCAGTTTTTAAAAAACATATATTTATGTGCACAATGTACTCATTCAAATTTGTTATCGAATAATAGTGTAACTTGTGACAGTACAGGTGGCTTTGAGATATCATTTTATCTTGGGTTGTCATGATCGGGACCTGGTATTTCTGCTCTCAAAGTGATATCATGTCTTTTTTTTTTACATGATGGAGAAAGTTATTTATGAAATTGGACGAAGTTTCTTTTCTTCATCAAATCATGGACAAAATAACTGAAAAAAATAAACTGGACTGGCAAAATAAATTCCAGGAAAAAACCTTTTTTTTTTTTTGTGGTGGTGGGGGAATGAAATCTGTTTAATGAACAATTTGGGGCCTCACTCACATTTACTGAAAGATTTTACTACAGCATAACTTTGTATTTAAAACTGGATATTTGTAACTAGACATGTATGCATAGTTTAGATGATTATTAAGTATTGTTAATAATTTAAAATTTATTCAACAACAATATACTTGCCTGAGACACATTGCTAGTCTTACTTCAGGAGAGATAGGTGTTCGTAAGTGAGTCTTTTTTCTCAGCAATCTTGGCCCAATCATTTGATACAACTGTGTAAATAGTTGGCTCTATACAAAATATATATATATATATATATATATATAATTTGCCAAAAGAAAAAAAAACTAAGTTTAAAGTTTATAATCATTTAAATATTTTTTTTTTCTGATCAAAATCAAAGCCATAACCAAAATACAATGGGAAAATCACCATAGTTTAATCCTAATTCCAACTCTTTGTCAAGTATTTAAGTATGCCAATTTTATAATGTTAAAAAATCAATTTAAATTAGTTTAATTTAAAAAAAGAAACTAATAACAATGACTCAAAGTACAGACTATTAATACTGTCTTTAAAACTTGGCAATATATTTAAATTTTTAATCACTAATGAGAAAGCAGATTTGAATTTCATTGTTTTTTTTTTTCAAACATTCCTAAAGATGTAAGAATTTTGGCTGTTTTGAAGTTTGTTTCTAATAAGAGGCGATTTTAAATATTAAACCACTTGAAAACTTATGTAAAACAATTGACCAGAAAATGTTAACTGTTTGACACCTATGTCAATCTGTCAGTATTAATACATTTTTAATTGCAAACTTATTTCAAAGGTTACATTTATTTATATTTTTATAACTGTTTATAAATTATTCGATTTTTTTAAGCATCTTAATGTCATTTATCTTATCTATATGAAATTATTTAAAAACTAATCTAAAACAACATCTAGTAATTATAAATTTTGGAACCGAACTCACAAAACACCTCAAAATTTTTTCACCTAGCAATGGCCTTGCATGAATTATTTATTACAACATTAAGAAGTTGACAGATTATATTAATTAAAAAATGAACTTACCGACATTCTCGTATAACTGAAAAACTCATCTTCATCATAAATAAAGATCGTTGGAAGAAGATCAGAGCCAGCACCGCTTCCATAATCCCGATTAATATTGGGACTTAAAACGGCCTATAGAGGCGCTGATTGCAGCCATCGGTACAGGAAAATTGGCCCTTTAACTAATGCTAAAGTGCCATTGAAACCATTATTTATTGTAAACGCGTTTAAAAGTGTTAGATATTCAAATTCGGATAGTTTTTACTTTGCCATATAAACACAGAACACAAATAGCACATGAAATCTGAAATTGCACAAAAAAATAATCATTATGAACAAATTAAAAATGCATGTAACGCAATGGGATTGCAAGGGATTTTCCTGAAAGGAGAAGTTATATCTTTTTTCCACCAGATGGCGTATTCGAGCGCTTGAATTCCCAATAGACATTAATATAAGATTGCCTAGCCCACATCACAGATCATTAGACCAGATAGGACACTTCCATAAGCTCAATGGTAACCGAATCGCAACTTCAGAGCCCCTAGTGACAACAGTAGCAAACGTTCCGGGAGTGTCGCCACAGGTAGGTATTGCTTATCTTATTTGTTTAGTATCTATCTTTTTTTTCAGCAGTTTCGGCGATGTTTGTTATTATTTAAAACATCAAACGTATTTTATTTTATCATGCAAATACTAGAAACTAAGCAAATAAGTTAACTAAGCAAATAACTAAGTAGATAAGTTAAATACTATCAAAAAGCCGCCGATAAAATAAACAAAATTGTCAACAGGTACATGTGATAGTGACAATCCAACAATTTATAGATCCCGCGCATGCGCGTTTGTTTCAGACTGTTCTCAGTAGCGGCGCTAGCATCGCGCTGGTTCGGGTTTTTGCTCTACTGTCGTATCTGGCCCACATTCGCCTGGATGTTGTTCTCCTCATAAATGCGGAAAATACAGCTGGTCTTGTTATCATTAAATATAAAAAGAAGAAGTCTTCCATGACTTGTACAGGTATACATACACACTAAATAAACGCAAAACAGAAACTACAGAAGAAAAACGTTAAAAAAACTCCCGCGTCCGGCCAAATTATAAACAAATATCACCTGTCTCGCCCCGCCTCGCGCATGCGCAAAATCTGTCCCTTGCCATTACGCCAAATTCTTATGCCATAGTGTAAATGCAATTTTTCTACTCTTGGACCTGAAAGAATGAACTCATACATGCCACGTGTTTAAAATTAAGACAATTTGGATGAAAGGATGCCGCGGGTATATTAAAGCAAATATCTGTAAGCCCTAAAAATGCAACTAATTTTTAAAAAATCGTTCAAAAAGCCGGATACACGATATTTAAATATTCTCTTGAAGAAGCTTTGGTTTTAATAACCACTATGAAATTAAGCTGCCAAAAATACGGGACTATGAGAAACTCTGCGTTACAAAAAGTTTTGAACATTTATCCATCCTATGAGAAAGTAAAAGATGCAAAAAAATGTGTTATCTATCCCAAGAAAACTGCAAAATGTCTTAATCATTTGCAGAAGTTAAATTAGAATCTATTGTAAATTTAACGATAAAAAGACTTTGTATTATACAAAAACAGATATTAAATATTCTTATTAAAGAAAAAGGGTCTGTGTTAAAAAGTATAACAATGATTTTTAAATGGAAGTGGGGAAAGTGGGGGGTCGATGGAAGCTGTGGACAAAGTAGATACACAGTGGCGCAGCCAGAATTCGGTTCTAGGGGGGGTTTTGAGTTTATAATAAAGATGGTCGCCGGTTATATGAATCATCGGTTAATGGAATCAGTCTTTTTAATGAATGAAATCATAATGCTTTTCTCCGCAATTACGTTGGTTATGATTCATTTAAACAGCGTTTACAATATTAGAAGCGCGATAGAATTAAAAATAGCTAAAAGAGGAACCACAACTAATTTATAAAATTTTAACGATAAATATACGAATCTCCATCATAAGCAAGAGTTCGTTGCAACATTACCAACAAATGAAATATAGTCTTTAAATTTGTGTACAGACCCCCTCAGGGCTCGGAAGTAGCGCGCTACAAGTAGAGAAACTACAGTAACCGCTACTTTTTCCAGTAGTTTGTAGTGTAGCGCGCTACATTAAAAAAGTGTAGTGTAGCAAGTAGCGCGATACAAAATATCAGTAGTTTGTAGCGCGCATCGACGCTACTTTCGGAGGGAGGAAAAAAGGTCCCAATCTTCAAATCACATGATTATAACTCGTTTCTTTCGTGCGAAATATGTTCTCTGCAACAATTTGCGAACGTCAGCGACAAATCTCATTTGCAGTGTCATATATTTCTCCATAGACGACGGGCAAAGTCACAAATTAGCTGTCATTTTCAAAGTTTGGGTGTCAGAAACTTCGTGTACTGTTATTTAAATCCATAGAAATCTTCTCAATATAATGTATTTTTATACGACTACGAGTTTTTTTTTACCAAAATATAGTCGTCTGGCTATGTTAAATCTTTATTTGACTAATTTCTTCTACCTTTTGCCTCCCACTCCCAGCAAGCAAAGAAATGTAAAATCCTTATTAAAAAAAGAAAAAGAATGGATTTATCTAAACATAAATCCTCTAAATTATCCCTAATCTCTCAAATTCACGCTTCCCCATAGTAGCATACAAAGGAGTTTAAAATATTTTTAAATCTTTATTTTTGTATAAAAATAAAATCTTTCACTCATTTGTCTAATGACAACAAATAAAAATTATTTCCTTGTCCCCAAAATTTACGCTTCCCTTTTTGCCCCTCCTCCACATTTGTTTCTACCTAATAATAATATATAAGTAACTATCTAAATTGCCCCCTAACTTCCCATAATTTACTCTTCCCCCCCCCCCCACAAGCATACAAATAAATAGAAAAATTTTAAGTTGTTTTTATTTCTATATAAAAAAAATCTTCTGCACATGTTACGTGTGTCTAGATTTAGAGGTGGCCGCTATTCAGAGATATAAGCGTTTTCAAATATATAAATTTTAGGAATTAAAAAGTGGCGCTAAATAGAGGTGGCCGCCTTTTGGAAGAAAAACCAGAATGGAGGTCTTATTGTACATAGATTTTTAACCTGAAAAAATATTTTGGACATTCTTTTGAAATTCGGATCAACCCGACCCCTACCCGCTAGAGTCAAAACCCAACCCGAAACCGATCCGAACTCGAAATAATGAAATTCAACCGGATCCACAGTAAAAAAGTGGAAGTCAACCCGATCGGAATCCGACCCACAAAAAAAAAGTCTAGAGCCGGGTCGGGTCGGGTGCGGGTAAACCGACCCGATGCAGGACTCTAAACGGTGTACAACTAAAAATCTAATCTTTAAATGTTTTTTAGGTGCGTTCGTAATTATATAAATGCGTAGCACCTATTGTCGCCGCTTGGTCCGTCCGTCCGTCCGCATATAACAACGCAAAAACTACCCAACCGAATGGTTTGAGATTTAAGATATATTATCTTTGCAGAATTTTGTCGAGACATTTCAAATTTTATTAAAATCGAATCAAAACTTTAGGAGATATTAATAAAAATATTTATTAAGAAATTTGATTTTTTTTTTTTTAATCGGTGCTTTCTTGTTAGAGGAGCTTCCGATGGATGTTAAATCGTCAAGCGACCGAGACACTTATTTTATTACAGAAATTAATCTGCAGACGATATAATTCATTTCACAGAATTAAAAATCATCTAGGTCTGAATATTTATATAACTAGCTACAGTACGAACGCACCTCGTTTGTCACGTTTGATGTACAATTTCCAACTTGTTTAAAATTAGTTGCGGTTTCAAAACTTCCATTTATAACGAAATACTATAAAAAGCAAAACGCTAAATAATCGTTTCCTGTCTTCCTGTCGATCACACAGTTTTTTGCCATAACAAAATTAGAAGTATCAAGAATTAGAATTGTAACTATTCAGCAGAAATGTTTCAGCTGTGCAGGAGCATTCGTTATTGGGAATTCAAGCGCTCGAATACGCCATCTGGTGGAGAAAAGATATAACTTCTCCCTTCAGGAAAATCCCTTGCAAGCCCATTGTATTACATGCATTTTTAATTTGTTTATAATGATTATTTTTTAGCACAATTTCAGATTTCATGTGATATTTGTGTTCTGTGATTATATGACAAGGTAAAAATTATCCAAATTTGAATATCTAACACTTTCAAATGCGTTTACAATAAATAATGATTTCAATGGCACTTTAGCATTAGTTAAAGGGACTATTTTCCTGTAGCGAGGGGCTGCGATCAGCGCCTCTATAGGCCGTTTTAAGTCCCAATAACCATTATCGTACCAGTAGTTGAAAAAGTATGTTTACATTAACTTCCTGATACGAATTCTAAGATTAACAAAACAGACAGGCACGCATTTTGCTTTTGTGAAACTGTGATCTGCGGTTTATATAGACTTTTAATGTGAAAAAATATTTTGGACATTCTTTTAAAAAACCGGGTCAACCCGAACCCGACCCGCAAGATTCAAAAAGCCAACCCGAACCCGAAAGAATGAAAGCCAACCCGATCCGCAACAAAAAATTTGAAGTCAATCCGACCCGAACCCGAACGGCGGGTCGGGTCGGGGTAAAAGCGGGTAACCCGACCGGATGCAGGATTCTAAGCGCTACTGTGCTACATCACTCTCATAAATGTGTAAGATTATTACAATTTTTGTTTTCAAATTTCCTCTTTTAAAAAAAATTCCAACATAATTAAAAAGGTTCTATGAATTTGCTTTGTTTGTCTGTCCGTGCTCTAACTCTCATAAATATACTCCGACTGCCATGAAAGTTTTATGTTATTGAAGTTTACCATAGAATGTTCAGTATTGGAAATGAAATGTGTAGCATTTATATCTCGCTTACAGGGACGTTCAAAAGAATTCTGTTACATTATGGTCTATCGGGAAAAATCGTTTGCGGTGTATTTAATTAGCGATGATTACTGAAGTAGCGAAGTAGTGACTACTTTTGGAAAGTAGTTTGTAGTCGCTACTTTTAAAAATAAGTAGTTGTAGTTGTAGTTAACTACATTTTTTATAAAGTAGTTGTAGTTCGTTACAAACAAAAAGTAGTTTTTCCGAACCCTGGACCCCCTACGAAACAAATGATTCGAAAGAAACACCGATTGCAAAAATCTGCTCATAATCGAAAAATAGCTTTTTATAACTTTAAGTACTTTTTTTAAATTCTTACTTTTGCAAAGATTTTTTTCCTGGGTACGCACATAGCTTGGTCTTAGATATAACTGAGAGCAAAAAACGCAAAAAAAGCCACTTGAAACTGAGATAGACTTACAATGTGTATGTTTTTTTTTTCTCTGGAATTCGATGATCTGTTATTGTTTCGAACGTGGAACAAAGACAGAAATGCAATTAAAAAACAGACCACTGTATACTATATAACTCAAAGCGTCTCTGTGAGAGTATATGACCCATCTTTTACTATAAGACGTCTCGACAAAGTGACACAGTCCAAAAATCAAGTTTTGACATAACCTATGCGTGTAATTTGCGCTTTCACAGTTTTAAGTAGAATTTTCGCCGTTTAATTGAATCACATTGTTGTATAGAATTTGATTTAAGAAAGCGGTGGATTCTGCCAAGGCGGAAAGGCCAAAAAACTTAATTTTAACTTTAGTTGTTTTGATTCATATAAGCGGCAATTATAGTAATTTTTTTAGCTCTGGGGGGGGTTAACCCTCAAACCCCCCCCTTGGCTGCGCCACTGAGATACAAGCAAAAATCAAATGAAAACAACTTTGAAGATGCAAATATTCTAATCCTATCTGTGGTTCCTTTAAAACTATATCGATGTCATGAATTAAATCAAAACTTTATATTATGGCAAAATGCACACCCTTCATCTACTTCCTACTGTAGACCCATAAAATTTCAGTTCACCAAGGAAACTGATCAGTGAATAACGGAAGAATTTGAAAATGTTAGAAATCAAATTACTGCTCTTGTGCCAACAATAGTAGAATTAGATGATCAAACATAATGAAATAGAGCACAGATTTGAAGAAACAATTTTAGATGGCAAAGTGAGCAATATTCTATCTGTAAATAAAACAACCCAAAAATGCTATATCTTTAACGCAACTTCCAAGGTTATGAATAATTTCAAATGTATTTGAACATATACAAGTAATGCCCACACATTTTCTTGGGGCTTATCGACACTACATGCACAGATAAGATTTATGGATTATAGATTGGATGTAAAAAAATAGGTAGTGCCGAAAACATTAATGATGACACTGACAGCGATGGCAATACCTAATAACTTAATTACTATTTACTAAAAAAAAACTCTTCTTGTTGTAAAAGTTAGGTAGTTGTAAAAATCAATAAATGAAAATGACGAAATCTCTTTCTATTATGATTATGATAATGTAATAATGATGACGTAAAATCTACAATGTAACGAGTAAATATATATTTTTCTATAATATAGAATCATTTTATCTATAGTAAGTGCAATTTTATTTAATTAATATCAGTAATTTTCATAAATTGAATTTTGACCCACTAGATTCGCAAAATCTTACACTGTGCGACGGCTGCAATCAGCGCCTCTATAGGCCGTTTTAAGTCCGTACCTCATTTGTCCCATACACCATGAGAATTTGTCCAATCACATCACATTTCAAGTTGGAAGTAATCCAAAATTTTGACATGTTTGTTTCTCTTTCAGGCAGGTGGTGAGCGCTGTTTCAGGAAATGATGTGTGTGAAGTGTGAGTTATGTTTGTGTCATTGTGTGGTAGCAGAGGAGTGGAGTCGGAAAGGGTTGCGGTCTATGTTTGAAAAAGCTTAAGCTATGAGGAGGGGAAAGAATGTAGGAAGATAAAAACAGAGCAGAATTGGGGGAGGGACAAATTGTCTTCAAAGAAGCAGAGTTGAGGTAAAAGTGCTGTTTTTTATTTTACTTTTATGACTATTGAATTGGCGGAACTTTTCAACCTGTCATTTAAGATTGACATCAGGTCCGAAGGGGCAGTGAGCATGGCTCAGGGCAACAGAAGGGGAAGTGAGGGTTGAGCAATTGAATAATTATAGGAAGAGAGGAATAAGTGATAATTCCAAGCAAACAAAGATATTTTTGGGTATTGGAATTCATTGTTAGGTGAACAGAAAATTCTGGTTTTTCAGTTTTTAACACAAAGGGACTCATAAAAGCTACGGAGGGGGGGGGGGGGGCGAACGGAAGGCAGAGGGTTCGCCAAATGAAGATTTGGTTCGTTGTTTAATACAAAAAATATCTATGAAATTTGGGTAAAAATGTTTTGCAGCTGAAAATCTAAAAGAAAATCTGAGCCAAAGTGCATTAAAATTGACAAATGAATAAAAAGATTGGTGAAGTCGGTGACTTCCCGGGACACTAAAAATTGAGGGGTGGAAAATAGGAAATTAAAAAAAATTTGAGTGCAATTATTTATTTATTTAATTTTTTTTTTTTACATCCCGATCCGGACATAGAAGAGGCGACTGTCCAAAGCACTAAACACTACGGAATGGAAAATTCAGAAAATAAAATAGTAAAAACTTAATATATATATTTTTTCCTAGGTCACTATTGTAATTTTGAAAGTTAGCGTTAGGTTCAGGAAAGCATCTAGACATATCAGTCTATTAATAGAAAGGGCGTTACAAGTGATAGTTCCATGAAACTGGCTGTAGGTAGCACATAAAGATATTTTACGGTATTGAAATTCGTTGCCTACAGAAAATTCTGGTTTTTCAGTTCTTAAGACAAGATGTGACTCATTCATATCGCTATGATTTTAAACTCCCGCTCAATTGTAATGTAACAATACAATTCATGGGTGTACCCAAGGGGGGGGGGGGCTGATGGGGATACAGCCCCCCCTCCCGAAATTTTCGAAAGTGATATAAAAAAGTGCTGATTTTTTTTCTTTCTTTTTTGGAATTTTTTTTTCTATCATACAGCGGACTAGCCATTCTCATTAGTCCTACATTAGTCAGCATTGACACCAACGAAGAGAAAGGGAGCTGATGGGGTTACAGCCCCCCCCCCCCGAAATTTTCGAAAGTGATATGAAGAAAGTGCTGATCTTTTTCTTTCTTTTTTGGAAAAAATTTATTACCATTATCAGTAGTCAGCATTGACACCAACGAAGAGAAAAGGGGCTAATAGAGTTACAGCCCCCTCCTTCCGAAATAGTCGGAAATTAAATTAAAAAGTGTTTTTTGCTTACTTATTCAGACAAATCTGTAATTTTTTCTTCTGTCATACAGCGAAATAGCCATTCTCGTTAACCACATATTAGTCCACATTGACATCACACTATACCCAAAGATGGGCAGGGGGCTGATAGAATTACAGCACCCCTCCTCCCGAAATAGTCGAGAATGATATGAAAAAAAGCACTGATATTTTTTTCTCTTTCTGTTTGAGAGAAATTTGTAATTTATTTCCTCCTATCATTCAATGGACTAGCCACGCTCTTCTCTTTAGTCCTATATCAGTGCACAGTTACCGAAAGGGGTTGAAGGGGGCAATGCGGTTACAGATCTCCTCCCAAAATAGTCGAAAATGAAATGAAAAAGTGCTGATTTTTTTTAGATAAATTTGTAATTTAGTTTTCTGTTATACAGAGGATTAGCCATTCTTGTTAGTCCCATATTAGTCCACATTGACACTGCAGCATACTCAAAGAAGGAGAAGGAGTGGTGGGTTTACAGCCCCCAACCTTTCAAAATTGTCGAAAATGACATTTAAAAAGTGCTGATTTGTGAACTTTTCTGTTTGAGAGAAATTTGTAATCCCCCCCCCCCCTATCATTCAACGGTCTAGCCACACTCTTCTCTTTAATCCCATATTACTGCACAGTGTTACCACAGTTATAACCAAATAGCTGGAATGGGTCTAAAGGGGTTACACGGCACCCTCCCAAAATAGTCGAAAATGAAATGAAAAAGTGCTGTTTTTTTTCTGTTTGAGATAAATTTGTAATTTAGTTTTCTGTCATACAGCGGGTTAGCCACTCTCGTTAGTCCCATATTAGTCCAAATTGATTCCAAAAAAGAGGAAGGGGCTGATTTGGTTACAGCTCCCCTCCCGAAAAAATCAAAAATGAAATGGAAAATCTCCTGACTGTTTTCTTTTTTAGATAAATTTTTAAATTTTTTTCTGTCATACATCCATTCTCGTTAGTCCCACATATTAGTGCACAGTGATGCCGCAGCATACAATACCCAAAGAAGACGATGGGGACAAGGGTTATGAGGTTATGAGCTCTATTCCCCTTCCGAAAAAAATCGCAGTGAAATGTAAAAAGGGCTGATATTGTTTCTTTCTTTTTTAGATAAATTTGTTTTGTTTTCTGGCATGCAACGAATTTTTCTTTCTCATGAATTCAATATCCTCCTCAGTCCTGCGACCTAATTTACTTGAGACCACAAAATCTAACTGAAAAATAGCTCCATCCCTGTTATACTTGATAAATGAATACATATATGTTCAATTCAAGAAACCTACAAGTAAGTTCGACAAATTTAGAAGCAGTTTAATTTAAGGAATTTTTTAATCTCTCCCACAGGCGGCGCAAAGATTATCAATGCGGAAGTATGTTAATGCACAGTAACACCAGGGCTAATCTCAAGTCGATTTCGGCTAAATCGGAAATCAGGTGCGGAAGAGTTGACTGTAAAAGTAGCTTATTAACTTTCATTTTTCAGACACATCTCTATGTCATACCGAAATGTGTGTGTGTGTGTGGAAGGTTTAAGGGTTGGATTGATTTATGGCGGCCAATTATCAACACGAGGGATATAGGACCTGGGGGGAGTGCCCTCCGTGGGGGTCTTTTTAAGGGATCCTAACCCGTATTTATGGCAAGGTTCGAAGAAAACCACGGAGAACTCCAAACGGTTAGGTGGACGAGCGCGACAGGGGTTTGAACCAAGCACCTCTCTTCTACCAGCTTTGAGAGCAGAACCTCTCATCCACTGGTGGGGCTGGAGGTTTAAGGGACTAAGCCTCATTCCCCTGCCGAAATGGGCGGAGTAAAATGGTAAAAGAAGGGCTGATTTTGTTTCTTACATCTTAGATCAATTTGTATATGTATATATATATATATATACATATAATATTATATATAAATATATAGAAGGACCCGTGCGAAGCTTTCGCACTGCAGTCTTTGAGATTATTTCCTGGTACGTTTTAGCACTAATTTTTAATTAACTGATTTTTTTTTAAATCAAACGATGCGTTTTAAGGAACTGTGGGTGTACTATCTCAGAAACTTGTTCAAACACTTTTCGAATGATACCTCATTCATCGTTGTATGTTTTGTATGCGCATAGAAAAAAGGATGTTAACAACAGAAATAATATATATATATATGATGATTGCTTGTGTATAAGAAAATGGAAATAGATTGCCAGAAATTTTTTTGCCAAATTTTCTTCTCTTGCCATGGTTATTTCTCTAGATTGCCAAGACCCCTATACTGAGAAAAAAAATGAATTATAAAACAAATTTAACACTGAATCAGATGTTTAGAGAATTCATATGAAAGTATTTCCTCCTCAGATTTTGCAAAACTGTTACTGAAATGTCTTATATACATAAATCAATATTTGGTACACCACTTTTTTACAAGCCTATGGGAACTTAAACATGGAATGTTCAAATTTTGTGGTCCAGCAACCATTTAAGTGACGTCGGACTTCGCTGGCGTATTAACAGCTTAATGATATATTAAAAAATAAATACTTACAATTTTTGTGAATCCTAATGAACAGTATATCTAAATGGAAGATAATCCTTAAATTACGTAATCTACTGGTGCTCAAATACAGTACGCATATACACAGCCATAATTAAACAAAGAAAACAAATAAACAATAGGTGACGTACACGTAAAAATTGAATAAAAACCCGATTGAAAGCTCGATATTTTTTCAAAAAGTACGCGCAAGAAATAAATTAACAATCTATTTTAATTGCATTATAGGGTGACGTCATCTGATAATGCAGTATTTTATTTTTGTGGCAACACTGATTTGAGGAAAACCTTTCATTTCATTTATGAAAACAATGCCGATTTAATTTTTAATTAACTGCAATTTTCAACCAAAAAACATATTTTAACGAAATGTTAAGTGTGCTACGTCAGAAGCCTGTTCAAAATCATTTCATATGCTACCTAATTCGTCGTTCTGCGTTTCGTATTTTCTTATAAAAAGGTATGTTGACAGGAGAAATAATATATACGATATGTCATGTATAGCACTAGTCTTTCTTGTTAGTCCGATATTAGTGCACATTTACACCTCAGCTAATCTCTTCAGAATTTTGGCTAAGTCGAAAGTCAGGCACTATATATGCGCACATGAACTAACTGTGAATGATATTCATTAACTTTCGTTTTTAGCACTCGATTACTTCCTCGTATTTGTAAGATACACAGTGACTTTTTGTCTGACTGCAAAGACATCTTTGGAGTTCGGTAACGCTCCTCCCCAGGGCCTGATTATCCAAAAGGCACGTAAAGCACATGCTTCCCCTCTAAAATTTTAAAGGGGCCCTCTAATTCCCATTTTCATTCTGTTACATTGTATTTTTTCATTTTTTTGGAAAATAAAGTTTGCTTTATCCAAGAGGAAATCCACGTACTACTTCACGAAACTTATTTAACAGGAAATAGGAATGCCATCAATAGGATGTTAATTAATCACATAGCATCCTGATGTGCCTGTTAGAAACCACCCGGGAAATTCAGCATACATATGTACTAAATATATCTGAAGTTATACAGAGACATAAAAAAAGTTTAATGAAATATATGTGACCTTGACTAAGCTACTCCTGGGAATAATATTAGCATCATAGGTGAGATTTCAAGAATGAAGAATTAAGAAAACTTTTGACAAAAGGAAAGGGGGCCCCAAAACGATACTGTGCTTCTCCTGGATTTAGAGGTTAATCGGGCCCTGCTCCTCCCATTTATCTTCCTATTCCGTCCTAACTTTGCAGCCAGTATTTTTCATTTGGAACAGTTTAAAGTCATTATTATTACTTGTGCAATGTACAAATAATAAGCAAAGTCGTCATTTTATATATGTGTATAAAAATATTTTGTGTGTATATGTTTATATAAAGAACTTCTTGCTGTCTATCTCTTTTCGTTTTCCACTTAAAAATGGGAACTTCTTTTATGATGTTGGATATATCTTTTATTCTGGTTATTTGCTCTTTTCTTTATGCTGCTATTTACACATCACATATTCTTATTAGCAAAAATAAAAAAATGTATTTATTTTATTAAATTCTTAGTGTTCTAGCAAGAAAATTTAACATTCAATTACTGCCCTCAAATCTTCCCTAATCCACTGAGTATCTGATATATTTTGGTTCAAATTCATTTAATAATAATTTTTGGATTTAAAGAAAACAAAAGAAGATATACACAGCTCATAAACAGTTGTATGAATTCTACAAAAATATATTGTATGGGTGTTTTTGTTGAAATGAAATTGAGAAAAAAAATTCGGGGAACTTAAAAGTGAGGTCTGCGATCAGGAAATCTTTGAAGTCATATGTTTGGGGTAAATGTTTTTTTTTAGCGTTCTAAGAATATTTTATATATAGCGTAATGCAGGACGTATAATACTGGTATGCATATAATAATGGGTGTGATGTATCCATATGTCCCGTATGTCCACTTTACATGTAGGATAGGCCAATATTTTGTAGATAACTGCTAAATGATAGTTTCCTTGCCCTTTAAAAATATATATTCTCTTTTTCAAACGGAATCTAGTTTAAGAATCTACCACACATTCTTTAAATTTTAGCTCTATGTATATTGCTCTGTGTGTGCAACACTTATTGTGAAATTGATCATTTTAAAACAATTTCACCAAATCAGCAAATGCACATATAGAAATTTTTTTGTGAATAGCAATGTCAAGTAAAGATTTGCCATTTATTATTGATTTTCGGTTTTGGAAGGGCCTTTTAACCAGATTTTTACAAAGTTAGTTCAGTATATTATTTCAGTTTAAAAACTATACCTATAAACATAGATGTCTACCTATATAACTATACCTATAAACATATGTATGTATGCTATCTTTTAAAGAGACCGCTGTGTTTGTTATCCACGACCCTTTGATGAAATTCAGGTTTTATCACGGCCCTTTGACGAAATTCGCATTTTTCTGCGATCATTTGACGAAACTCGCTTTTTTCCCGCTGCCCCTTGACAAAATTTGCGTTTTTTTCCGCGGCCCTTCGACAAAATTCACTTTTTTCCCCGCCCTTCGACGAAATTCGTTTTTTTCTTTTTTCCGTGACCCGTTGACGGAGTAAGTGGTTTTTTTTTTTTTTTTTTTTTTTTGCAATCCTTTGTCGAAATTTGCGTTTTTTTCTGCGGCTCTTTGACGTAATTTGCGTTCTTCTGCAGCCCTTTGACCAAATTCACGTTATTTTTGTGATCCTTTGAAGAAATTCCCGTTTTTCCGCGACGGTTTGACGGATAACGCGTTTTTTTCGCGATCCTTTGTCGAAATTTGCTTTTTTCCGCCGCTATTTGACGACATTCGCGTTTTTCTGTGATTCTTTATTGAAATTTGCTTTTTTTTCTGCGGCTTTTTGGCAAAATTCACGTTTTTTCTCGCTATCCTGTGCTGAAATTTGCGTTTTTCCGCGTCTTTTTGACAAAATTCGCGGTTATTCTGTGGCTCTTTGACGAAATTTGCTTTTTTTTACCATTTGTTTTTACCATGGCCCTTTGACAAAATTCGCGGTTATTCTGCGGCTCTTTGCTGAAATTTGCATTTTTTTTTGTGCGATACTTAGACGAAAGTCACGTTTTTTTCCGCAGGCCTTCGATGGATTACGTGTTTTTTGCGATCCTTTGTCGAATTTCGCGTTTTTTCTGCGGCCCTTTGATGAAATTCGCGCTTTTTCTGCAACCCTTTGACGAAATTCGCGTTTCTCCGCGACCATTTGACGAAATTCGCGTTTCCTCCGCGATCATTAGATGAAATTTGACTTTTTTACGCGATCCTTTGTCCAAATTTGCCTTTATCTCACGTCTTTTTGACGAAATTCGCGTTTTTTCCAAGGTCCTTTGTTGAAATTCGCGTTTTTATCCGTCTTTTTGACGAAATTTGCGTTTTTACCATGGCACTTTGACGAAATTCCCGTTTTTACTACGGCCCTTTGACGAAATTCGTGGTTTTCCGAGGCCCTTTGACGAAATATGTTTTTTTCGCGATCCTTTCTCGAAATTACCATTTTTTCCGAGGGCCTTTGATGAAATTCGCAATTTTTCTGAAGCCCTTCGACGAAATTAGCGTTTTTTCAGCGGTCATAAGACGAAATTCGAGTTTCCTCTATGATCATTTGACGAAATTCGCATTTCCTCCGCGATCATTCGAGGAAATTCGGATTTTCCCTGTGATCATTTGACGAAATTTGCGTTTTCTGTGCGATCATTTGACGAAATTTGACCTTTTTTTTCGCGATCCTTTGACAAAATTACTTTAACGAAATTGGAGATTTTTTTCTGCGAATGACTGACTAAATTGATTTTTATCGGCAGCCATTCGTCAAAAATAGTGATACATTTTTAAGTCGGAATTTTCGGACTGATGACCAATTTTTTTTAATTTTCGGAACCTCATGCCTTAGATTTTCGGAAATTTGGAACAGAATCACGCCTGACCCCCCCCCCCCCCCCCCCCCCCCCCCCCCGCACCCAACCTTTTCGACCTTCTGCTATGTCCTTATTGTAAAAAATTATTGTTGTTTACAACACAACTCAGCGTGTTTCGTAATATTCAGAACATTCTCGAAATTTAAGTCAGCTCTCCCCCCCCCCCCGAAATAAAATCCTGAGTACGCCACTGATACAACGACAGCAAAATATGTGAAAATGAAATCTGTTTTAAATAAAAAGTTACACTATAAATAATAATTAAATAATATAACACATTATTATATAAAACCATAATGTTATATGTAAGTTGTTACAATATCACTCCAAAATTACAGTCTATATTTCAATGGTATTTTTACTGAAATAGAACTTGGCCTGCAATTTAACAAATAGGGGATTTGGGGGGGGGGGGAGAGTTGGTGTAGAATTTAAGAAAAAAATTTAGAAGAAAAACTATCGTTTTCTTCACATTTTTAAAAAAGAAATATCCTTTATTTAATAGGTTTTAATCCAGGAGCAGATGTGATTAAAAATAGATGAAAATGACGCCACTTTGAAGCAATTGTTACCAAAAGTTTCTCTTTTATGAATCAAAATGCAAGTTTGATTTAAAGACTGTTCTGAAATGAAAACTACGTACTTTCTAACACATTTCTCAATTCATTTTGTTTGCAAATGTATTTAATTTGCAAGTGTCAAGTGCATTCGTCAAGTGATTTTATGCAGAAACTGTGTAATCGAACAGTTTATTTCAATTCTCGGCAAACACAGAAGATTTTTTAATGCTATGAAAGTTAGCATTTTGAACCGAATTTCTGAACGCGATAGCGAAGGAAAATGAAAAAAACTACCGTCCTGAGACAACAATCACTTATGATTCACGATGTAATTCATTTATCCAAAAATGAAAAACTGTTAGACTTTAAATCACTTCAATAATCATGCCTGTAAGTATCAGGCTTTTATGTTTGAAAATGTGCCAGAAAATTTTGCGTTGTTGAGCAGGGTGAAATATTTTTTGAAAACCATCTTAAATGTGATTCCGTTTACATACTGATAAAAACGTTTTTCAATCAAAAGTCTGAAAAAAATACATTATTTGATTTCAATACCAGAATCATGTTAAATACTTATGCTGTGCGAACTGTCTTGTACTCATGCTGTTTTTAGCTTTGAGACCCCCTTTATGTATGACATTATTTTTCACTAAGAACAAGAAGACGTAGGGTCACCAAACATTAAGGGGCGGGGGGGGGGGTGCTAAAAATAATAAGTTGTTTTTATTATTTGAAGACATGATATCAATCAATGATCCAATTAGGGAAGACAAATATGTCTGTAATATTAGTGGTGTTTTTTTACGGCCTATATCGGTCAAAGGGGAGGGATTCCCTCCGTGTGGGGTTTTTCTGAGGACTCAACGCAAGTTGAGCAAGGTTAGAAGAAAACCACGGAAAACTCCGAACGATTAGGCCGACGGGCGCGACATGGGTTTGAACCCATCATCTCCCTCTCCCATCTATCAGCTTTGAGAGCAGACTGAGATTATACTCTAGTATTAGTATAGGACAAATCTCTGTAGTGTCTGTATCGGGGGCCCAAATTTTCTAAATACGACCCTACCTGTATCTAACCGAAATTTTCACCATTTTATAAATTAAAAATATGTCCTAATGTTAGCAGCTATCAATATATTTTATACACTTATTTTTCACATTAAGTTATGATGATTCCGGCATGTTGGTAATAGCAATAGCAAGAAAAAAATATCAATTAATATCTATCAGTCAATTAAATTACAATCCTCCCCCTATATTCCCACTTTCCCCTCGCCCGCCATAGAAAGCATAATTTTTTCTGTTCAATTTGTCACTTTATAGCAACAATAAATAATCAGATTATCAATAATCTAAATATCCAAAAATTCTACTCTCCCCCCCCCCCTCAGCACTTGGAATTTAAAACTTTTTAATTTTTTCAAAAAATTCTGTCGTTTTTCAGTAAAAAGAAACAATTAATCACCTAGTTTCACACCAGTCATCTTTATTCTGAGGTGTATCACACAACATACTTCTGTACACAAAAGTTTATTTTTTTAAAACTTGTTTGCCCTAGTTGTTATTTTTTACTAGCACTAAATAACTTCCTCTGAAAACAACGCTAAAATGCGCTACCTAAGCTAAATTGTCCCACCCTCACAAACATACTCTGCCTACCTAACATACAAAGCTTTAAAATTCTTTAATTTCACGTCACAGCATGCTGCTAATCTTAAAAATGCTTTTATATTTTAAAATTATTCTGGCCTTTATTTTATTTTTTTTAAACTGTCTTGTTAATACTTTGTTGAAATAATAAATAAATAATCAAATTAAAACGTGATGTAAAAACAAAAGTGGATAAAAGAGATTATTTTATTTCAATAGACATGATTTATTGTCACATATAATGAGTATTTTGTGAATATAATTGTTTCAGATGACTAATACCAACCAAAAATATGCTTTATAATTTGTAGTAATTGTCCGTAAATTTTCCTATAATTTTATGAAAAATTACTAAATCCCTCCCTAAGATTTTTCAAAGTATTGCTCTATATATATACTGAACTTTAATTCAAAATAAACATTCAATTTCACATTAATTTTCTTGTCAGGAAGAGAGAGGATTACTTCCTTCCTAACTCAATTGTAGTTATTGTGTGTAACCCTCACTCAACACCTCATTGAGGCAGGACAATGTCATGACAAAAATGTTTCTGAGGTACGTCACTTTCACAAAAAATCAGACTCGCTTAAGTTCAATCTTGAGCGTAAGTCTGACTTACGATATAAACAAAGCGTAATCCGTATTGCAGTGCCTCGCAATCTTACGCTAACCCGAAAGCTATCTTTACGACGAAGCAAAAGTGTATGCGCGCGCAACCACAACAAACCTAACTACGGCCTCTGATTGGCTGACTGCAGGAGACTTACGCTTAAGCAGGAGGACTTACGATGAGGCACCGCAATACGAATTTAAGTTTGATCGCAGGAACGCCCATCCTACGGTCGAGCGTATTATTTAAGATACCGAGGCACCGCAATCCCTGCCCTCGCTTAAGATCAATCTTGAGCGTAAGTAAGTCTGACTAAGCGTAATCCGTATCGCAGTGCTTCGCGATCTTACGCTAACCTGAAAGCTATCTTACGACGAAGCGTGCGACCTCTGATTGGTAGAAGACTTACGCTGAAGCAGGATGACTTACGATGAGGCACCGCAATACGAAGTTAAGATAGGTCGCAGGAACGCTCATCCTAAGATTTAAGATAGCGAGGCACCGTAATCCCAGCCTTTGTATTGTAGAAAAATAAATTATGCCAAGGCAATCTATGCTGCCAAGATGCCAGAAGACGTTGCCTGAAAATGTCATGTGAGCCTCTGTCCATACGCATGCGCATTATGTGGAATGTCGCTCATTTAAGGGTCCCCAAAAGATATCCCTGTGCACTTTGCTAGTGCTCAGACAGCCGAGCAGGGAGTATCTAGGCTGCCGGCTGGTTGAGCATGCGTAGTAAGCACCTATATTCCCCGCCGGCACTTCATTTTCACTAGCATTTAGCGCTTCATAACTTCCCGATCTTCCCAAAATCGATCTGCGCATTACTGCTACTTTAGGAGTTCTGTTTACAATTTTGCTTAAAGCAAAAACTGTTCGTGAGCGATTTAGGAGCTCGCTTAGTTAAGGCGGTATTCAAAACAAATACTTTCCACGCTCAACAACTCAAAATTGTGAGACACATTTACAGATTCATTTTTAAAAGTAACAACAGGAAACTTGGCGGCGTGATTTATAAAGACATTTATAAGGGCCCCATGTTTTTATTTTTCGTTCAATTAATTAGAAATTGATTTACAGACAATTATTGTCACAGTACAATCTTTTTTTGTTTCCAGCGCTATCGCTTCGGGAAATTCGGTTCAAAATGTCCACTTTAACAGCATTTTTTGAAATGTATTCTGCCTTTATCAAAAAATCGAGACAATACGGACATTATAAAGTTTCTGAATAATAAGACAACCTACCAATTGGATGCATTTTAGAGCAAAAATGAATTTACAAATGTGTCTCAAAATAAGCAGTTTGGGATGTGAATACACCCTTAAAGTGCAGGACTTGTGATCTGAAGGTTTTAAGTTTTGTCCTCTCCGATTAATTAAAAAAAAAAAAAAATCTTTTTTAGAGTTTTGTTTTGATCTTTATGGAATTAATAAAGATGATTTACATGACATAAAGATCAGAAGATTTTTGTTATCAGTTGCTTTGTAATTTTTTACTTTCAGTAAAATAATTAAATTTAAATTATACTTAAGTTAAATAAAATTTTGTATAAATTTTTATTACATAAAATAAAATTTAATTTTTAATAAATTTCAGTAATTAAATTAATTTTTTTAATTCATATTTTTTAATAATTAAATGAACATTTTTTAAAATGTTAAACTTACATATATTCTGAGCCGTTCTTTAGATAAAATTATCTTGACCCACAGTGACCCAAAAATGACCCACTAATCGAATTTTCTCAGATATGTGACCTAGCTAAATGATTTTCTCATGCCCAAAACTCGTAGGATACAAAATTTAATCAAAATCGTAAGAGCCGTTTTTTAGATAAAATTAACTTGACCCAAAACTGACCCACTAATCGACAATTCTTGAACATGTGACCCAACCCAATAGTCTTCTCGTGCCGAAAATGGTAAGACACAAAATTTAGTCAAAATCGTCTGAACTGTTTTTTAGATACAATTAGCTTGACCCTGACCCATGGTGACCCACTAATTGAATTTTCTTGAAGATGTGACCTAGTCCTATGGTTTTCTGGTGCCCCAACATGGTAGAATACAAAACTTCATCAAAATCATTAGAGCCGTTTTTATGTTAAAATTTGCATAACCACACACACACAAGATTTGCTCGTATTAGAATATATGATAAAATAAGAAATAGAACAGCGTTTAAACAAATATATATTAAAGATTTAAAAGTATTTGCTGAGTGGGGGGACAGTGGGAGAAATAGAACTTTTGGGAGAAAGAAATACCCTAGGGTATTTTAGATGATTGATTATTCATTAATTGTTACTAAATATAAGGAAATACAGCAGATTAAAAAAAAATAGTTTCAAAGATTTTAAATATTGTATGTGTGTGTGTGTGTGGGGGGGGGGGCATTTTTGGAGTAGAGAGAAAAATTAGGTGACAAATTATCTATTTATTTTTACTAGAGAGCAACAAAAAGGACAAAAGATTTCTTCAAATAAGAGTTTTACAAATTTTAAACTTTGTATTCTCGGGGATGAGGGGGTAATATGAATTTCAAAGGAAGGGGTTTGTAATTTAGATAATTTGTTATTTATTTATTGGTAATAGAGAGCAACAAATAGGACAGAAGATTTTTTTTTTTTTATAAATAGTTTTAAACATATTATAGGGGTTGACAAAGAGGGGGGAAGTAGAAATTTTGGGGATAGAGAGGTAATTATAATGGTTGATTATTTATTCATTGTCACTAGACAGCAACAAATAGAGCATATATTTTTTTAATAAAGAGTTTTAAATATTTTAAACTTTGTATGTTGAGGGGGAAACATAAATTTTGGATGGAGGCAAAGATTGTGGTTTGGGGGACTGATTTTTTACTTTTTTTTTATATTACTAGCGAGCATTAAGAAGGCCAGAAAAATTTAAGATTCTCAAGAATTTGATCTTTTTGTGTTGGGGAGGGCAGAGAAGGGAATCAGACATTTCATGTGGGGGGGGGGGGGTATTTCATTAACAAAATATAAAAGCAAAAGTGGAAATCTGCCAAAATTTTCAAAAGATTTAAAATTCTCTTCCTTGGATTTTTAAAATCAATTTTTTGTGCAAAAAAATTTTTTTTTGAGGGGGGGTGGGGGTTATATTTGGGAATGGAAAAAAAAATCAAAATTGCTTAAAAATGGCAGAGGGGCTTACTTTTGGGATTTTATGGTGTATATATATACATGTCAAATACTGTCGAGCATTTTAATTAAATTTCGTAATAGATTAATAAAGTTAATTCCAAAGAGCATAAACTGTTTAAATTTTAAGGAATTGTTTTTTATTCCATTATTTCCCATATAAATTTGTATTTAAAAGTAATTATTACTAGTAGAATGCACATTTATGAAAATATATGTATTTTCTAAAGTTCAATATTATTATGCTTTAAGGTTGTACTCAAATTCAAAGTGACAACTTTGTGACTCAGTCCCAAAATCATTTTTTTCAGTGCAGTGTGCACTACTGCAGCTAAGAATTCTGTAGATGTTTTGATAGAGCAATATCACAATGTGAAAAATGATAGGTCAAATGAAGATAACCACGATCCTGAAAATGTTGAAGACAGCAAGGGAATTCAAACATATCAAGATGCCTTGAGAAGCATTAGGTACATCAAAAAAAAAATTCTTATTTAAAGAAATGAAGAAATGATACCGATAATAACAGACTTACAATGTGTTACTGAAGAATGCATGGTAACCAAATGAAGAAAAACCATCAATAACAGATTATTTTTAAATTTTCTAAACTACTACGTGAAATATGATATATGTAATTGTCTTTGTTAAATAAATGAATTTCATTAAATTTCAGATTCGAAAAAAATTTGTATTGGTACTAATATTTATTTTTGTGTGTAAATGTTTTTCGAGATTACTAAAAATAATAAATTTAATAACAAGTCTAATTTCAATAAAAATTTCACTTTAAAGAATGGTACTAATGGTTACAAACATTAAAAAAATGTATAAGATTTACCTTTTTTGGATGGAGGAGGGGGCTGTTTTGCAGAAGGTAGAATATTGTCTACCAAGAAAAATTTTCTCGGTCCTGATTGATTCTGCCTTAGACAGAGTTTACTGTATTTAGTTGACTTATGTAACTGTTAATACAGTATGGAATCGTTTATCCAGAAATCAGTTAATCAGAATAATATTTCGAATTGACTGATTTCAGAAATTTTCCAGAACAAAGTGCCATACATTGTCAGTTTGACATGTGCACTGCTTGATACATTACTACATGCAATGTATAACTTAATCCAACATCTAAGATTAGAAATGGAAGCATATTTAGTTAGATATTGGGCATTTTGATTTTTATCCAGAATGGTTTCCCAGGGATTCCCATAAATTGCCTTCTTTCAAACTCTGATTAATCTTTGATGTGGATTGAATCTGATTCTTAATCTGTGCAATCTAATAATTCATTTGAAATCAGAAACAATGCCACAGCCACATACGTTCTGTAAATTGATGTTGCTTTAATGCCCAACCAGTTATCCGAAATACAGCTGGCCCCAACCTACTCTGGATAAATGGTTCTATACTGTATTAAAAATATATATTTCTGGTGAGGAAAAATATAAGAAGTTAATTTTCTGAAGGTTTATGAGTTGTATTAAAATTGAATAGATAATATTTTAAGATTCGGAGTTTATACAAGTTAGGTGCTAAAACTTGAATGAACTTCTCATGAACAAAAATGGTCGAACAAATAAATAATAAAATTTTACATTGCACTATTTTTTTAAATTAAAAGTTATCATAAATAATATTCCAGTAACACTAAAAATAGAAAGTAATTAAAGTTTTATTTTTAGAAAAGTTTTTAAACTGTCTAAGATTTAATTTATATTAACTCTTTTTTTATACCGTTACATATACCAAAATCTCCTTAAATACTATATCCTTCCAAATTTCTCTTTTAACATTGATCATTCTGAGAGTTAATTCAAGTCATCAGAACGTTGATTACTAACTAAATATAGATGTTCTCAAGTATTATATCTGATAATTTTTTGGCATTCAGGGGTCGATCCAGGAAAAATTTGGGGGCTATTTAGGGCACCTTCACAAAAATCCATTTAATGAAACAAGTCTCTTCACAAAATTAATTTTAATAAAACAGGTCCCTTCACAAAATTCCATTCCATAAAAACATAATCTTCATTGATTATTTTTATTTTGTGAGGTTTTAAAATGTATAATTTGCAAATAAAACAAGTTCACCAGAAAGAAAAACTTTAGCAAAAGGACTTGAAGAAGTACTAGATAGTACCTGTCAAGATTTGAGGGTAAATAACTTGAAACTTACTTTAGAAATAGGCTTTTATTTTTAATTAGCTGCTTTTAAATTAATTAAGTATTGAAAATTTTATGAATTGTTATATTGTGTAAGCGATTTATATAAAATGATAGATTGTGTTAACAGTCCAGCATTCTTAACTAATGAAGTGAAATAATTTTAAACTTGTAATTTACACCCTGTTATACTTGAATTAATTTAGCAAGAATTTAACTAAAAATATTAATTGAATGATTTATTTTTACTTAGTCTCAATTTTTTTTTTTTAGTATTTTGTAATTTTTTTAAATTATGCAAACTTTAAATTTTTTTTCATTAATTTTATTTTTACCAATCTGACTCTAAAACCCAGATAAACCATGGATGTCAAGGTGATTTCTTTTATAATTCTTATATGGATATCTTTGCTTCTTTCTTTTTTCTCTTCTTTTTTTTAAAAAAAGAGAATAATCATATACTTTTCTTAGTTATTCAAAGATATCTTATTGATACTGGTCATACAAAATATAGATAAAAGTTTAGATAACTTTATTTAATTGATAACTACATGCAAAATCTTTTAATTTAAATATTTATAATATAAAATAAGTAATTAAAAAACTATTGTCGGTTGTTAAATTTTATTTACCGCAGTCCCAATATTTTGAAAAAATAAGAATATTTAGTATTTCTGATTTTATTTATTATTACTTTTTTTTAAACTATACAACCTTTAAAAATTTACATTAACTTAATTTTCATCAGTCTGATTCTAAAACCCCGAATTCACAATTTGCTGTTTGCAGCTAACGATTTATAATAAATATTTTTTCATTACTTGAATTTATATTTTCTATATTCATACATTGTTTAATTGTTAAATCATAGATATCAAGATAATTTAGAGTTCCTGTATGAATAATTTTCCTTCTTTTTGTTTTATCTCCTTTTATTTTTCCTTTTTTATGAAAAATAATCACATACTTATTATATATATGACATCTTGATAATGGTCATACCAAATATAATAAAAGTTGTAGATCAGTTCAATTTATTTAATCGATAATTACATGCACGATCTTTTAATTTAAATAATTTAAAAAATATTCTTGGGTGTTAAATTATAATTATAAAGCATTTGAATAACAAAAAATACAACTTATATAACTTTTTCTCCTGAATTAAATATGGCATTATTAAAATAAATTATTGCCAATAAAATAAGAAAAATCATTCTGTGCATAGCGGGGATTGAACCGGCACAGTGATTGGAATAGAGAAGAAATGTGCCTTATACCACTCGGCCACCCTTTTCTCATTCAAGTGTACTCTAAACATAGTTAGGTTCTAGATTTAAATATACACATGCACAAATGGGTCATTTTCATATGAAAAGTGGATTTGACGGAAATCTCTTTTCGTTTTAATATATAAGATTATTATTATTAAATACTTGGTTTATAATTGAGTAGCTGGATTTAATGTTTCATTACAAAATGTTATTTTTCACAAAATGGGGCCCCGAGAGAAAAAAAAACCTGCATCGACCTCTGACATTTCATCCAATTTTAGATGCAACAGAGGCTGTAGTGATGCTATTTCTTACTGTTTTATTGAAACCTCCCTCTAGCCCCACATTCTAATCATTTGACATGCTAGCTGGCTAAAGCAGAAAACAATGGCATTTCCTATTCATAAAATGGAAAATGCCTTTTAAACTTGGATCTTCCATTAAAAGTATGGGAGAAGAGGAAGATCACTGTTTGCCATGCAAGAGTAGAGGTGGGGGAGAGAAAAAATGCTGTTTATGCCCATTTCTTAGGTAATTTATTGCATTAAAAAAAAAGAAAAAGAATCCAGAATAAATAACAAACTTGGTTGCCAGATAAAAAAAACTTGGTTTACCAGTGGCTACTTGGCGACTGCATTTGTCAAGCCCTGTGCACACCATATTCTACAGAAAGCATATTTTCGTGCACTTCAAAAATGCATATGTTTCAAATAGTATAACACTATTAAAATGCAATACAAATCATTTCCCCCATTTACCATAATGGAAATGGATTCTTTTGAGTCTCCCTAAAAATGAACTATAAATGTTACATGCTCCATTTTCAACAGTGAACATGCCATAATAAACTTCAATAACATGCATCAATTAAATTTATCAATTAATTTTGTCAACTGACAGTGATAAGGAGTGTTGGACTTCACAGGAATTAACAGTAAATGCCAATTTGACAGGGCCAAGGGAGTAAGCACTGTAGATTCTTCTGAGAGAAACACCAGATTTTTTTCTGACTGATCTGAACTCTCAACACTATTTTGTTGCTCATGGTAACAATAAGGCTACTATATACATGAGCTGACTCTTCGTCCGGCATTAATATTCCCAAGTGGGAAAACTTTGGTGCCAGATTTACCTGACAGGACCTATTTGGCATATTTATCGCCGTCTTCATTGCTTTGCTCAATTTATCAAAAAGTATAATATTGAATAAAAGCTTCAAATAAAATATGTACTCTTAATCCTTGTTTTTCATTGCAAATTGTAGCATGCATGTATTTTGTTGTTCAATTTCAAATTTTAAATTTAGTAATAAATATATTTACTTTTAGTGAATACATAAATTATTTTTGATGTTCATAAGTTCTTTGTTGAAAGAAATCAGTGGTGTAGCAATTCAAAAATAAATGGAAAGGGGGGGGGGAGGGGACTAAAGAACTCATTTTCAAATAAATTGAAATTTTAGAGTTATAAATAAATAATAAAATATCTATAAAAATTAATTGATTTAATTAATTATTAATGAAATCAATATATGGGTAACAGGAAAAAAAGTAATCGGAAAAAAAGTAACTGAGTCAACAAAAGCGGAAAAAAAGTAATCGGAAAAAAAGTAATCGGAAAAAAAGTAAACGGAAAAAAAGTAACAAGGTATTGATAAATATTGAACTTATTGATAAATAAGAGTTAAAAGATAACGAAGTAACATATGTCTGATTTATATAATTCCCGTAGGCGGATATTTGCGAATGCTATTAAGAATTGAGTAAAATTACCCCCTGAAAAATGACCCATCAGTAAAAAGCTCCCTGATAATAAAAAAAGGGGGGGTGGGGGGATAGGCTTCACGTTAAGATAGGAAAATACCACACATTTATGAATAACACGTGTATTTACTAACCACGTGTACTAGGAACAATCAGAGCATTATATACACCATTTATTCTAATACGAGAGCAAATCTTGTGTGTGTATGTGTGTGAGGGGGGTGGGGGGGTTATATATATATATATATATATATATATATATGCAAATTTTATGTTAAAAATGGCTCTAATGATTTTGACGAAATTTTGTATCCTACAGTTTTGAGGCACCAGAAAACCGTTGGGCTGAGTCACATGTTTGAGGAAATTCGATTAGTGGGTCATTTGGGTCACAATCTGTCAGGATCAAGCTAATTGTATCTAAAATACGGTTCAAACGATTTTGACTAAACTTTTATTACCATTTTCGGACACGAGAAGACTATTGGACTGGGTCACATATTTGAGAACTTTCTATAAGTGGGTTATTTTGGGTCTACGCGGGTCAAGTTATTTTTATCATGAATCATGATTCTCAAATCTTACATATATTTCAAAACACTGGGATAATTTTAAGTATTAATAAAAATAATTTTTAACCAGGAGTTTACAGTTGTTAAAACTGCACTGTAAACTGAAATGTCTTAAATTCAGACACTTAAGTTTCTGAAACGGATGGTTAAAAAAAGAGACACTTTAAAGTGTCTTAATTTTTTAAGACACTTATTTGTGTCTGAATTTAACACATTTGAAACTCCTGAATTGCGGCCATTTTCGTGCTCTGATCTGTCGGCAATAATTAGTCATTTCTGACCACAATTTTTTTAAGCATTAAATGCAGCCATATTTGACCACATTGCATCCTCAATAAATGGGACTATATATAATCATAAAGCAGGGCTGATAATTTTTTAAGAAGAAGAAGAACCTGATAAAAGCATGGGCCCATGGCCTCCCCCCCCCCCCCCCCCCGATTTTATGGTGCCCAAAATTTAAAATGCAATTTTCGTAAAGCTGATATTTTAAATCTCTTTCAGCATTGTACTGATTATATTCAATGTTTTGAGCTTTTACAGTAAGATAAGATTGAAAACAAAAATTATATTTATCTAAAAACAGTAAAATCTCTCAATAGCGAATACTTCGGGAGCACAGAATTTTCCCGCTATTCGGAAGTGTCAGGTTTTAGAGATAAAAGCGGATACCTCTATTTAGCGAAAATCCACCTTTTCAATACACAACACATACATGTTTGAATATTTTTACATCAGAAATGTGGACACCTCCGAATAGTAAACAAATTTTGTAGTCTCGAAATGTCCGCTATTGAAAGGTTTCACTGTTTTTAGATAAATATATATTTTTTGTTTTTAATCTTATCCTACTCTATAAGTTTAAAATATTGAAAGAAATGTCAAATTTGGCAGGCACCTAAATTCAGAGGGGAGGGGGTCAAAGCCCTGGAAGAGTTTGCCCGTGCAATAATCAGGTCTTGCTTCTGGAAGCAACCCAAACCTGATTTATAGCTCGCTAAATGGAGGTATATAGAGAACAAACCCAGCAGTCCCGAGGTATCCGCTATTGAAAATTTTAACTGCATAAATTCATTTTGCAGTTCATTTTCTTAGTAGAAAGTACAAGTTTCTATCATTTAAGTATGCTTTAACTTATTTTAACATTTGAATAGAATAGTTTAATAATAATAATAATAATGAAAAATCAAGTTTTCATTCTTTTTCTGAATGTATTATATTTTTATTCAAATAAACATCCATAAAAACCATGCTGGTGTTATGAGACCTTCTTATTAAAATAAATAAATAAATAAAAATAAATAAAGATTTTTTTTTTTTTTTTGTAAAAATGTTAAGAGTATATTAAAATTTGCTAAAGAACTTTTATTTTTATCTTGTACAGAGCATACTTAAGCAGTTATACATAAAGAACCAATTTAATCCTAAATTTTATTACAAAATTGAAAACAAAATATTTGTCTCTGCCATGGGCCAAACATGGTTCTTATCTACCCAATCCCCCCCCCCCCGCCATACACACACACACACACACACAACAACAACACCACTCTTTTTTTTTTTTTTTTCAATTATCTTTATTTAGTTCCACATTATTTTGATTCTTTATTTAGAATCTTATTCAATAAGACTTTTTTAATTTTCCCAGTTCATATATGATTAAGTAAACCGATTTGGATTCTTTGTTTGTGTTGCATTTTGAAAATGGCTGTGTGTCCTGAAATTTAAATATGTTATTTAGATGGAACACAGTAAATACATATAAATACAGATTTGTATTTTGAACAAGTTTTCATGAGGAAATACTTAGAAAAAATCCATTCCCATAGGAAATATTGAAAATCATTTATAAAATATTCAGAATTTGGCAACAATTTGATTCGGATGATTTTGTGATTCGTTTTCTTGTTCTATATTCCTCTTTAAGCAACAATGTTTTTAACAGTTTCCGAACATAAATTTAATTTTGTTTAACATGAAAACATTGACTTCGAAAATATAATCTGTAAGAGAATTAACCGATCTGTCACTAAAATTAAAAATTGATATACAAAAATATATCAATAATTCAAAGTGACTGTGTGGAAAGAACTCAATAACTCAATATCATTTAAAAATTATATATATTACTAGGGGGCCTACCCCCTGCGAGCTACGCTCGCCAACCCCCGCTCAGACTTCGAGGCCTCTAAAAACATCACAGCGTGCTTTTGTTTTAAAAATATTGGTAAATCAGCAATTGGATTGCCATGCTTTTAACGTTTTAATGGGGCATTTTTTGATTATCATGGCCTCATACACAGCTGTTGCGACAACTGACGACTGTTTTCGAGATTGATAAGTAAAATCAATTAACCTTGAAAATCAGCTTGTACAAATTGGTTAGGTTTAAATTGTGGCTACCTCTCGGACTTTTATAACAACGATTTGTATTCTATTCTTCCTTTGCGTTTAAGGATGAGAAAA
Source organism: Maratus michaelseni (assembly GCA_963931845.1). Classification (NCBI taxonomy): domain Eukaryota; kingdom Metazoa; phylum Arthropoda; class Arachnida; order Araneae; family Salticidae; genus Maratus; species Maratus michaelseni. Next base: position 78,459,605 of record OZ007599.1, on the reverse strand, counting down.
ATTTTATCTGCTTGTGAATAACATTAAGAACCACGGTATTGAAAAGTACTATGTTATCGACATTTTCAGTAACAGGTTTTAATTTTCTCAATATTTTAGTGCACCATCATGCATATTTTCATGTTATTTTAAATATGTAAATTATTTATTTTAATTAGTATGTATATACGAATTTTCTAATAATTATTTATCATACAAAATTACGTAAATATTTTGTGCACGCATGCCTGCATTTATTCGGCATCAATTTATGAGATATTTAAACAAATTTGCTATGCGCGATAATTTTACACCATGTTATGTCACTTGAATATTGTCCATAAGAAAATCGGGTACTTTTTCAGTATAGGATCCTTTGCTTTTAGGTTTGGCGTAATTCGAGTTTCAAAAACGTATAGATTCGTTAATATACATATGTTTGTTGCCAAAAGTTATGAAAACAAATTCAATGAACATTTGGTGCTTTTCTATTATAGGGGTCTTGACGCTTTTTTAAAAAACTTGGCACAATTATAAATTCGTTTAATTATATTTTACAAAAAAATAACAATATCAATAAATAATAATTGCTATTAATTCCTCCCCCCCTCCTTTCTTTTGCGTTTACATAAATGGCGTCATTTGGACGAATTTATTCAAAATATTTTCAGTTTATAAATTAAATTAAATGCTGACGGACGATTGAATCCTGACGATAGAAATGTGATTTTTTTTTTTTCAAATTTTCCTGAAAAACATAATTTAATCACAATCTTGTCTCCATTATCGATTGAAATAAAAGATAAATCCAATTTCAATTTGAAAATGACGAATAAAAAGAAATCAATAATCCCTATCGGGATCTTTTTTGATTTTTTTCCCTTTTTGTCACAAAAAACCGCAAAAAACTGAGTAATTAGTTGCCATCATTATAGAAATGTCATTAAAATTAGAAAAAAAAATAATATCTCGAAAACTAATTCCAATTTCAAAATTCTGTTACCAGTTTTGACATCCGCGGATTTTTATGGGCAATTGGTATTAATTTCACCATCAAGCATTTAATATTTTATCAAAAATAGCCCTGAAACATAACCAGTTGTTTAATCAGTCGTTTCATAAATTCGTTTCATAAAATCGTTTCACAAATTCGTTTCATTAGGATTTTATATATATAGGGTAGATATATATATATATATAAAAATAAATGAAACATTACCATAACACCAACTTAAACTATGAAATAATGATTAAGTATGTAATTAGTTGAATGAAAGTATTCCCCAACACACTGAATATAGATACCAAAAACTTATTTAAAAGAAGAAGAAATTAAATTAAAAATTGAATAAATGAAATTGAATGAATGAAATGAAATCCGTGGAATTTCGACAGAATTATCAAGTCCCAAATGCCTAAATACCACAAATAAAATGAGTGGTTTCATCAGCATATTAGCCATAACATTGCTAAAGAATATGATTTTGGGACTACCACTCATAAACAATGAATCAAACCTGTGAAAAAATAAAAAAATAAATACAATATTAAAAAGGAAAGAAACCATACCTATAATATACAGATAAAACTTGAAATAGAGTCATAAAGTACATAATCCATTTGGATTAAAAAAGATACCTGTGCACCACATGAAACACAACCAAACAGAGGGAATGAATTGCAAAAAATCATTACATGTTGCCAAATTTAGTTTTAGAAAATGATTTACCATGTTGCCAGAATAGATGTTAGAATAATATGAATATTATTGTAAAGCAACAGAAACCATGGTGCTGCCATCTATTAGGGCAAAAAGTGAATATACACTGAATAAAAATAGCATTGGATGAAAATTAATATTTAAAAATTAATATATATATATATATACTATATAACCATAAATAAAACATTATCATAACACCAACTTAAACAATGAATTAATGAATAAGTATGTAATAATTAGTTGTCAATGAAAGATTCCCCAACACACTGAATATGGAAACAAAAACATATTAAAAGAATAAGAAATTAAATTAAAAATTGAATAAATGGAATTAAATGAATGAAATGAAATGAAATTTGTGGAATTTAGACAGAATTATCAAGTCCCAAATGCCTAAATACCACAAATAAAATGAAATGAGAGGTTTCATCATCATATTAGTCTTACATTGCTAAAGAATATGATTTTGGGACTACCTGCTCATAAACATTGAATCAAACCTGTGAAAAAATAAAAAATAAATACAATATTAAAAAGGAAAGAAGTCATACCTATAATATACAGAGAAAACATGAAATAGAGTCAGAAAGTATAAAATCCATTATGATTAAAAAAAATACCTGTGCACCACATGAACCACACATGAAACACAACCAAAACTAGGGAATGAATTGCAAAAAATCATTACTTGTTGCCAAATTTAGAATTAGAAAATGATTTACTATGTTACCAGAAAAGATGTTAGTATAATATGAATATTGTAAAGCAAACAGGAACATTAGTGCTGCCATCTATGTTGGTAAAAGTGAATATAATCTGAATAAAAAGTATTGGATGAAAATTAATGTTTAATAATTAAACCAAATTACTATCGGAAATGATAGCAATTAGTTAAATAATAAATAAATGAAATTAATTAATAAATAAAATATTTAATTACATTAAAGTAATGGATGTATTAATGAATAATTCTATGTTAAAAATAAGTTGTAAGATGGAAAAATTAATAATTAAAGCAACATAAAAATATATGTACCATTAAATGACAAAAACTATTAAATAACTGTGCCAAAAATGCAACATCACATAAATTAAATTAAAATAAAATACTAAATATTGGAATTAAGATACAAAGAATTTAAAATTAATATTAATTAAATATTGAAATGAATTAGTAACATATAATGTTTCTTCATACAAAGTTAAAAAATTATAAACACTTAATATAAGTGGTAAGAGTAGCACGTTTAATAAAAATTAAAACATATTATATTAACACTTTAGAAAAGTATACATTATATTAGAAGTTAATATGATATTGTCCACCGTAGGTATTAATCCAAATCATTAAATCAAAAACATTCTTAATATTAATGAATATAAATTCATTTAAATTAATTAAATAATGAATATGTAAATATAACTAAATTAATATACATATAAAAATATCACATCACAGTCCATTATAAAATGTGTAATATCAAACAATTGTGTAAATCAAAAAGCCCCACCCCCTTTTTTTTTATAAATAATATAAATTAACCATGCGTTTTTTCCGTACAACTCCGCCACACACCATCTCAATCTAACATCTACCCACCCAATCGTCCTTTTATAATTTTTTTTTTTTTTTTTTTTTTTTTTTTACTATTTTCTAAGATTATATGATTTTTTTAATACATTTTTTAACGCATGTGTTAATTTGGTTGCAATTAAGATGATCATATGGACATTTTTTTTTAATATAAATAAGATGATAATTGTAAGAGCTAGTTAATAGAAAATGTTAGCTCTCCTTAAAAATATATATCTATTCTTTTTTAATAACACTAGGAAAAGTTAATTCAAGTTTCAAAACTAATTAGGTGTTAAATATACATCTTAACTGTATGTAAGTAAATATATTAAATTGTATCTTTTTTCTGATTCCCATTTTTTGTTTCAAATAACTTTTTTATTAAAAAAAAAAAAAAAAAAAGAATAAAAAATAAAAATTAAAATTAATTTACATTTTCTCCAGGTTTTATAGCGTAAAGCTTTCAAAATGAATTTGTGTCTTGAAATCTAAATATGTTATACAGATGGAACATAGGATCTAATTGTAGTTTTTATTTTTTGAGCAAGTTTTCAGATTTAAAAAAACTTCTGCAACTAAATATAATAGTAGTTTAATTTTTTTTAATTAAAATTTATTTATAAAATATTCAGAATTTTATGATAATTTCATTCGGATGCTTTTATGATTATTTTTCAAGTTTTATGTCCCCCGTCTGAGAGCTGTTTTTAAAATAAAATTTGTATATATATATATATATATAACTCCCCCCCCCCCACACACACACACACAAGATTTGCTCTCGTATTAGAATATATGATGTATATAATGCTCTGATTGTTCCTAGTACACGTGGTTAGTAAATACACGTGGTAGCACGTGCTTTACCCGAAATTATAATTGGCTTATTCAAACACGTGTTATTCATAAATGTGTGGTATTTTCCCATCTTAACGTGAAGCCTATCCCCCCACCCCCCTTTTTTTATTATCAGGGAGCTTTTTACCGATGGGGCATTTTTCAGGGGGTGATTTTACTCAATTCCTAATAGCATTCGCAAATATCCGCCTACGGGAATTATATAAATCAGACATATGTTACTTCGTTATCTTTTAACACTTATTTATCAATAAGTTCAATATTTATCAATACCTTGTTACTTTTTTTCCGTTTACTTTTTTTCCGATTACTTTTTTTCCGTTTACTTTTTTTCCGTTTACTTTTTTTCCGCTCTTGTTGACTCAGTTACTTTTTTTCCGTTTACTTTTTTTCCGATTACTTTTTTTCCTAGATTCAATATATGTATATATATATACAGATTTTATATTTTATCAGAATCTAGATGTGCACCTCCCCCTTTTGGAACTTTAGTCCCCCCCCCCCCCCAGAGCTGCAGAAATCTCTCCCAGAGAAAAATGTCTGAAATATCAGATCCCAGCTTATTTCTTAGAAGGGGGGGGGGATAAATGAATCGTTTTTTATGATTAATACTAGCTGCTTTTGCCCATGGCTTTGCTTACGTAGAATGCAATTTTTCTATTTGGAATGCAAATTTTACATATAATTTTCCCTTTTTTTGTTTACATAATGTATCTAATTAATAGTGCAACTCCCATCAAATTCCGTTTAGTATAGAACTTTTTAAATTGTACGATCACATATTTCCAAAAATTTTGTTTTATTTCTCCATATTTTGTACATGGAAAATTAGAGTGATGATGTTTATGGATTCTTTTTCCTTTCTTTTCTGTTCTTTCTTTCTTATTTTTTTGGCCGAATATAACAGCAATTTCTTAGTGTAACAATTAAAATTTATTCTTCAAGTGTACCTTCATTCCAAAAAATATTTTAATGATTTTTTTAGTGTATGTGACATTTCTGATTATTCTTAACTTAATATTATTCTTACTAAATTCTAAAGCATAAATGAAGTCATAGTAATAAATGCATAATTAAAATATTATGTAATTAATTTCTGATGGAAAGAATAATTGAACAAAAATATTATTAAAAACGCAGTATTAAAAATACATAAAATTAAAAAATATACTTTTACTTTGTGATAAAGTTTAAAAAAAATTCTATTTAAAGTAATTTTTAAAAAGTTTTCATGTGTAGTAAGTTTTTATTCATAACTTTAATAATATTAGAACGGTTCTTTCTCAGAGCCCAGAGGAAAATGTAATGATCCTGGTATCCTTCGTAATGTTAAACAATTTTATATCTGAAAGTTACAGTAACGATATACTCCATTTTTTAATAATATTTAACTATGAAAATTATCTAAAATATTTATTGATATATTTTTTTAATATTGCTGTCTTATGATGAAATATTAGTATCTAATAAAATTATCTTTAAGCAAATTTAGGATTTTTTTTTTTTTTCAAAATCTAAAATAAAAACCTTTTTTTTTTTCAGTGACAATGAATATTAAAAAAAAAAAAAAAAAAAAAAAAGAAAAGAAAGAAAGAAGAAGAAATCTATACTTTCCAAAAAAAAAAAAAAAAACTTTCAAATATTTTATTTTTATATCAGTTCTTTCATTAATTTTTTGAAAACTCTCATAAATTTAATTATTTGTTAATATACTCAATTATTTATTTTGTCTTTTTTCGTTCTGTCGGAAAAAGGCAGAAATAAACACTGTTTGCTGGAAAAAGAACTAGATGGCGCCACACGCTTCATATCGGCGTATATTCATGTCCTTCACATTCGCCAAACTTGACAAAAGAAAATTTCAGGAAGAATAAAATCTAGAATTAATATATATTTAAATTTGGCTATTTTTCCTGTTTTCGAGAAAATTCAAGCATGCAGGGATCCTTTCTTGAATGATTTGTACAATTAATCGAAGAACAACTACCCGTAATTAAGCCTTTAAAGTTAAAAAAAAAAAAAACAGACAGAAACTAATTCAAGGCTGGCTATTGAAACACAGCGGTAAAGTAGGAATGAAATTGCTTGAAGAGTCAGCCTATATATTATAGTAGCTCTAGGTAACAAGTTAAGTAAGGCCATTTCTGATTAAATTCCCCATAGACGCAATGATATAACACCATGTTCGATTAATGGTCTTCCATGCTGCCATCTATATATTATAGAAGCTCTAAGTAACAAGCTAAGTAGGGCCATTTTTCGATTAAATTTCTCATAGACGCAATGATGCAAAACAGTTTTCAATCCATGTTCGATTAATATTCTTCCATGCTGCCATCTATATTCGTAAGACAAATTAAGAACTGTGTTTTGTGTGTCGTACATTTTATGAAATATCAGGTTGATTACACAAAAGGCCAAACTTTTTCCTGTCACAAAAGCCGAGCAGCCTCTCAATAAATTTTATCAAAAATGGGTTAGTATAATTAGACAATTATTCAAGTTACAATTTTTAAGAGACTTGAAGCATTGCAATTGCGCTGGAGAAGACACATGGAAGAAACAGAAAAACTCAATGAAAAGTGTCCCTTAATGATAAAGTATACTTTTAATAAAATTGTTGACTTCATCTGTTTCGTTATAAAATTAAAATTAATAAAACATAGTACAGAAAAATGTTCAAGTAAAATAAATTATATATGATCTATATCCTGCTTTACTTTTCAAATTATAATTTTAAAAAACCTTTAACTGTCAATGTTTTAAGGAACCACCTATGATGCCATAAAACTTTCCCTAATAGGTCGCTTATAAATATAGTAATAATTCTTAATCTAACTAACTATAATCGTTGCACTGTTACTAAAATTGTAATTCAGAATAATATCACTAAACTAGAATTAATTTGAATCACTTTGGATTGGCAAATTTTTGGCACAGTGCTCGAAACTCAAAGTAATAAAGATATATTCCAAATACTTTTTGGTTAATTTAATGTGTACTTTAAAAGAATATAAAATTAAAACCAATTTTTTCGTCATGAATTTGTTTCATTTGTGAGGACTGTAACGTTTGAACTTTTTTTTTGTTTGAATATTTTACAATATCTTATTGACATATTATTGTGTATTTTTATGAAGGAAAATGATTTATTCAATGAAAAATGCAAATTTTTGTAGTAGAAGTTAAAAGTTTAAATTAAAAAAAAAAGAGTATATTTTAAAATCACATTTCTATAACTTTGAACATTTTAAAATAGCTTTTGTTCTGTACTTATCTTAAAAGTGTAATGCTAAGGATCAGATTTCTAAAAAGTTAGTTTATGAAAAAATAAATAAAATGTTATAAAATATATAAAATTACAGTAAAAATAAATATTATTCTTATTAATCTTTCTTTTAAATTCTAAACTATTTATATTATAAAAAATACAATTCTTAATTTTGTCCCAAAAATTTAAAGATTGCAACTCTGAACCATTCAAGGAGAAATGTATAGAGTAAAAAGTCATTTTCAAATATTTTAAATTATCGAATATTTACAGCGTTTTGTGAGAATATACTAAAGATGTTTAAGTTCATTTTAAGCAAGAAGTTGCAAAATGATGTGCACCAAGTACGCTTAAATTAATCATATGTAAGCATTCAGATGTGGATTTCTTTTTTAACACTTGGTTTCAGAAAATGATTTCTCAACTCCTTTTTGTTTTTTTAAAGGAAGCTTTTAAAGTTTTTCTTTTGGCAATCTGTTATAGAGTTAAATTTTAATTAAATATGTTTCAGTGAGGGAGGTGTCATAGATAGAAATAGTGACTTACAGTAAAGTTTATGTTTATTGGATCCCTATAAGCATACATTGAATAAGAAACTGGTCCCTGGTTATGAAAATATCTTGAGCTGATATTTAGAAGTTTTATTATTGTATTTATTCAACATACAATTGAAAAAAAAAATCGAACAGTCACACCCCTCCACCTTCCTTTCCCCTCCAAAAAAACTTCAAAATAATTTAAAACAAAAATTAAAATAATATTTAAAAATTAAAATTTTCTTATTATGTTTATATATATTTAAAAAAAAAAACAATAAATTGATTTCAACAAAATTTAAAACAAGAATAGTTAAAAATTGCTGTAAAAGGATTTTTTTTAGCATACACAGCTTAAAATTTGTTTATTCTTCATATTATTGTAATTTAAAAATGTGTAACAATTGGAATGAAAAGCTATTTCATTCCAATTGTTACACATTTTTAAATTACAATAATATGAAGAATAAACAAATTTTAAGCTGTGTATGTCCAAAACCTATATATGGGATATAGTGATCCCTGCAGTAAAAAATTTCATACATTTTGAGTCATAAATATAGAATTATTTTGCAGTTTACTTGACCTAAAGAAAATAAGATCCCCAATTTTTACACATTATTATATGAATTTATGTTAAATTTGCATTCCTTTTCTTTCTACCATGCCTGAAAGAGTATGTATACACTATGTGTTTGCCACCTACCTATTCGATGATGATTCTGTCGTCCATAGTGTATGCAATCAATGTTGGATAATGGCAATTGTGTATGATTTATCAGTCACTGAAATGGTGATGAAAGAAACTTTCTAATCATCATTTCTTTTTCAAATGATAATGTAAATTAAATTGTAAAAATATTTTTTTCATAACTCCTCTTGTTTAAAAAGTCTCATTCAAATATTAATAACATGTTTTTGGATAAAACCATTTTAATTAAAGGTGTATGATTAAAATTTGGAAATAAAAAACTCTAAATTGAAATTTAAAAATTTTATTGGAACATTATGACAATAATACAAAACGGTAATATAAACATACACAAATGAATATAGTGGCTCTGAAAAGTAATAAGACATTTCAAAAATCCAGAGTTAGAGAGAGAATGTTAAAATAATTCAAATAAATTTTCACTGTTATAATAAATCATTCACATTTCATCTTTATATAATATATTTTTTCAAGGTTAAAAAAAAAAAAAAAAAAAAAAAAAAAAAAAAGATTGTTAAAATTTGTATGAAAATGTTAGAAAATAATGTAACAAAAGTCTTCAGCAGTGGTTAGAAATAACTTGCTACAAGTAACAAAACTACAGTAACAGCTTCCTTTTTCTACTAGTTTTTAGTGTAATGTGATGCAAAAAAAAAAATCAGTAGTTTATAACGAGCACTGATCCTACTTCAAAAGGAAAAAGTGTCCTCTGCAAATCATGTAAACACAACTTGTTTCTTTTGTGCAATATGTATTATGCTCAACAATTTGTTAGTCTCAGCTGCGGTGTTTATCAATACATCACATAAAGTCATAAGAATTTTCCATTGACACTTGCTGGTAAAACCAAGTGCTGACCTACCAAAGAAATTGATTTTCTTACTGGCAACATTTGTCTACTTACTCATTATTATTTCTCTTTTATCTGAAACAATTGATGTCATCCGATTGCCACCATTTTGAAGAAATTTCATTAAAAACTTTTAAAATTAAAGCATAAAAATGGGAGATTATATTTTAAAATAACTAGTTGCAGGCACATCTATCTACAAATGAACAACTGCCATGAAAAAAAAAAGCAAAATCGTTTCAGTAGAAAGCTTAGGGCTAATGACTAAAAAAAAATGTTTTGTGTTTTAAATATATAGATGGCACAGTTCCCTTTGGAATGGTTGCCTATACTTGAATTTTATAATACCAGGTATCCTGATTTGGAATTGTTTTATTTACAGATTTATTCACTATGCATTAAAGTTGTTTTTCTGTAATTTTCTAGATTATAATGCAAACAAAGAAGTATATTTTGAAAAATCCAATGTATTGTCTTTTCCATAACATCACAATAAAAAATATTACAGCATTTAAAAAAAGTAAAATAATAAGCAGAGGATTGTCAAAGGTGTTGTCATTATATATTTTTAAAAGCAAATAATATAATACATTCTTGCAGTCATAACAGGTGATTTTGTTTAAAGTTTGAAAAGTGTCCGATAACTTCTCTGATATTATTTTCTACCTGTTTCATACAAATTAGTAATATTAAGTATCAAATTTCTTTTTGATCAATTAAAAAAACATAACATATGAAGATGATAATTTGTTACAACAGCTGAAATAATTTTAAATTCTTTTATCATTTAGGAAATTTTTCTAACTAGTAAATCTACAAATCTAGCTCTACAAATCATTGTTAATTAATCTCACTAATTTTTAATATAATCTGCATAATATTTCATGTCCGAAAATTTGATTTTTTGAAGTTATTTATACATTTATAAAAATATAAGATTTATTGAAAGTTCCAAAAATTTTAGAAGTATTACATTAAACAAAATTTTATGTTGGATAAATGATAGGATAAACTACTTATTACTGTATTTTTTCAGAATAAGATTACATTCCTTAAGGAGGGTTCCGCCCCCCCTGAACCCCCTGTTGTATCTTTAATTTTATATTATCAATTTCCAATAATTGTGCTCTTTCATTATTCGAGTATATGTCTGAATACTATTGTTAGATTAATCATTTCTTTGTACAGGAGATTTTATCCTATCCTTAAAAGAATAGTTCTTTTTCAACCACTGAACATCATATGTTGCTGAAATTGAATAAAATTTCGTGTATTAAATATACTTATACAAGTTCAAATTCCTCTTTTGAAAAATTTGCTATTCAATTTACACATTCAACGTTTTTATATTTTTCGTTTGGAAAGCCGATTTGGTCATCTTTCTTTAGTAGTTAAAATAAATTCTCATCTATTTCATTAGAAAAAGCATATTTAAAACTTAAATAACCCGAAAATTAGCTATTTTGTTAATAAAATTTCATGTCAAAATAGTATGATTCACTTGAATTTACTTTTGTTGATAGTCTTTGAAGTATAGTTGTTTGGCAACGATTTAATGAAAGAGAAAAAAAAAAAGAAATGCATTGGAAGTTTTTGTAAAAAATGAAAAATGAAAATGTTTCATATCTTTTAAATTAATGTGCAATATTTCACAATAATTTGTATAATTTATTTCGAAATTCTGATAAATATATTGGAAAATTTTCAAAGCGATCGAATTAAATTAAGATCTTTATTTCGCAAATTTAGCATTTACAACTATCCCAATGCGTGATTTTCTTTTCGATAAATGTTAAAATTAAAAAATCATCTGACTTCCCATTGAAAAGCATTATGTCTTAAAACAAAATGTTCTATATTTTTCGAACGAATGAACCAAATGTAACTAAAAACTATACAGCTAATTCTGGATATCTCACCAACATACTTACCAAAAATCAACCTAATCGGATCGTTTTTGCGGCAGTTATCATGGAACAGACAGACAAACAGACGGAAACCAAAAACTTTTTGGGTCTCCACAGTGAGCCTCAACTGACGTTTTGGCAAATATCAGATCAATTTTGGGACACATTGTACATAACTAGTAAATCTACAGATCAGGAGCCTCAACGTCAGCTATATGAAAGTCAATGTTTTTTAATCTCATTTCTCATAATATTTAACATCTTATAATACGCAAATTAAATTTTTTAAATTATTACATGTATATTTATACGCATATAAAATAATTCGAAGGTTTCAGAAATTAGGAACATTAAATTAAACACGGTTTATGCAATAATATTCTGACATTCTTATGAACTTCTTATTTTATTTTTTAGGTAAAAAAATACATTTCTTCAGGGGGGCTCTGCCCCCCTGAACCCCCTGTAATCTTATTAAATTTATATTCGTGGTTTCCTATTGTTTGTGTGAATGATTCTAGTACATATTGGATTTCGTTCTACACATTGGTTTTATTATGAAAAGCAAAAATTTCGAAAATAATTTCATGTAATACCTAAATAGCAATATTTACTTACTACCTTCCAACCACGAAGCACTCGCATCTGATAGATAAGTTAAATAATATCTCGTGTACAAAATCAACTTATGGAAATGTAAACTGAATCTACTATATATTCACTTATCTATTTCAGAAATCTAGTATTATTACAATTTTTGTTTCGGAAAAACAGTTTTGATGGCCATTGTACAATATTTATTTGACCTTAGTACATCCTGATTTAATTCGATGGCAATAGCATACTAAAATCTCCCCAAAATAGGCTTATTTGGAAACTTTTAAACCTGAAAACTTTTATTGTGTAATCCTTCATAATCGTGCCCACTGCCAATTCACTAAATAGCAATCTTGATTTGGCGCTATAAAGTATTTTTTGTGATAACTTTTTATGATCTCAGTTACCAATAATTGTGCTATTTCAGGCTGTATGGATTCGTTTTACTACGCTAATTTCTTTAGATTAACTACCTCGTTGTATGAGATATTACATTATATTTTTAAAATAATACTAATTTTCAACCACGAAAAATCCGCATCTCTTCCAGAAAATTAATAATATCTCATATAAAAATGTTTCGGCTATCATTCTATAGTAGTTAAAAGGTAACTTGTACCAAAATAAATTCTCATTTATTTCAATAAAATATAAAATCACCCAATAATATTTTATTTTGTGAATAAAATATTGTAGCAAAATCGTCTGAGTTACTTGAATTTTATCATTTTGATATTCTTTAAACATGGTTGCTAGGTTACGGTTAAATTGAAAAGGAAAATAAAAATGAATGCATTTTAATATTTGCAAAAAATGATAAAATAAAAGTATTATATTATTAGAACAGATGTATAAAATTGCACCAAAAATTATACACCTAATTTAAAAAATTGACGAATGTATAAACAAAATTTCAAATTAATTTGAATAATTTAACACCTGACTTGATAAATTTTAGCCTTCATAACTTACCGTTTAAATACATTAATCAAATGCGACATTTTATTTTCAACGACTGAAAAATTTCAAAATCGTCTGAAATCCCATAGGAAAGCATTATGATAAAAAAAGAAATGTTCTATATTTTCCGAACGAATGAACCAAATGTAACTAAAAACTATACAGCTAATTCCGGGTATCTCACCAATATACCTACCAAAAATCAAACTAATCGGATCATTTTTACGGCAGTTATCGCGGAACAGACAGACAGACAAACAGACAGACAAACAGACAGACAGACAGAAACCAAAAACTTTTCGGGTCTCCACAGTGAGCCTCAACTGACGTTTCGGCAATTATTGAGCTTTTTTCACAAATTCAATTCAAGAATGGCAAAAGAGAAAAAAATCATACATACATACAAACAAAAATCATTAATATATAGAAAGCACCTTTAATGAGTTTATTGTGCGTCAATTTGCTTTGGTCCCAAAACATTCGTATATAAAAGAATATTAAAATATATCATAATTTTCAGCATTTTCTTTTATATGATGAAATAATTGCCTAATGATTCCCAGAAAAGCAATTACACATTCCAGTAACCAAAATGTGTAGCTTTTATTTTGCATTTGTGTATTAGAGATGAGGACTCAATCAAAACAGGGACAAAGTAAAAATTTTATTTATTAACAAATTAAAAAGGAAAAAAAAACTTATTTTTAGAGAAACAAGAATTTAGTTTTTAAAGTCTACTATATTTTTTTAAATGTCTTACAATCCTTAAAAAATTAGTTTCATACGGAATTTAGTTTTTATTGATGGAACAGAAAGAAGAATTCTATCCAATTCTGAAGCCTTTGTATGGTACATAAAGAAGCCATAGGATAGGATATCCCTTGTCTGTCCTCCCTTTCAATTTGAAAACCTTTTCCAGAATTATTGGAAAACAAAAATCTAATCTTTCTGCTATAGTTGTTCAATGATATTTTAAATGAATACAAATTGTAACTTTTGCAGTTGTTCTATGAGTGGTTGTATATAAATAACAAATTTGTGATTTTAAACAGATTTTTAGGGACATGAAAATCACAAAATGTCATCAAAACAGAATATTTAGGATTAATATTTATTTCTATATAAGAGGTTATTTTTAAGTAATAAAATAAATTTTGAAACAATTTTTAAATGTTATTGACTATTTTCTACTGTAAAGTTTCAGTGTTGTGTTCGACACTTAAAAAAAAAAAAAAAAGAAGAGCCTGAACTCATCTCTAGTGTGTATGTGTTCTCATTCAAAACATAATTTGTTGGAAATTAGCTGAAATATTAATGAAAAACCTAATATAGCAAACAGCAGCCCGGACCTAGGTGGCATTGCAACTTTGCGACCTCTTTTTGTAGCACGCTTAGCACAATGCCAAGTTTTAACTTGGTAAAAGGTCTTTGTTGAATGAAACATTTTGGATGTGAGTAAAACTGGCATTTGACTAATTACAATTTTTTAATGTGTTCTCTTTTCCATTTTAGAATTGATGTCAAAACAATTTTTTTTTCTTGACCAGACAGGGTTTATAAAACAATACTAATTATTTTATAAACTTTGTATGTAGGATCTGGAGAAAATGGTTTTATGAAGAAATCAATGTTATAAAACAAAACAATCCAGATTCCATTGTCTGAATGTAGAAAGTTATGCAAAGAAACTATTTTTACCAAAAGACTAGGTTACTACAGAAATGATCTACAAGCTGAAAGGTGCAGTTTAAAAACATACTTAATGTGACACATTTACAAATAATTAAATTTTCTTAAATAATAACACAATACATACAAAATTCAAAGCACAATTACTTAATAGATAGTATTTTAGTAGTGTCATAGTAAAACTAATTAGATATCAAGGACTAAGTAAAGTATGTATAATTAACACATACTATAAAACACATATTTTATTATTACAAAATATATTTATGAAATATGCATTATCTAAAGACAATTACTGAAAATTCATGCTTGATTAGACATACATTTGTTTGAAAGTGAAAAAAAAAGGACATCAATATAAATAAAAGAAAGTATCGTTCTGTTTAAGTGTCATCAAAGGCTGCAAAGGCATGTACATATCTGAAAATTTGGATGATGGCAATCCAAGGCAGGTCCTGAGGCTCAGATTTTTAATATTTTGCTAATTAGTCAGATAATTAAAAACACGTCAAACGGTCAAATTAAAAATGCATTTTCCTCCCCCCGAACAGAAAACTGAATAGATATGGACCCTTCAACGAGGCACACGAAACAGTCTAATAAAAACGCTCTGTATTCGGTACCTCAACAATGAGGCAAAATGGCAATAAAAATGAGAATTTTCAATAATTGGCTAAAATTAAGAAAATTAAGATATCGATTTGAAAATTTCAGAGCAAATGTAGAAAATTATTTTACATCCAAATATTGTTTTTTTTTTAATCGAACTGTAATTTTTTTTAACTTTTGCAAAAAAACTGAACATGACAATACAAATATTCAAAGAAACAACTAGACAGGGGGCAAGCATTCATTAAAAACAGAACATATCTATTTCAGTAGGTAAGCCGACCCTCTGTATAATTTGAAATATGAAAGGAAATCAATTTTTAAATGTTGTTAAATGCTGAAAAAATAATTTTAAAGGATTTTATCAACTTATTCAAATATTATTAGTATGTTCTCTGGCAAGAGTTCCTTTATATGAGTTTAAGATTCCATCCACAAGGGATTCTCCTACTTTATTTAAATTTAAAAGTATGTTTTCCTAAATATAGACTTCAATTACCATCATTTTCGAACGTTAATGGCACATTCTTTCATTGGGTTCTATAGGTTTGATTTCAATGGGAATTGGTTCATTTAACTTAACTTTAGACTACAATTACTGCTATTTTTGCACATAAATGCCATTCTTTTTGGGGTTTTTATGATGCCTGATTTCAACGGCATTACTGGCCAACCTATGAAAATTCTAAAGTAATTTTACAATGTGCGAATGATATTTTTTTTTGTATGTGCGAAGATGATTAAAAACAGGTTAAAAAATTACATGTTAATAAATTTTTAGGCAATCAAATTATTACCTTTGGATAAATAGTAATATAAGGCAAATTTTAGCATACATAATGTTAATGTAAATATGATTCAGTTTTATCTTTTTCTGGTTTTAGATTTTAATAAGATAAGTTTAACATAAATGCTGACTTTATGTTGTAGATGTAGCTTGGAGGATTGAAACATTAATAACCTTAGTGTAACTTTTGACCAAGCTGCTGAAAATTATGATCTTTTATTTTTACTGATCGACGAATATTGCGATATTTTCTTCACCTAGCAAGAAAAATTATGATTTTTATTTTTCTTCTTTGATCAATGAAATGTGATTTTTTTCTTCATCGATCGGCTAAAATCAAAATATATTTTTTTTATGACCGATTGATAAAAATTTGGATTTTATTATTTAGCAATCAACCAAATTCACGTTTTTATTTTAATTTTTTAAATTTTTTATGATTGATCGATGAAAATAGCGGGGTTTTTTTTTTTTTTTTTTATGACAGATCAACAAAAATCCATATTTTTTTCATGGCTGAGCAAAAAAAAAATCTCTAATTTTAACAATAGATTGAAGAAAATCACGAAATTTGTCATTGTTACACATTTATAAAAAGATACATTAAACGACAATCAAATACAAAATGTGTATGTAACGCAGATTGGTATTCCAGTGATGTAGGGATTTTTGTAGTGGAAGGAACAGTACTGACGATAGGTCACAACCTGGTCAAGTACATGTGGTTATCACCCAGGAAGTAGTTGTAGATGTGGACCACCTCGAGAGAATCAATCGGCAAATCACCACTCAAGAAATAATGTCTGTATTATTTATTCATTTTGCATACTAGTTTAAATTAATTCCATTAAACCATTTCTCAAACCGACTGTAGTGCCACTTTCATTTAGGCAACACATATATTTCGATTACCAAAGCCAACAAGTTTACATGCAGAAATGCATCTATAAGCTGAAGGATGGTTTTAAGAAAATTGTACTTAGTGCGACACTATCACATAACAAATTAAATTTTTTAAAAAGATGTTTGGATCATCCAGGACATACAAAATACCAATCATAAGGAATGGATAGCTATTATATGAAAAAGTCTCATAGTAAAACTACTTAGGATAAATCAGATGTCAGGAACTAAGTAGAATTTTACGATTTCAGATACAACAAAATCTTAACAAAGGATAAAGTATATACTATTACTACAAAGACGACATATTAGAAAATAAAATATTACAGTGTAGCACACACAAAAATGATAAGCTCATTATATATTCATGAAACATGAAAAAAAATGATTTACAGAAAAGGTACGCTTGATTATACATATATTTATTTGAAAGAGATATGACAAGCTACGGCTGCCGAAGGCAGTCCTACTCCACCACCAAATCCAGATTCTTGTGAATCCATGCGAGATCATGACCAAGGAGGGCCGGTTTACCCAGACACCTCTAAGGTGGTGCTCTTTGGCCGGGGAAGATACGGGGGTGTGAGCCTCCTGCGCCTCTCTACCCTTTCCCAAATGAATGACGACAGAGGTTTGCAAGAGATATATAGGACATGATAGTTTAATTAAAAATATATTAACTGAAAAAGTATTAAAAGAAGTAGTACATGATACACCCAGATTCAATTGTTTGATTGTAAGACATTGGACAGGGAAATTATTTCTATCAAAAGCCGACAAGCCAGTTACAGAAATGCATCTATATGCTGAAGGATGATTTTAAGAAAATTGTACTCAGTAGGACACTATTTACATAAAAAATTAAATATTTTAACTATGTTTGGAGCATCCAGGGCATACAAAATACCAACCACAAGGAATGGTGTGAAATTAGTATGAAAAAGTCTCACAGCAACCCTTCCATGACAGAATGCAAGAGGTAATTGCTAAGATTGCAGTCGAACATGCTTATACTTTTGTTTTAAACAAAAACACAGATACTGGTCTTGTAGGGTTTTTTGCGCAGCAATCATTTGAGCTTTCTGAGGAAAATCTTAAAGCAATGGCTTCTAAAACAATGCAATCGCCTGTAATAGGTGCCAAACCGCAGCTTATCAGGGAACTATTAAGCTAAGGAAACTATTTGGGATAAATCAGATGTCAGGAACTAAATAAAATTTTACCATTTCAGATACAACAAAATCTTAAGAAAGGATAAAGTATATAAAACTACTACAGAGATGACATACTAGAAAATAAAATGTTACAGTAACACACAAAAAAATGATAAGCTCATTATATATTCATCATGAAACCTGAAATTTTTTTTTTATAAATATTTATCGTACACAGGGTATACAAAATTCTATGCACAGAGAATGAATATACTTATATAAAAAAGTATCATAATAAAACTATATATCAAGAACTAGCATGTACTGTTAACACATGACATAAAATAGAATAAAATGTTACTCTAACACACGCAAAAAAAAAAAAACACAATTTATATACAATGTAATACTTGAAAAAAAAAAATCTATTTATAGAAAATTTATGCAAATTATACATACATTTGATGATAAATAAATTAAATTATTTAAAATATTACATAAAATTAAAAATAAACAAAAAAAAGTTAGAACTAACTGACCATTTAAAATTCTAAAAGAGAATTGAAATGTGATATGAAACCATAAGCAAAGTCAGTAAAAAAAAAGGTAGCTATGAATTTTTAAAAAATTCATTCAGGTATTTATGCTTGACAACCATTTTTTTAAATTCACAAGACTAGTTGTTATGGTGAAATACTCAGGAATTAAAGCAAAATCCCTGACGGCTTGGCCTACAGGCACAGGTAGATTTCGAAGATGCAGACCATGGGGCACCTGTTTATTGGGAATTGCAGAAGAAAGACCTATTTGCCATGATGTGGCAGTTGGGACCACCCACTTTGAAATATACCTCTGCCTGTAGATGGAGCCAGCAGGGATTTTTTTGTTTTTAATTTTTTTTTACCGTAAAAGTTGGTCCTATAAAAAACTTGTCAATATAAAAGTTGTATATAATATTAAGATTTATAATAAATTTAAGCAGATTTGATATCTTGGGAATTGACGAAGTTATGAATTTTTTTCTTCTGAAACCCCTATTTCCCCCCACCCTCCTTGGGGGCATTTTTAATGATATCAAAAATCTGTCATACATAAATTTTTCGGCCCTTTTCCTAGAAGTAATAATAACTTTAAACAGATTCAATACATATCATAATTAAGAAATTATGGGTTTTTTTCTGTTTTCACAAAAAGCCCCCCCAGGTTTGATTTTGCCCGTTAACGAACTTGACCGAGATTTTATGTATCAATTTGGAAGAGATTTGTGCAGAATTATTGGAGTTATTGTGTCCATAAAAAAGTGACATAGATAGATATATAAAGTTTTGAACTGGGGGTGTTTTTGGGATTGGCATAGATCTGCAAAAATTGTTCAAAAATTCCAACTTAGGGGCAGAGGCGGATCCAGCCCTCCATTTAGAGGGGGGTCATTTTTTTTTTCTTTTGCAGGGGAGGTCACATTTCTTCATTGGCTATTTTCATGTCTTAGATCCAAACTGATTATTTTTGGACAAATACCGTAATTGATTTTCTTTCGTAAATGCATGAAATTTTCAGATATATTCGTAAATGTATAAAATTTGCATGTTTGATTTAGATACCAAGAAATCAGAGTTTCACGTTTTCATATATATGCAAAGAATCTTCCAGAAAGTTTTCTCAAAGTTCACATTTTAAGCCGATTTTCGAGGCTCAGCAATCATGGAAATGTCGTGATGAGGGAACAAACAATTATACAAGTCCAATCACATTTATAGGAAAATTAAAAACGTTGTTTGATTCTTTTGTGCTTAAAAAATATTGCCAGCAATTTTCATGCATATCTATATAAAGATAACTCTGAATGTATCAGATTGGAATTCTTAAGCAGGAAGAAAAGAAAAAAAAAATGAAAATACCTTTAATACATATTTATATTAAAAATAATGTATTGGTCTATAGAAATATTTTTCGTTTAGAGGGGGGTCATGACCCCCATGACCTCCGCCTTGTATCCGCTCTTGCTTAGGGGAGAATGTAATAGGTAATATTTCTTACGAAATCTACCTAAAAACAAGAGGTGTGTTTCAGAATATTTATCTATTATTACTCAGTGAAACACTTGTTTTTTAGAATTTTTTTCTTTTTTACGTTAAAAATAATTCAAATTTGCTATTTCTTAACTAAAAGAAACATGTGTTAAAATAACAAACCTATTAGGCTTAGCAAACAAATAGTAATTTGTTACACTTATCACACTAATTAATTAACTAAATTAAATTTATTATATTCTAAAATTTATTTTAACACAAACTAAACATTATTTCACTTAATAATATAAAATTTTATAATTATCCTCTCCACATTTATTGACTAAAATTTAACTATAGAAAACATATCGACTAAAACAAAATTAGTGTTTATACCTAATTTGTATCAAATTTTAAGTGATTTCTTTTTAAGAATAAAAATGCAGATCACATGTTAAAGAAAGACTATTACAAATTACTGCAGAAAACAAATTTTAACAGGAGTCAATGAAATAACAAATAGTACATTATATAATTATATAGCTCCGTAATAATGATAGCATAAATATATTACACTCAAAAATTAGATTAAAAAAAAAAAAAAAAAAAACATTATTCAGAATCAGTAAAAAATATGTAAAATGAAGAAATATTTGTGTGTATGTGCTTAAAGAAATTTACTACTGCCTCTGTTTATGTTATGAAAACATGCAAATAAAACCAACCTATTTAAAATTAATAGGTAAAACAATTATTTACGTTTGTGTAATTTTTAAAGAATAGGTAGGATACATAATTTTGAAAGAAAAATGAGAAAAAAAAATGAAATGTTAATGTAGTTGTTAAATAAAACTATTAATTAAAACAAAATTCTTCATTTCTCTGTAAAATTTTACAGTTAATAAGTAAATAAAATGTCAATCTTTCTTTTTCTCTAAGATTACATATAGCAAAATAAAATTTGGAACAGACACAAGAATTTGTGAATAATCTAAAACAGAAAAAAAAAAATGCTTTCATACTACACATAATATGGAATTAAAGCACTCATAAATTTCAGACTTATTAATTAAAGTTATTACTAATTCAGAGCCAAAAGGAGCTTAAAACTATCTTCGAAAAAATATTACAAAATCATAGTGTATGTTTAGACACTGTTTTTCTTTCTAGGAAAATGAAGGCAACTATTTTGGCTTCATATAACATTTAAATTTTAAAAGATAATTATTCAAACAAGACTTCTTTCTCTGAAGAAAAGTGTTTGTCTAATTTTTTAAGCAAAGCTCAAGTGGTGAAATACATCACTGTAAATATACAAAAACTAAAAACAGATCATTAAAATGAGATTAAAAAACAAGGTTGTAGAATGAATGGTTAAAAGACAATTATATCTAAGAAAGAAGCCAAGCAAAACTGGTAAAGTGTACTGTAAAAATAATTAGCTTTGAATACATAATACTGTTACAATTAGCTAGGAAATAAATATAAATACTGATGATTTCTCTCAAAAAACCTAATAAATAAATTGGAAATAAAAAGAAAGCACATAATATAGTAACTAAGCTTAATATGTAAAATATAGAGAGATTAAATTAAAAATTTAATTCTCCATGAAAATTAATTAAAAGTGATTACAGAATATATAACATACGAGCACTATATTTGTATTAATTATTAAAAAAAATCAAAGTTATTCTTTATAATATAAACAAAGAAATACTTACATAATGTATATGTGAAGGAATTTAATTAATGATCTTTTGATTTTTTTTACTTGAGAAAGAAACGTTTCTGCTTTTTGATTTTCCGTTTGTAGCTCTGCATAAAATTTGATTTTATTATATTAGCATTTTCAGTAACATTTAATTTTCTTTCCACTTCTTTTAAGGAATTTATGACCATTTTTAACTGACCAGCTGTCATATTTGGAGATTCAGATTTTTTTTTTATCATATTTGTTAAAATTGAAATGGCTTTTTTCCTTTCACGTTCCACTTCATTTTGTGAAGACAATTGTTTTTCTAAAATTTCTTTTTCTATGAAATTTGTTGATTCATCAATTACTAGATTGTCGGATTCAAAGAAATCCCTGTTTAAATGTGTACATAAAATATTAATATGGTTATAAACTTTATACCATAATCTGGGCATGTGCAACTAAATTCATGTAAACAGACATGACACTCATTGCATTTCAGTTGACAAGCATTGGCACATCCATTCGCCTTAATTGTTTTATTTTTTGGACAGATGATTTCATTTTCAAGAGTTCCTTTCATTGATGAGTGTGTACTGTGAATTAGCAATTATTTTTAATCACCATAATACAAGTATTCCCTGACTTTATAATTTATGGCATTAAACTCAATTCCTCTTGAAAATGTACCCATGAAGGACCTTTCATTTACCGCTATAGTTTAGCAAAGAAATTTTTTTGCAGCTGCCTGTTTTGGGCACCAAAGCAGTGTTGTCAGATAGTCGAAAGTGAATTTCCCCAAATCAGTGTTCTTTTCCGAAAAAGTCCCAACAGAATTTTTACTCAAAAATATAAATTTTCAATTTATCACTATAAAAATATTTAACTAATTTAAGATAAAAAAAATCCCCAAATCATGCCATTTACAAAAAATAAAAATTTAAAATTATATTTAATCGACTATCAAAAAATCTTCCATCTACCCAACCTACTGAGCAGTTTCTGAATCTTTAGCAATTCATGATTGAAAACGGAAAGTCATTGAGTCGTTTCATTTTTATTTATGTTTACCAAATCTAAATCTAAATTCTTGTCTACCTCCGTTACAATTTGTTTTGGTGAAAATACAGAAAAAAATATTATATTCACATTTAGTTTAGGAAAAAAAGGCAACAATGCTTTGTGATTTATAATTATTCAGAATTATTAATCAGATTATTAATTAATCAGAATTTTGCATACTATATTTGTTTATTGGTACATTGAAAATTTAAGAAGAATTTAAACTTAATAAAAAAAAAGAAAATGAAGGAAAATCTGAGATAAAAAATATTAATAGAACTTCCGTTGTCACAACATTAAAGATGTACACAAATGGTTGAAAATGATGCAAAGAAACAAATAAACTGTAATGTTATAAACGATGAGCACATGGCCATGAGAATAATGATTGATATTTCCGATATTTATTTTCATCATGAAAATAGAAAATGGATACTTTATCTTCATGATTTTCATTTTCCGAATCAAAATTGAGTTCGAGACAGATCCAGTTTTGTCAAATGACTAAAAGTCACAGAGTTAAGAGAAAGAAAATCGTAAAAACGGCTTGCACTATGAAGCTGATTATCGCTAAAATCATTAGGCCCAAACAAGAGATTTCATTCAACAGAGAGAGGCTGCATGTGGAACAAGGACTGGATTCTTTAAACGGGGAGAGGGGGATGAGTTGCGTATCCTGTGCCGCTTGGCGAAAAAAGTTGCGATAAATGCCGTTTTGGCGACATGAAAAATTTTCCAATATGACAGAAAAACATCATTTTTAAATCTTTGTTATTTATAAATCAATGATTTTGCACCATTTTTAAAAATAGAAAATGATGAAAAAACATGGATTTATAAATAACACAAAGATTTAAAAACGAAGTTTTTCCGCCATCTTGAAAGTTTTTTTACGATGCAATTACACAAATTTTAGCAGCATTCTAAATAAACTTTCCGTTTTTCCGATGTTAGCACTAAATTGGTATTTTGTTTTAAATCTCATTTAAAGCCAATAAATAATAGGATTCCGGATGTAAGCTTTAAATTTTTTTTTTTTCTTCCTTAAATTGGTCTAGTTAAATCGAATTGCCGAAATTAGCTTTAAATTGATTGAGTTAAATCGAATTTCCTATGTTAGCTTTACATCGATTTACTAGTTAAATCAGGATTTCGATGTTAGCTTTAAATCTGATTTCCAAAGTTAGCTTTAAATGGCCATTTAGATAAATCAGGATTTAGTTTAAATCGATAGATAAGTCGGATTTATGATGTTAGTTTTAAATCGATTTAAGGCCCAGTTCTAGCACTAACATATTGTGAATTATTATTTCCTGCCTTAAAGAAGGTATATGCTGGGGTGCACAGTAGTTTAATAAAAGTCTCAGAAAAGCAGGGAAAATATAGAGAGAAAACTGCAGCCACTAAAATTCTAAAAATAGGCGATTTTGTCTGGCTTTTTACACCTGCTGTAAAGCCATGTCAGTGCAAAAAGCTCTCTAAATTTAATAATGGTCCTTAAACTATAACTGATAAATTAAATGAAGTAAATTTTAAAATCGCCCTCCAATCCAACTTAAAATTGACCCAAATAGTGCATGTCGACAGACTAACAAAGTTTAAAAACAGAAATGGATGTTTCAAACAAACGAGCAACAGCAGAATATCGATTGTGAATCGAATCGCCGCAGTCCGACTGTTTCTAATCATCAGTCGAATAACGAAGTCGATCTTTTGGCGCGGCGCACATTGAGATGCAGCTGCTCAGAAAAAACTTCGCGCGGCAGAGTGTGCGCACATTATGACCCAGTTTTCAGTCACGTTTGTTTACATTGCTGACATCGCCGCGTGTGCAAGGGATTGTTTTTCATAGAATATAAGAAACTATTAGTTATTTCTTGGGATTTTTAGATATTTTTTTGCCATGGCTGAGTACCGTATTTTCGGGAATATGCGCCGCACCAATCGTAAGCGCCGCATCATTGAAAAATCGGTACAGAAAAAACAACTATACACGTCAGCACAGCACACATTAGAAGCGGCGCATCATTGAAAAATCGAAGTCACCATAAACAAGAACGAAAAATCATGCGTCAAGCATAGATTATGTAACACTTTCCAACGCTTCCAAAATAATTTTACAAATCATACCGTTTAATAAGCTAAAAGATAACATCTAAGTAATCCGAATACTTTTATTCAGCCCTGTATAGGATCTATAGATTTGTATGTATACTACATAGGATGTTAAATTTTAGTTCAGTTTAGCACAGTTTAAAATTCTCCGTCTGGAGTTAAATAATACGGAAATGTGTTCGCGAACTTTTGTGCTTCCCTGTATATGATATACAGAATTTATACACGCCACATAATAGACAAAAAGCGAGTTAAAATTAAAATCGCGATCAGTAAGTTAAAACGCACTTCCAGGAATTATTGTTAACTTACAGTAGAGAATTCTTTTGTGTGTCCCTGTAAATGAACGATGACTGCTGTACACACACTATTCTGTAGTAAGCCTCTTGAAATACACCTTAGTGATATATATAAATTTCAATGCGTTTAAAATAGGGAAACATTAAATAAAATGCAGACGATTTTTCTCCATAGACGTAATGTAACAGAATTCTTTTGACTGTCCCTGTAAAGTAACTATAAGTGCTATGCACACCCTATTCCATATTAAGCTTCTTCTAATGCACCTTAGTGATATATATAAATTTCAATGCGTTTAAAATAGTGAAACATTATTTAAATAAACCGTCAATGATTTTTCCCCATAGACCGCAATGTAACGGAATTCTTTTGAGGGTCCCTGTAAAAAAACTATAATTGCTACACACTTCCGTTGAAATAGGGAACATGCTATAGATAACGACTATAACATATAAAAATTGCAGAGCAATCCGTGCATATTTACGGGAGTTAGAGCACGGATAGACGGCAGGACAAACCGAAGTCATAAACACTTTTCAACTAGGTTGGAAAGTGTTAAAAACGATAGGCAAAATTGGATTAAAAGTAACAAGAATAGTGATAAAATCTTACAAGGTATATGAATTAACAATAAAACACAGGTTATCTTAAAATACAATAGGAAAAAAAATACGTACTACGCCAATCGATTATCGTTTTAATCGAACATCGCCGTATGCTGTGTGCTTATGAAATAAATATAATTTATCAACTATTGTAAAGTATACAATAAATACTTTTAAAGAGTGAGCTGTTAATATTGAACAGAAAATAGAGAAATATGGGTAAGTTAAATATATTTTGACTTTAGTAATTACGTTTTTATAATAAAGATATATTGTGATATGTACTGTTTATGAACTTTATACTGAGATTAAATGAATGTAAATAAAGGTGAAATATGAATGAATGTTAATGAATCTATGTATTTAAAACTGTATTTGAGGCAGTAAGACTAAAAAAAACATGAAATGAAGGCTTGTTTTTCACAATATCCAGATTTTGCCATGTTGAGGAAAAAAAATCACTGTAACCGCCGCCCTTGCGTATGCGCCGCATCGCCGATATTTTGAACTTTTAAACACGTATGCGCCGCGGCGCTTACTCCGGAAAATACGGTACATAGATTTAAGTTCGGATTCTGATTCTGAAATGGATACTCTCTTATTATTATATCTTGAATCAAAAAATAAATCGGGTAAATCATTTTGGAAGAGTAATTATATGAAAGATCGGAAAAATTTCGGGCAATTTACGGCATCTAAAAAATACAGCGATGCCAGATTTAAGAATTATTATAGATTAAATCGCTAACAATTTGATGAAGTGCATGGATTAATAAAATATTCTATTTTTTCGGAGGGGTGCAATGCACAAAAACCCATTGATACAGATGAAAAACTTGCAGTATTTTTGAGGTAACTAACTTTATATTCAAGATTTCAAATTTGTTTGAAACTCATTTATTCTACATAGTCATATTAACTTTATTTTATTGAAGCTCATTACTTAATTTAATTTCATTCAGATTTTTGTGAATTTTTACCTTCAATATCATTTTTAATTTTAAAATTATATGTAAAGTGTAATTTATGCTTATTTCATATAATTTTCTTAGTTTTAAAAATGTATTAATTATTTATTTTTATACAAAAAAGTGGCTGTTAATGATAGATTAAATAACATACATTAAATGCGCTAGTAATGCACCCCCCCCCCCCCCCCTCCAAAGTTTTTTGTTTATAAATAAATATCCAATAGAAATTCAGCATTTATTTATTTTTTCATAACTGTATTGCATGATTCATACAGAAAATATTGTTTCACAGCATTACTGTTTACATTTAAAATTTTAATAAACAAGCTAAGAGCTTTACTTAATTTATAAAGTCTTTATTTTCTTACAAAAATTGCATATTTTGATTTGCAGCTAAATAATAAAATTTAATATTTTAAGTTTACCATAATGTATTAAAAACATATATATATATATATATATATAAAGTGCTTGTTATAATAAATTTTATATGAATCAGAAATTTTTTTATATTATAGATTTTTTGCTTTTCATTGTTACTCTGAAAAATAGAATAGACAACTTTTAATTTTATATAATAATAGCCATTTACCAAATTTCATTATTTTTAAAGTTTTGGGACCAGTGTCCATTACTGAAATGTTTAATTAGGCAATTTTCAGTAATGGACATTATAATTGAAGCACAATTTCAGTAATGTTCATAGCACTTAAATTGATTTTACTGAAATGCTAAGTAATAAAATTTAATTTTTAAATTCCAATTACCATAATGTGTTAAGAACAATTTTTCGGGCACCAGTGATATATATAAACATAAATTTCACCAAAATAAAACCACAGTGAAATTTAGGTTTATATATATATATAAACCTAAATTTCACTGGTGCCCAAGTAACAGAAAAGTACCCCCCTTTTTTTTTTTTTAATAAATTTTATGCAATCAAGAAATTTTTTAATATTATACAAGATTTTTTGTTTTTCATTATTGCTCTGAAAAATAGAAAACTTTAAATTTTATATAATAGTAGCCATTTACCGAATTTCATTTATTTTTAAAGTTTTAGGACCAGTGTCCTAACAAGTAACAAAATTTAAATTGCACTCACCATAATGTAGAAAATTATGAAAAGAAAAGTAATTGCAAAAATTAACAAAGAAACACTACTAGAAGAATAAATGAATTTTATTAAATTTTAGGACACAAAGTTGTTAATATAATTTACCAAATTGCTTTGCTCTTCAATATTATTATTACTGTTAAATGAATTGATATGAGACAGTGATGTAGAAGCATTTTGGGGCTGCATCTTAGAATGTCCACTTGATGTTGGCACACTCAATAATTTTGTGCAGTCTTTTGTGTCACTTCTTTGAAAACATTCATTTTTACCAAGAGCTGCATAGCAGGTGGCATTTTTTTGGTTGCTTCATACATAGACATGTAGAAGTAATACAGGTCATCTTTTGGAGATGCTTTTTCAGCCTTCTTGCTGTCTGAGGCTCTCTCTTTTGCCCTTTTCTCGTGACTTAATATAGACTCTTTGATCAAGGCATTTATCTCGTTTTTTTGTGGCACTTGTAGGGGTGGCAAAATAACATTCAGCCTTAGCCTCATCTTCTATCTGTAAAACTTCAGATTCTTCACCAATTTTTACGTGTTCAGAATCTTCTTGTGAAAAGACTGGCACTTCATTTTCATTGTGTAACACCTGAGAGTCGTCAGCAACAACTTGTTCATCAAAATTTGTATCTCTCTGACGATTCATCATAAAGGATAATAAAAACTCCATTTGCTTCTGGAACTTCCACATCTTAGTTACAGAAGCTGCAGAAGTGCCACTTTTCATCGACTGCCTTTGCCTCCGCAGCGCATCTCTGTGGTTGTTTCTCAACCTCTCCCAAATAGATTTGGTTAATGCATCTGAAATTACAAAAAATTTCATATTATTAAATGATTATTTTATTACAGAAAATATTTTCAATAATATAAGTTACCCTTTTATTGCTTGCCTTTATTAAGTTATTTTTTATTTCATGTAAAATCTTCAAAATATCTGGTTCTAAACTGTGTATATTTCAGAGGGAAAAAAAAGTTGAAAATTCTAGTTGTATTTAAATTTTTCTAATTTACACATTCTACAGTTTATTTTAATTATATGTTTCATTATTTGCAGGTACTTAGCAACTGGAGATTCATATAGAAGATTCATACACTTATAAAATGGGAGACAGAACTGTGTCAAAGATTGTGAATGATGTGTCTGCTGCTATTTGGAAAAATATGCAGCCTTTGTATTTACCACAGCCTACAAGTGATACATGGGAAACTATCGCCACTGGATTTGAAGAAAAGTGGCAATTTCCTCACTGCATAGGAGCGATAGATGGAAAACATGTGACTATTCAAAAACCTTTGAATAGTGGATCCTCATTTTGTAATTACAAGAACCACTTCTCCATTGTTCTTATGTCAATTGTGGATGCACAGTATAGATTTGCTTTCATTGATGTAGGATCAATGGGCAGGTTTAGTGATGGCCAGATTTTTTTCCACCAGTGTATTGGCAAAAAAGATGAGGGAGAAAACCTTACAAATCCCAGAACCTACAATATTGCCAACTGTTAGCGAAAGAATGCCCTATGTATTTGTTGGAGATGAGGCATTTCCACTATTAGAAAATTTAATGAGGCCATACCCAAAGCAGATTACAACTGGAAATAACGAAAATAAAATTTTCAATTATTGGCTGTCAAGAGTACAGCAAACTGTTGAATGTGCCTTTGGCATTCTGGCTACACATTTCTGTGTTTTTAGAAGGCCTTTCGAAAACAAAGTTGATAGTGTAGTTGAAATCGTGAAAGCAGGTTGTGTTCTGCATAATTATTTGAGGTGTAAATCAATTTCAAGCAATATTGCAGAGAACACATCTGATGAAGATAAACCACAGGATCAACTAATCCCATTTATGCCTAACAATGCAAGACATGCCATGAAAGCTTTCAATTAGGCAAAAATTTACACAATTTTTTAACAGAGCAGGACGAGTAGCTTGGCAATACCAAAGTATTTCTCGAGGAAAATATTAAATTATGAAATTTATGTATATTGTAAATTTTTTTTTTACTAGCTTTACAATTAAACATTAGCAATACAATTACATTTGAAATTAGTAATGTATGTAATGTGTGTTTACTATCATAATAAATATCATAGTCTTTCTGTTGGTAGTACGTCTTAAAATAGTTTGTGAAACTACACAATGACAAACTTGTGTTAAATACATTAACTCTTTCATTTTATTTACATTCTTTCATTTATATCTTTATTTAGAACAGTTATTGAAAGATAAACCGCCTGTTTTAGATAAGTTATTTACAGCTTTGTTATAAAGAATCTTTTCTAGTTTTGGCTGTGTTCAATTTAAACCGCTAAATAAAATAAAGCATAAAAAAAACGATTAACATTAGCTTTTTACACATGTACATGTTTACATTTCTACATATGTTCAAATGGTCAGCATCAACTTTGTATTAAAATTTTGCCCTGTAGGGCACTTATACATAATTATGAAGCAAAAAAATGTCAGGTCTGTTACCGGGCATTATTTTTTAAAATTTTAACATGAAATCACAATTGGGCAATTCCATAAAAATGTCAACTTTGATCAAAAATTTTTATAAATTTAAAATAATATTTTTTAATAATAATTTTAAATAATATTATTTTTAATTAAGTTAAAAAATATATTGAAATATATTGCAAGTTTTCAAATAAATGTTTTAGATTAAAAATGTTTAGATTATAGATGAAAAATAAAATATTTGCAGTTTTGTATAAATAGTATTCTTGAAAAGAATGTAATTGTTATTTATTTTGTATGTTCTTAAAAAATGAATGCATGTGGTAAAATATTTAATGGTTTACAATAGTCTTAAAGCCATATACTTGATAATAATTCATGCAAAATAAACTAGGTAAATGTGCTCGATATGTTTTTGAAAAAGTTGTCACGTGCGAATAATTATATAATGTAATTTCTTATTATCATTGTGGATAATTAAAAAAATTATAAAATGTATTATTTTAGTCTGTTTTCTTTTAATAAATGTTTCAGAAACTTTCGGTCTTTCTGTCACATCCGTCTACACTCATTTAATTGAATAAAGCTGGTAACAGACCTGACAAAAGTTGGGGAAAAAAATGCCTCAAATTTGAAAATCACCACATAAAAAGTTCAATTAACCAACAGATATGAAATTAAAACCGATTCTTTAACCCACAATTACTCATTTTGATAAATGAAATCTGTCTATCAAAAATTGTTATTGCTTGCTGTAACAATTCATTGAATAATGCAAAATGTAATACTTTCTTAAAGTACCTTATTACCTTTTGATTAAAAAAAATTGGTTACTTTATGTTATAGTAGCCTTCGAAGATAAATCGCCAAGTGACCAAGATTTATCTCACCAAATTAAAAAGCTTTTATGACATAATAATATACAGTGGAACTCCAGTTATACGTTTTGCTCTGTACCAAACAACAAAACGTATAATTCAGTAAAACATACAACCCAATTAATGGTCTACCGAACCCTTTTTTAAATATATCCTAAAAACTTTGTTCCGCTGAGCAGTTCCAGTTACCTTTTATATCGAAAAATGAAATTTCTTAAATATTACTGCACCCATGATATAAAGTTTCGGAAATGGAACAGAGTAGAAAAAGTACCTAAAAAAAGTGTACATGGAAGTTATTTTATCATAAAAGCTTTATTAAAAATATTTTTAATACATATAAGTACTTAAAAGAAATCATTGGAATCGCCTTGGCATGTAAATCATTTATCAAAAGACATTTCAGTAATTTACTGAATGTTGTAGAATTATCCGATTCACTATTATTCGATTGTTTCTTTTCGGCAGTACCAACATTGAACAGCAAACTTTGCATATCTGTTAATAATGCAGCCGTCTTATCGTTACTGTTTTTACTACTGACAAACCGCTTTACTACGTCAAAAGTCCTCAGAGCAGCTTCGAAGTTTGAGTGAGATTTTTTCAAATCAGACTCATCTGACGCGTCGTCAGTGTTTTCGTTTACAAAATGCATAAATGAGACAAAATTTCGGCCGGGGACACAAAAACGTAACGTATAACTGAGGGAAATGTATAACGCAAAACGTATAACTCAGATAATTTTTAATGGCAAGCTGCCCGGGACCGCTGAGTTTAAACGTATAAATGAGGGAAACGTACAACTCAGGTAACGTATATCTAGAGTTCCACTGTATGATGTATACAGAGGTCGATGCAGGTTTTTTTTTTCTTAGGGTCCATTTTGTGAAAAGTAATATAGGTTATTTTTGTGAAATTTATTATATTTTTGTGAAAAATAACATTTTGTAACGAAAGTGGAAATCCAGTTAATCAAATTCTAACCAAGCATTTATAAACAAAAAATTTTTTAAAGCCTTTTGCTGAAGTTTTCCTCTCTGGTGAACTTGTTTGTTTACAAATTACAAGTTTTAAAACATCACAAATAATAAATAAATAATAAATAGTTAAGTTTTTATGGAATAGAATTTTGCAAAGGGGCCCATTTTATCAAATTGATTTTTGTGAAGGGACCCATTTTATTAAATAGATTTTTATGAAGGGGGGAAAGGGGGTTATTTTTATTTAAAAAGGGGACTTTAGGGGCAAAAGGGACCATTTATGAAGCCTGTAGCAGTAGTTTATATTTAGTAAAAGTTTGGTTTTATTAAAACTAGTATCAAGGTACGTCAAATCATGGGTGCAAGAAGTCCATACAAATCAAGACTGAAAACTTTTTAAAGTATTAGGAAAAAACAAATAGAAATGAGCTACAAATATCAATGACTTGCATTATGGCTAAAAATTGATCTTTTACAATAAAAGAAAGTAATTTAAAGTTTTGCTAATGAAATTGCTATAATTTAAATACATAAAGTAGAATTTATTATCAATCAAGAATCTCTCCAGGACTGAAATCAGTCCTGAGACTGAAGTCTTGCACCCATGTGTCAAATATTTAAAAAAAAAAAAAAAAAAAAAAAAAAACCTAGCTGTTAAATTTTTTAAATGTATAAATATTTTATACAAGATCAAATTTTATTTTAATGTAGTAGGGTAGATGTGCCAGTAATGGACCCCCTTCCAGTAATGGGCCACTTTCAAAGTTTTTGATTTATAAAAAAATAACCAATAAAAATTTAGCCTTTTATATATTTTTTCATAATTCCTCCTTGCTTGTTTTATAATCTAGGTTATTGTTGACATTCTTAATCAAACCAATCAGGAAGCAGAAAATAATGTTTCACAGTTCCACAGATTTTCTGTGAAAATCTTAATGAACATGCTAAGAGCTGGCTTCATTTAAACAATTCATATATTTTTTATTTTCTTGAAAAAATTGCATGTTTTTGTTTAGACAATAATAGTAAACTTTAAATTTTACATGCCAATGGCAATTTACAAAATTTCATTTATTTTTCAGGTTTTACGACCATGGTCCATTACTGGAATGCTTAATTAGTCAATTTCCAGTAATGAACACCCCATGTGAACATACTGAAAAAGCAATTTCAGTAATGTTCATAGTGCATGTATTTTTTTTTTTATTTAACTGAAAAGCTAAGTAATCAAATTTAATTTTTTAATTTCACTTACCAGAATGTAATAATATATATATTTTTATATAAACAGCTGTTTTTATCAATTTCACATAATTAATAATTTTTTTTAAGATTGTTATCAAATTATTTTTTTGTAAGCCATACCTTGCATATTTTATAATGAAGCAATCAACACCCATCAGGAAGCAGAGAATAATCTTTAAGGGCATGGGAAAATGAGGAGCTCATGGAGTTCAAACTCTCCCCATTAAAAAAAAAAGACAATTTTTTAAATCGCACAAGTTCTTAAAAATCTATTATTTTTTCTCTTACGATGTTTCAGTATTCATCTCTGACAAAAGAACTACATACATAAAAAATCCCTATAATATTAAATTTATACTAGCAATGAAAGTAGTAAATCTGCAGATCAAGGAGCTCAAATGTCAGTTCTGATAATTTATTTTGAAATAATTTTATTTAGTATTTAAAAAACATTCAACCTACACTTTCATTTATTTGATATATTTTATACAAATTGCTAAAAGTAATATATAAAGCAGTTTTAGGAAGTTTAACTGTTAAGAATAAAAAGAAATATGATTCCATGCACTGGTACGTCAAGATAATTTTAAAAAAAATCTTTTTATTTTTAACTAACCCTTCTAAACCCCCCCTTAATGACTTAATAATTTGGTAAATATAATTCTTTGAAATTTAGTATTTTAAACCTTCT
Source organism: Maratus michaelseni (assembly GCA_963931845.1). Classification (NCBI taxonomy): domain Eukaryota; kingdom Metazoa; phylum Arthropoda; class Arachnida; order Araneae; family Salticidae; genus Maratus; species Maratus michaelseni. Next base: position 78,425,359 of record OZ007599.1, on the reverse strand, counting down.
ATCTAAAATAATTAAAATATTGATCTTGTGATAATGACAATAATTAATTTAAACAGTGAATTAGTCTCATAAATATTGTATTAATTATTGATATCCTAATTGTTAAATTTATTTGAAAATGACTATTTTATTTCATTAATATGCTTTCATTAAATTTTGGTTTTAAATACAATCATAAAATCAATTACCTATTATTTTTTGTGGGGTGTCCATTACTGGAATAGAGAGTGTCCCATTACTGGAAGAGAGGGTGTCCATTACTGGAATTTTGGGTGTTTTGATACATTTCTGTTATTTACAATTACATTTTGATTCACATTGGGAAATGAGAGTATGAGATTGATTAAATAATGTTGATAGATTAATATAAAAGTGGACTATAATAATTATAACTATTAATTAAAAAATATTTTTTAAAGAAATTTCTTAAGGGTGTCCATTACTGGCACATCTACCCTATTTCCAATGTAACATTATATATGTATAAATATATAATCAGTATGTACTTTAAATAAATTAGTAGGTATTTGAAAAACTCATTATTCATTAGATTCATACTTCGTTTATCTGGAACCAAATTTACAGACCTTTATTATGTGCAATAGAATTTAGTAGCCGTCGTCAACACACACACATTTCTACTCAATTAATATAAAGATTACAAAAATCATTCGGCAAAAGAAAATATTACTTTTTGAAGAACACAAAATTTATGCAAAATAATGGGAATTATAGAATATTTTCTTCGTTAATTCTTTTTGTTATAGCATTTATTATTACTCACTTTTTATTTCACGAAGGCATAGTGCGTAATTCAAACAGAGCATTTTAGAAAATCTAAATTTAAAATTATACATGAATGGGGCTTCGGAAAGCTCAGAAGCTTTTAACGCAAGTTTTTTAATATCCTATAACTTATCAAGATAATAAATAATTCTAGAAAGCAAAATTCAAACAATTAAAATGAAAGTTTGGGATAAAGTTAACAGAATCTTTTTTTAAAATTACTAAACCAAAACAAATAGTAAGAGAAAGAAGTTATAGATACTAATACGAATAAGGAGAAAGTAGAAATAATACTGATTTTGTGAAATACTTACCACTTTGCATATTAAGGGCCTTGACAAAATTTTCCAAATTTCCTCCTTCAATTTGGCTCTAAAGTAATCTTCATGGCCAGTATTATATAAAACAGGAAAGGTGCGAACAGCTTCAATCAATTTTTCCTCCATTTTCTCTGGAAAACATGACGTACTCGCACTTGAAACTGTGTTGGAAATACAAGTGGCAGGCAGGACCTGTGTCAGAAAAACTGTGCGTGAATCAATATGCGCTCTACCGTTCATTTCAATGCATTACAAAATCGCGTGACGTGAGCGCCTGTGCTGCACGTGTTAGCTGTGTCTCAATGTGCGCCTTGGTTTTGGAACGACGCAAGAGGAAACGTGAGGCGTAGTTTTGTACTCCCCATAGACCTTCCAATTTCTGCTTTGAGGTACTCCCGCATTCAGCTGTACAAAACCAAGTAGAAGCAACTCAAAGCACAGCAGCCGGTCACAAACCTTAAGCGGTCGATTTAGCTTAAATCGATTTAAGCCAATAGATAAATCGGATTTCCAATGTTAGTTTTAAATGGATTTAAGGCCCAGGCATAGCACTAATATATTGTGAATTATTATTTCCTGCTTTAAAGAAGGTATATGCTGAGGTGCACAGTAGTTTTAATAAAAGTCTCAGAAAAGCAGGGAAAATACAGAGAGAAAACTGCAGCCTCTAAAAATAGGTGATTCTGTCTGGCTTTTTACACCTGCTGTAAAGCCATGTCAGTGCAAAAAGCTCTCTAAATTTAATAATGGGCCCTATACTGTAACTGATAAATTAAATGAAGTAAATTTTAAAATCGCCCTCCAATCCAACTTAAAATTGACCCAAATTGTGCATGTCGACAGACTAACAAAGTTTAAAAACAGAAATGGATGTTTCAAACAAACGAGCAACACCAGAATATCGATAGTGAATCGAATCGTCCCAGTCCGACTGTTTCTAATCATCAGTCGAATAACGAAGTCGATCTTTTAGAACGAAACAAGAGGAAACGTGAGGTGTAGCTTTGTACTCCCATAGACATTCTAATCTTTGCTCTGAGGTACTCCCGCATTCAGCCGTACAAAACCAAGTAGAATCAACTCAAAGCACAGCAGCCGGTCACGAACCTTAAGCGGTCGCTTTAGCTTAAATCGATTTAAACCAATAGATAAATCGAATTCTTGATGTTAGTTTTAAATCAATTAAAGGCCCAGGCCTAGCACCAACATATTGTGAATTATTATTTACTGCTTTAAGGAAGGTATATGCTGAGGTGCACAGTACCGTAATTTCGGGAATATGCGCCGCACCCATCGTAAGCGCCGCATCATTGAAAGATCCATAAAAAAAATATATATACACGTAAGCGCCGCACCCATTAGAAGCGCCGCATCATTGAAAAATCGGTAAAAATGAAATAGTCACGATACGATCGACAAAATTGGATTAAAAGTAACAAGAATAGCGATAAAATCTTTATATGAATTAACAATAAAACACAGGTAATCTTAAAATACAATAGAAAAAAAATATGTACTACGCCAATATGCGTACTACGCAAATCGATTATTCGATTATCGTTTTAATCGAATATCGCCGTTTGCGGTGTGCTTATGAAATAAATATAATTTATCAACTATTGTAAAATATACAATAAATACTTTTAAAGAGAGTGAGCTATTAATATTGAAACACAGGTTATCTTAAAATACAATAGAAAAAAAAATACGTACTACGTCAATCGATTATCGTTTTAATCGAATATCACCGTATGCGGTGTGCTTATGAAATAAATACAATTTATCAACTATTGTAAAGTATACAATAAATACTTTTAAAGAGTTAGCTATTGAACAAAAATATTGAACAAAAAATAGAGAAATATGGGTAAGTTAAATATATTTTGATTATAGTAATTACGTTTTTATAATAAAGATATATTGTGATACTATGTACTGTTTATGAACTTTATACTGAGAATAAATGAATGTAAATAAAGGTGAAATATGAATGAATGTTAATGAATCCATGTGTTTAAAAGTGTATTTGAGGCAGTAAGTCTAAAAAAACATGAAATGAAGGCTTTTCACAATATCCAGATGCTGCTATGTTGAAAAAAAAAATCATTGTACCCGCCGCCCTTGCGTATGCGCCGCATCGCCGATACTTTGAACTTTTAAACACGTATGCGCCGCGGCGCTTACTCCCGAAATTACGGTAGTTTAATAAAAGTCTTAGAAAAGCAGGGAAAATACAGAGAGAAAACTGCAGCCACTAAAAATAGGCGATTCTGTCTGGCTTTTTACACCTGCTGTAAAGCCATGTCAGTGCAAAAAGCTCTCTAAATTTAATAATGGTCCCTATACTATAACTGATAAATTAAATGAAGCACGTTTTAAAATCGCCCTCCAATCCAACTTAAAATTGACCAAAATAGTGCATGTCGACAGACTAACAAAGTTTAAAAACAAAAATGGATGTTTCAAACAAACCAGCAATAGTAGAATATCGATTGTGAATCGAATCGTCCCAGTCCGATTGTTTCTAATCAACAGTCGAATAACGAAGTCGATCTTTTGGAACGACGCAAGAGGAAACGTAAGGCGTAGCTTTGTCCTCCCCACAGACCTTCTAATCTTTTCTCTGAGGTACTCCTGTATTCAGCTGTACAAAACCAAGTAGAATTAACTCAAAGCACAGCAGCCGGTCATAGACAGCGTACCCATCCCCCCTCCTGTTTCAGCGATGTTCGATTGCCCGCGAGCTGAATCCCCCTCCCCCTCTTTTCTCTGCTGTTTCGGAAGAAACGCATGGAAAAATTCAGCTGCAGTGCATTTTGCAGCTTCTTCACAGTTCCATGGCTATCTGGGATCAACATAGGGCTGTCCAAACGAAACGCCGAACAAAATTAAAGCGCGAAAGCGGTGCATACTGTAAAAAAATATATAGCTGTATACTAGGATTTATTTTTCGTTATACACATTTCTAACTCAGTATTCTGTTGAATATTAATTTTCTTTTCAGTAACAGAAATTTAATTTAATCTTTTAATTTAATATCTTTCCAGTGCAACATTCATGAGTTTAAAAATCCCTATTCTAAATTGAAAAAAATCTTATATATGTATTTAGTTTCTTTCTGTAGACGGCAAAAATAAAACATCTTAATAAGATTAAGATCATTGAAGTTATTGGTAAAAAGAATTATTAATTGAAATAAGGAATAATACTGGAATAAAAAATAATAGAAATTATTTTTTTATGATGTTTTTTATAATTGCCATGTCTGTTTATCAAGAAATAAAAACATTGTTTTGATGAATTATAAAAAGTGATGATACCATATATTTTGAACTAATTTTACATAATATATACGCTTAAAAATATAGTGATTACTAGATATGTTTTTTGAGAATGTGTGAAATTACTGAATTAAAAATATGAGGTATAGATTTTTTTTTACAATTTTTAAATCGAGAAGATAAGAGCTTTAATTTAAAACATTACTGTGTAATAGTATTTTCTATTAAAAATATATGGTGATGGCATTGTTTGATAGCTAAGTCTGCTGTACATCTGTATTATTTTATGCATTTTATTTTTATTGACTTCAAGTTTCTGAAATTAGTTTAATTCAAATAGACTCTCTCTATACGTTGAGAGAAAGTGGTGCCATATTCATATATTGAAAAATAAAATGCAATTGATGTGTAAACATTTCAATCTTTTAAATAGTATATTTTCAGTGTAACATTCATGAGTTTAAAGTCCCTGTTCTAAGTTAAACGAAAAAAAAAATAAAAACATATATTTATTTTCTTTCTCTAGAAGGTAAAAATAAGACCATCTTAATATGATTCAGATCAGTTAAATTGATTGGTAAGAAGAATTAATTGAAATAAAAAAAATTAATAGAAAAGAAATAGAATTTTTTTTTCATTTTTTTTATAATTGCCATGTCTGTTTATCAAGAAATAAAAACATTGTTTTGAGGAATAATAAAAAGCAATGGATATATATTTTGAACTGATTTTACATAATATGTATACTTAACCTTTTGCTTACGGTGGGATTACCGTAGTCCCAAGAAAAAGACTGTTGAAAAATACGGGGTTGGGATTATCGTCATCCCGAAAATTTCCACCCCTCAAAGATGGAGTGCAGGAAATCCTTAATAGCGTTTGGCTCAACGGGGGTCTCATTGGGTATTGGAGAAGGGAAATTCTATAGGGAATATATTAGTTATCATAGGGAAATACAGGGAAAACTTATGCAGCAAAGAAAGTAAACATTGTTCAAGCGCACGATTTGAAGCTGTTTCTACCTCACTTCCTTCAAATTAGTGGAAGATAATTTTTGTTTGTGATATTAATATGAAGAGAATAGATTATTTTCAGTAAATTGTTTTATTATTTTAGTATTGCTGATTTTGATTAAGTTTTTCTTCTTAGAATGTTAAGTATTGCGGGTTTTTTTTTATTTCGACAATAGTACACTAGATATCTTAAAATAATATACGTAACTTTATTTATTGAACTCAACAAAAATGAAATTATTATATATATTACTATCTAACAAAAATACAGTTAATTTTGTAAAAATTTTATGTATAAATTTTTTTGTAAAATTAATTACTTTTACACAGTAGAAAATAGTTAGTTTTATGCTCACACACAACTTAATAATCATGTTTTATATTCTTTGCATGGAATTGAACTTTGTCTGTTTCAGAATGATATTAATAAGTAATGAAATTCTAACGATATTTACAATTAATTTACTCCGCAATCATCTGATTAAAAAAAAAGTAATTGAAGTTATGCAAAAAATAATACAAGTTACATTAATTGTTCTTTATATATTTTTTAAACATATGATTATAAACAAATATAAATGTCGTACAAATGTAAGTCCTAAGCATTTTTCTGCTATGTTCAAAGAGGCAATAGCTGTTCCAAAATCGTTTCGGAAAACAATTGTTATTGCCGTACTTTTTTCTCGGAAACTTCTGAAGCTAATTCAATACTTTATTTTATTTTTATTTTGTATTATACTTAGGTATTATACTTATTATATAATTAGTATTATGTTTATTAAACTTTGTATTATACTTATATATAAATAAGGATTGTCTCTCAAAATTCATTCATTTTCAACAAAGTTAATTAAAGCTGTTCTCAAATACAAAGGGCCTACTATCAGATACATTTTTAAATTCATTTTTGTTCAGAAACGCATGAAACAGGCAGATGTTGTTATTCAGATACTTTGCAATCGAAACACGTTTTCCATTTTTTGGTAAAGGCAGAAGATCTTTTATAAAACACTGTCAAAGTCCACGTTTTGAACCGAATTCCTGATTCTTCATCGCACGAAAGGAGAAAAACCTGTTGTCACGTGACACGAATAGCTTATAACACGACAACTAATTTATTTATCAAAAAATTGAAAACTCATTTCGATTCCAAATTGATTCAACAGTCAAGCCTGCAAATTTTATGATTTTGCGTTTAAAAATGCGTCAGAAAGTTTTGCGTTGTTCAGCAGAACATTTGAGAACCACATCCAAAATAAAGTAGAATGTTTAGTTTGTGAAATCGTACACCTATTGCACTTTTTAATTTCATTTATTGCCGAATGACCATTTATTGTTTAATAAACGTCAAAAATATGAAAAGGAATTTCTTTTAAATCGTTTCAGTAATTCTCGAGAAAAATGAACTTTACTCCCAGCTATTTTCTATATGATTTCTCTAGTGTTATTGCTTGCTTTAGTATTATTATTCTAAGGTTGTTTGGGGGGGGGGGGGGGGCATTAAAATTAGAGAGACTCAAAATCAAAAAATCACATTTCATAAATTAGCAAGGCATAATTTAATTTCAACACAGCGGTTTTAAATTCCACGTACGGGAAATATAGTATTGAGTTGTTAGAAAATACACAGCACACACGTAAAATGTACATGTTTAGTTTTTTTTTTTTTTTTTTTTTTTTTATCCTTAAAAGTTATATATATATATATATATATATATATATATACATGTGTGTGTGTATTAACATTTAGTTTAGAGGAGGCCCCACTAGTGGCTGAGAGTTTCTGCTCTCAAAGCTGGTAGACGGGAGGTCCTGGGTTCAAACCCCTGTCACGCTCGTCGACCTAACTGTTCGGAGTTTTCCGTGGTTTTCTCCGAACCTTGCCGTAAATACGGGTTATGATCCCTTAGAAAGACCCCCATAGGGCCTATATCCCTTGTGTAAATAATCGGCCGTCATAAATCAACTAACCAAACGACCATCAGTTTAGAGGAGCTAGATATTTTTTAGTTATATTCTCTCATTTTTTGCACATTGAAAAAAAATGCTTATTTAAGGAAATTATTTTTATTAAACTTATTTCATTTTTAAATGTATCTGAATGCTTGGAGCTATTATTACATAAAGTATTTTTGTATTAGCATACAATTTTTTTTCTTATTTTACTTATAACATTTGCTTAATATTTTTATTCAGATTTCTACTACTATTTCTGTATAGTAATATTCGACTAATTTAAGTACAACATAAATTATAATACAATTTGGAAATAGTGGTTTATTTTTTAATTTAAAAAGTAAATGCCCAACTGTTAACACCAAACCCGTTGCATATAACTTTATTCTTCTTTACTGTTTATACCGATTTCTATGTATTTATTTCTGCCTTTTTCTTCTAATTTTTAAAAAAATTTTTTTTTTTAGTTATAATCTAAATTGTAACGGAGAAAAAAAAAAACTTTTTTTAAAATAAATTATTTTTGTATTACTTATTTAATTTTTAAGTGTATCTGAAAGTTTACAGCTATTTTTAAATAGTATTGTGCTTAGTTGTTTGTGTTATAAAATGAGTATGTAAATGTTTTGCTTATCACATTAGTTTAATTGTTTTTATTCAGATTTCTGTCACTATTTCCGAATTTTCGCTAATTTAAGTACAAAATAAATTATAAAACACTGGAAGTGTAAGTTTATTTCTGAATGAAAAAAGTTAATGCCTTACTGGGAACACTAATTCAGTTGGATAAAACTTTATTTTTCCTTACTGTTCTTTGTTGCGATACCCATATATTTATTTTTACATTTTTCTTATCATGGAATTTATTTTTTCTTATAATCTGAATCATGATAAAAAGAAAATAAATGTTTATTTAAGGAAATTATTTTTTATTTGCTTATTTAATTTTTTAAAGTATCTGAAAGTTTAAAGCTATTTTTAAATAAAGTATTTTTATATTAGCATAAAAAATTCTTCTTCTTTTTTTTTTTTGCTTGTAACATAACATTTTCTTTTATATTCTCCTTTTCAAAATATAAACCACTATTTAAACGTTCATTGTAAGTGTTTTTCTGCTTATGTTTAAGAGACATCACTCAATTATTTCAAAACCTAATCACTTGAATTTAATGACTTCACAGAAAAAGTGCAATTTTCATGTCCGTATAACATTTAAACCTTATTTATAACGATAAGCTATTACTTTTAACAGATGAAAAGGTTTCCTTTAGGGAAAAGTAAATCCCGAAATTTCTCACGATTGAAAGTCGTTAGCGGACGCGCCTAATGATTCCAGATGTTCTACCATCACCTGGGGTGTGATGCTTCTGAAGAAAGGGGGATGAAACGGTCAAGATTTTCCCATAATTGGAGGATATTTAAAGTATTCATTTCCCGTAAGCTACAGGTTAAAAAATATATTGATTAGATATGTTATTTGAGGGTGTGTGAAATTACTGAATTAAAAATATGAGGTATATATATATATATATATATATTTTAATTCTAGGAGCTAAGAGCTTTCATTCAAAACATTTCTGTGTAATAGTATTTTCTATTAAAAATATGGCTTTCTTTGATAGCATTGTTTGATTGTTTCATAGCTAAGTCTATGATGACATTGTTTGATAGCTAAGTCTATCACTTATTTAAGTTAATCAGTAAGAATTAATAATTGGAAAATGAATTGTAAATTGAATATAGTAACATGAAATAAAATTTTCTGGAATACATAAATATTGTTTGAAGTGTATATATGTCATTTATATAATAGAATTTGTTTTATTAACAAAAGAAACAATGTTGCTAACATTACTTACAGTATTTAAAAAACACATACAAATTGGAATGAAAAGTACTTTGAAATAATAAAGAATTGATTTAATTTGAGAGACACAGTCCATATTCAGAATGAGGGGGAATTGTGGGACAATAGTCCCCCCCCCCCCAAAAAAAAAAAACAGGATTAAAAAAATTATTAATATCTTTCACATTCTTGATTAGAAAGAAAGCATAGCTTATTGAACTGAAATTCTGTAAAACTATATATATAAATAAGTGTGTTTTATGACTGTATTTTTATTTTCTCTATCCCCCCCCCCACCTCAAAAAATATTATCAAGGATAGAGGGAAAACAAACTTCATTTTTATTTTTTTTTAAATTGAAATTATTAATGAATGAATGTTAACAAGCTACCAACCATACTAGTACAAATGACAAATATTATTTACTAGCTGACCCGCCTGTGATAATAAATTAAAACAAACCTAAATTTTTTATCATTTTATATCTTTAATCCGATTTTGTAAGATTTTTTTTTTTTTTTAAAGAAAAAATTCGTGAAAAAATATTGATATTTAGTAATAAAAGCACTCGTAAGATGACATTTTCTTGTTTTTTCACGTAGATTGTTTCCTAATTAAAAAAAAAAGTTCTTTATGACCGAATTCATTGAAATTTCTGTTATAAATATAACGGTTTTATAGCCCGTGTAGAATTTTCATGAGAAAATATTGTTATCTAGTTGTAAAAGAAATATGTTTTCTTCTCATTTTTTTTTCACCTCGGCTTCTTTAACTTAACAATAAAAAAAATAGTTCTCATCTTCCGAACTCTCTGAAATTTCAATTGTTTATAAATATAACTGTATCCAAGCTTTCTTTAAAATTTCGTGAGAAATAAGCTAAGAGCTTTAATTCAAAACATTTTTGTGTAATAGTATTTTCTATTAAAAATATGGCATTCTTTGATAGCATTGTTTGATTGTTTCATAGCTAAGTCTATCAATTAATTAAAATATATAATATATTAAGTATATATTATATTATATTTAATATATTCAAAAATACATACATATATATATATATATATATACATACATATTTAGTAGTGAGAACTTGAGTCGAAGCAGAGCGACGACATGCCAAAACCCTCCGCTTTTCTTTTTTTTTTTTCGAAAATTTATCAGATTTTATTTTTTTAAATATTTCTACACATTATTGAATCACAAACAAAACAAATTACATATAAATTAAAAATGTTTATTTTTTAAAGGCATTTAGAAAACGACCTGCATATTTGTATAATATAAAAGCATTATTACAGTTTTTTTAAGTGCATGCTCAGCATGTGAAAATATTTATTTAAATTTTTTTTCCATGTTAAGAAAATATTACAAGGAATTTTTTCTACATAAAAATGTAATGTAAATAATTCTGTGGCTGATTTTCATTTTTTTTAAATTATAAAATAATTTTTTAACAGCAAAATGCAACCTCACGTTATAATGTTTATCTTATGAACATGAATGTAGATCTAGGTTCATGCTTATGAACTGACCCAAGTGCATTCACTTTTAGCGCCAAATCGTCGCAGTGGCAGAATACGTAAGTTTTTCTTATTCCTGTTTTTATAGCCGTAAGTCAATCGCAGGCAGCCATGACAGTTCAAGAAGGACGAATTTCGATGGGGATTGGCCGAGTTCTATCATGCGCATGATGTACTAAGGAATGGTTGCATAAATATTTTCAACCACATTCAGCAAGGAATGATTATTTTGGAGGGAATTTTCCCAAGCGGTATAAAATGACGCTATGTTAAATATAATAATGCTGTGAAAATTATATCACTTTCTTTCTTTATTTTTTTAAAGAAAGTAATGCTTTTTTTTAAAAGAAACTAGTCCTGCAATTTGAAATCTGGTTAGCACCATCTATTGACTAACATTTAAATTATTTCGAACTTTGTTTCTGCATTTATCTGAAGCTAAAAAAATTTGTCTTTTCAGCAAATCTCTTTATAATTTCATGATCTATTTTTTGTAATAATGGCTGACCATATAAGGGGAGACCGAGCCTCCCCCCCCTTCCCTCCGCCGTCGGTTCAGCCAAATTTTTTTATACATTATTAGCAATAAAATAGAATAATTAAACCATTAAGTGTTGAATTCAAGGGTTGGCCTGGGGGGGAGGGACAACCCCCTCAGAGCATTGAAATGTTCCCCCTGGAAGATTTGAGATTTTATGCATTTAATGGTCAAGGGCGTAGCAAGCGGGGGGGGGGGGGGCAGCTGCCCCCCCAATGTTTGGTAAAAGGATTCAGTCGGCTTATCAGCAGATTTAATTAGTGTCTCTGTAGTATGTCAGTAGGCCGATTAAAAAAACAACTCGGAAAAATTCTGGTTGGCAGGTTAAGTCTTCGGAATGCATTTCCCTACACTCTTACAATCATATGGCAAAAGCTAGTCGGTCTGTCAATAGATAGGTTATGAGTAAAAAAAGTAATGGTTTCAATAGATCTATCTGGTCAGCCGGTATGAAATTCACATGTTCTGTCACATTTTCAAATCACATAAATAGCTAGTCGACCTACCCACTGAAAAAAAATTATCATGTATAAATCTTGTCTGCAGAGCCGGAAATGTTGGACATATACTATACCTGACCCACACATGGAAAAGCTAAATCGGCCGTCGATACATAGGCCAATAGGGGAAAAAAATGAATCTGATCTATTGATTTGAAAATATCAGAAATTTGTCCTACAGTAACACTCGCAACTTACATAGATAAAAACTTTCAATATATAAACTAGGTCGACCGAATGCGAAAGTCGCTTAAGAAAATTCAAGAAATTTTATACTTGATACATAGTAGGTTCTAGCAACGATATGATGTTTACGCCCTTTGGAACTGTTTTAGGAATGTTTGGAAAATAAAAACAAAGAATTTTTAAAACTATTTCAAAAAAGAAAATGAATAAATTTAAAAAATATCCGTGCATTTAAGATTTAATACCTAAAAAACTTCTTACTTTTTTTTTTTTTTTGATAAAACTAAAACTAAATTTATATGCTTGTGGCAACATAACATAATTACATAATTTTCACTGATTTTTCACTTGTTATAACTAGTCGTTGGGGGCCACCGTAATACTTACCCATCATGGATATGCATAATGTAAAATATTAAAATAAAAATGTGTAAACTACTTATAAAATGCATTGCAATTCAAATAAAATCGTGGCTTGATGACGTCACAAACTTTAAAGGCTCGATTACTGAATTGCTTGAAAGAGGTTTTTTCCTTATAACTCCAAAAATAATAATCCTATTAACTAGCGGTTTATTGCATCTGATTAAGCGTCAAATTTCCAATTAAAATATATCTTTGAAGTGAAATTTGGATGAAATACAGGGTCATGAAAAATCGAAGAGTGTGGAAAATAGGATTCCAAATATCTCGGCAACTAATTATCCGATCGACTTCATGCTTTATTCAAAATTTATGTTTTTTTATTGTCTTTTATATTCATTTCTTAAAATAAACAATTTCGAAAATTTTTATATACCTTTCATCAGAACGAATATTTCGAGAGTCCGAAAAAAATTGTTCCGGTTAATCGAGGTTATTGAAATGAAATAGGCTTCTTCCCATTATTACATACTAAGTACATACCAAATTGCAAGTCTCTATCTCAATTTTTTCGGGAGATAGAGCGTTTACAGACACACAGACGGACGGCAAAATTTTTTTTCTAAAAATATGTTTTTCGGAATCTCCAGTGTCTGAAACGTGTAAATCCGTCAAAAAAAATTTTTCGATTTTCAAAACGATTACAAGACTTACCCTATACTACGTATGATGGGTAAGTAAAAATTAGAATTGGAGCCTTTATTAATTACTTAACATTTATTGTATATCCTGATTACCGTAATTTACGGCGTATAATCCGCGGATCAAACATTTGTTTCAACCCAGAAATTTTATTTTATATAATGGAACATACTAGATCGCTGTAAATATATTACGTCAATTATTAAATAAAATTTCTGGGTCTAAACATAATTGTTTGATCCGCGGATTATACGCCGGAAATTACGGTACATGTTAGCGATTACTTTTTTTTAAAACTAAATCGTACGTAACAGGAATTATTTTTTTAATAAAGAATTCAGAAAGTAGAGGATTCCAGGAAAAATTAAATTATTAAAAGTAGTTTTATGGTTAAAAAAAATAAAAATAAATAAATAAATTGAAGCGATTGCGGAACATTAAAACGTTTGCACTTAAAACAATATAAATAGTTCAGCGTTTCAGGCCCGTAACTACTGCCAGTGCACTGCCCCGGGGCCCCAAACTGATGGTTAAAAAAATTATTGTATTTTAATATCTAATCTAACTTCCTATAAAATACCCAGCACCTAGCTAAAAGTTATTAATAAAAAAAATCTATCAAAGTGCTAGAGTAAATGTTTTTGCGTGTCCTTTCAAATACTCCATACGCTTCGCATGCAAAAGCATCTCTAGAGCAGACAGCAGAATGTCGAGTCGAATGTGTCATGTCGCGCTAGGTGCCTGCCAAATGATGAGTCAAGTGCAGGCTAGGACGTGCTGTGAGCTAGTGCTATTCATGATGAGTCATTCGTTTACTAACTGCTCATCAATATCAGACTGTCAGAGCAGTTGAGAGTCGCATAGTAGTGATAGTACGTGATAGTTTATTACTTAACCCCTTCGTGACGAGCGTCTTTTATGGAATTTTTAATCTTTTACCACCGGTTTTTAAAAACAGAAATTTTTGCCTAATTGAATCGCAGAAATGCTGTCATTAAATAAGGCAAAGCTTACAATAAAAATTAACTGGTGGGAATAATCGAGGATTCTGAGCATCTTATGCGTCACGTATACGTGTCGCTTGTCCCCAAGGGGTTAATCTTACTTTGCTTGTGTTGAGATAATAGTTTATATTATGAAACGAATTTGGCACCAGCCAAGTGGAAATAAAAAATACAGACTCTAAAAAGAAGAAACTTGGGGGCTGCAAAAAGTTCGAAGAAGTTATCAACATGGCTGGACAGTGGAAACCACTCGACAGGGAATGGTGATAAGAAAGGTATGAATGGTTTGCTTTATTCAGTGTGATGTGTAATTCATGTAAAAATAGTCAAACAGTCAAACTTGAATAATTCGAAATCGTGGATAATTCAAATGTTTCTGTCGGTCCCTTGACATTCCTTTAAAACACAATCAGTGGTGGATTAAGCACTCAAGAGGCCCCAGGCGCAATTAAATTTTGAGGCCCTTCCAAATATTTTCAGTACCCCTATAGTGTGCATTTTTTAGTTTTACAATTAGAATTACTGAAAGTGTATGTTGTTAATTCCATACGATATTGTCCCTAATTGAAATATAAAGTTCAAATTATTTTCTATCGCATGCTAATAAAATATTGAAAGTACTTCCCATTCATTACATTATCATAATTTTTAGAACTAAGAGATCACATTTTTAATTAGCTTTTATTTTGAAAATCACTACGTTCTATTTACTAAACTATCACTTCATTCTATCATTCTAAACAAATGTGTTTTTCACAAATATAACTGTAGGATTTTATACATATTATTTTTTTTTTCCAGTAAAGTTCTTGGTAAATATTTTAAATAATTACTGAGTTATATCAAAGAAACATTTTAGTAATACAAAATCATATATTTTATTTTTAACTATCAATTATAATTAATCAGTTAAAATTAATTATAAAAACTATTAATTAAGAAATAATGCGATAGATTGTCTATTTTACATTAGTCGGATTTGAAACATTTTTGAGTCGGCCAATCTTGCCTTTTGCCCCCCCCCCCCCCAGAAAAAAAAAATTTCTTTCGCTACGGCCTTGTTAATGGTTAAAAAGTGCAATTTCCCCCTTCCAGATTTCTGTAATGTCCCCCCCCCCCCTCCAGAGTAAAGTGTCTGAATTCAACACTGTCTTTATTAGGATATTTGAAAGATAAGAATTACTTTCTTAGCCTACTTCCATGGGTTCCCATGTTCTTAATATAACATTCTGTAGATACAATTATTTAATTTTGGATGATTCTAACGATTATTGCAGATAGTTTTTAAATTCAAAGTCATTTCAAAATAGAAAATGATATTGCCTCATTGTAATTGGAGCATACAATAGTTATACATAAAACCATACAGTTGTTATGTTGACAAAGTGCACATGATCACTCAATTATAGTATTTAGCATTCAACATGGACATACCCAAATGGGGGCACGTAGTGACAATATAGCTAATCTCAATGTGATTTCCACTAAATCGGAAATCAGGGTCTGTATACATGGAGAAGAGTTGACTGTGAAAGATACTTATTAACTTTCTTTTCTCAAGGGCTCCAAGTTATGCTACAAGCATAAAGAAATGTAGAGGCTCAATGGAATAAAGCCTCATCATCCCTCCAATATGTAGCAATGAAATGAGAAAACCCATGTCTGATTTTTGTCTTTCTCTTTTAGATAAATTTGTATATATGTTACATTCAATTTAATAAATTCGGTTATTAATAATAACTGTGTCTTTTGGTAAATTTGATAAAAATTACATATTATCATATCCAGGGCTTGACAAATACAGTCGCCACTGGCGACCAAATATTTTTATCTAGCGACCAAGTTATTTAATCTATTGGGGGTTTTGTTATTGTTTCTTTTTTGTACAAATATTGACCTAAGCTTTCTTGAAATAAGTACAAATGCCACCCCCCCCCCTTTTCCCAATATTAAAAAATAAACTTTGAAACATATTCACACAAAAAATATTTTTAACTTTTGTTTTTAATTTGGCAAAAGTAAGTTCATCAAATGTCAATTTTAAAATAATCAAATCAGACTTATTTGAGACTTTGACAGAAAAATAGGTGAAAACTTGTTTTCCTGCTTCACTATTTCATCGATGCGTTTCTCAGCAGATATAGGTTTTGTAGCATTCAACTATCCAGACATTTGAAGCATTCGTCAATCAGCATTTTTCTGAACATGCTCATTAATTCACTCTTTACAATTTTTTTTTTTATTTTAAAGATATATGATTTTGATAAGTTTCATTAGAAAACTTAGTTTATATTATCTTTCTAAACTATGTAACTAATAATTGTAAACAATGCCTGTTATTATTTTTCCTCAATTAATTCATAAAAACTTTTGTGCTTTTTGAAAATTAATGACGAGGAAGGAGGGGGTGGTAAATATTTTTTACTGGCTACCAGATTTTATCAAATTTGTAAAGCCCTGATCATATCTACTGTTTATTATTATTAATTACCAATGAAGTTCAGTCAATATCATTAATTAAGCATAGTAATGTATACGTCCTTTAATGGAGTGTGTACTATTATTACTGTATGCAGCTAATATCGACAAAAATTTTTAAGAAACAATAATACTTAATCAAAAGACATGTTCTATTAATAGGACGTCAAGGCCGAAGAGGTTAAAGATAATTATTTTTTATAATTACTGAATAAATCAGGCGAAACTTGCACAGTCACAAAAGCTATTATACAATTACACAATACTGAGGTGCTGGAGGCACATTTGCATGCCTAATGGACAGGGGTGGGGAATTTTCAGAAAATCTTACCAGCCAAACATTTATTTTACCAGCCAGCATAGAATTGAAAATTGTTATGACAAAATGTAGTACATGACTTCAAAAATAGCCAATTACTAGTGCTACAATGCATTTTCATATTTTTTTCCATAAAATTAAGAAATATATACAACAGAAGAAAGTTTAGTATAGGATTGAACATAGTAAATACCATGCTTACATCACAGTAAATTGGAAAGTTACAAAATATAGCAAACTAGAAAATAAATAAAGTTTTTGTCATATCTTCTATAGTCTGCTAGTTTTCAAAGACATCCTAAACATTCACTCGCCCTGTCGATAAATCCACTCGCCAGAGTAAAACCATGTTTCCCCACCCCTGCTAATGGAAATCTCAAGCTAAACAAGTTGACATTTATTACACTAGCTGAACTTGATTAGCAATTATTAATAATAATCAGTTAATTTGATACATTCTCATAAATTAATCATATGAACTGGTTTAATTGGATTGTGAGTGATAATTATTATTAATAACTAGTTATTATTAATAATTACCAATTAATCTAATTGACCGCAACATATATATGTATCTATATATAATTATATTTTTTTTTTCTCATGCATTGCACTTGTCTTTCTTGTTAGTTCCATATTAGTGAACAGTGACACCATAGCTCATCTTTCCATAATTTTGGCTAAATTGGAGATTGGGCAATGTACAGGCATGAAAAAACTGACTGTGAATGATACTAATTAACTTTCATTTTTTAACACTCGATTATTACCTTATATATATATATATATATATTACGTTTATGTGTTAGTAAGTCTCAAACTTTCTAAAAAAAAGCAGAGGAAAAAATGGTGAAAAAAAAATTAATAAAATATTTAAATTTTTCATTTTGTAAAAAAGACAGTAGAACATTTTTTTGGGATTTTTAATATATGTCTTATTTGTTATATTTCTGTAAATTTGTTCATGCTGGTATGTTTCAAAATTATTTTATGTTAGGTTCTGACCTGAGAAAAATACACTGCTCAAAATAATTAAAGGATATTGCAGTTTTAGGTGGATTTTGTATCTGGGAAACTTTTTAGCTGATTGATACATGGTCGACAGACATAGTAGGTTATATGAGAATAAATTACACATGTTTGGCAGAAAAAAATGCATTTTATTGCGCATTTGTGTACAAAAGGAAAAAAACACAATTTGTGCATATGAGAAAAAAAGAATAAGAAAAGGTGTTTTCTTCAAAGAAAATCATTTTCAGTAGGGGGTATGGTTTCCACGGGCGGCCAGCAACGTTGAACACCTTTGAGGCATGGACTCAATGAGGCTATTAATGACGAGTTGGGGTATTCTGCCCCACTCTTCCAGAAGAGCTCTTTCCAGTTCTTGGAGAGTTTGTGGGGGTTGTTGGCGGCCAGAAACTCGTCTTCCTGGAGCGTCCCAAACGTGCTCGATTGGATTCATGTCTGGAGAACACGCTGGCCATTCCATTCGAACGATTCCTTCCTCAAAAAGGAAATCCTCCACCAGGTTTGGACGATGTGGCCTGCAGTTATCGTACAGTTGACATGCTTGGTTGCCCACTCCCTACGGTCGCGACGATGCCTTGATGTTAATCTAACACATACCATCGGTCGGCGAGCATACAGACCTACAGCATGGAGCCGGTTTCGGACAGTCTGAGTTGAAATCGTGGTGCCTGTAGCCAAGCGAATGTGTTGTTGGAGAAGAGTAGCGTTCATGTTTCGGTGCCTCCGAGCTGTTAACGCTAAATACCGATCTTCATTGGGCATTGTTGCCCGTCTACGACCTTGCCCTGGTCTTCAGCCTGCACATCCACTCTCCAAAAAACGGTTCCAGATCCTGGAAATGACACTCCAATGGCTTGCGCTACTTCGGCTTGAGTTTGGCCCCCTTCTAACCTACCAACAATTCTCCAAGCTTCTGAATCTGTCAAATGACTTCGCTGAGACATCGTACTCATTGAAACAAAGCAATCACTGAATGCCGATCATCCTTGTCTTCATTCTCTTTTATCCAGTTGAAAGTCAAATTTCATTCGCTGCCGCTGAAGCGACGTTTTTGACGTCGAACTCAAAATTTGCATACCAGTTAGTTAGCATACCATTAGTTTGAAAACCAGAAAAATTTGCATTTGTGATTCTCTTCTTCTATTTTCGGCAAAAAAAATTTCGTTTATATCTTTATTTAATATAAAACTTCAAATGTCCTTTAATTGTTTTGAGCAGTGTATTTTAGTTCAATTTATTCATGTTTATATTTTGTATTGAAAAATAAAGTCCTTTGTAGAATATTACGAGCTGTTTCAAAATCTTGTCCCTCTTTCTATTTTGTTCTGTGGGCGTCTGTAAGATCAAACCTAATTTATACGACCTTTCCAAGATATTTTTCTTTTTTTCTCTTTTCTAAGATACTGATTTTATTGAATAACAGCAATACTGCTTAAAAATATGTATCATCACTATAAATTAAAGTACAGCCAAAGCATGTACAGGGTGTTTCACAAAGGACCCCTAACTTTAAAAATCAATAACCCGGAAAGGGTGATAGATAGAAACATGAAACCAGTGCTATGGTTATTTAAAAAATCGTAAGAATCTTATATGCAAATCTCAAAATTTAGTTAAAAATAGCACCGATAGATGGCGCTGAGAGCATTAAGAATCCTTCTAAAGAGAGTTCAGAAGCATAGAAAGACTAGTCGTCGAAGATTTTGTCATTGAAATCTGGCCGCTATTAGTGTATAGTGAAAATAATTCCGAAAGTGGTGTACACCATAAGGAACGTGTGTTTATTGTGTTGGAGTACCACCGATTAAATCAGAGTCCCACTGCCACAAGGAGAAGTTTTCAAGTCGCAAAAGGCCCAGATGGGAAAACAATTCGTGAGCTTTTCAAAAAAATTCAACAGACAGGTAACGTGACTGATGCAAATTATTTTCACTATACGAAAATAGAAGTCAGAGTTCAATGGCAAAATCTTCGACGGCTAGTCTTTCTATGCTTCTGAACTATCTTTAGAAGGATTCTTAATGCTCTCAGCACCATCTATCGGTGCTATTTTTAACAAAATTTTGAGATTTACGTATAAGATTCTTACGATTTTTAAAATAAACATAGCACTGGTTTCATGTTTCTATCTATCACCGTTTCCGGGTTATTGATTTTTAAAGTTCCTTTGTGAAACCTCCTGTATTAATGTGATGACAATTGGCAAAATTAAATTATTTTCAAGTGACAATAGTAGATTTTAATATTTAGTTTATAATGCCTTTTGGCACAGGTTAGAAGTGACAAGTAGGATCATTATTTTCAAAGCATTTGTTCACAAAATTTTCATTGTAGAGTTTTGTTTGCTGAAGATTTAGCCAACTTGTTATATATTTCAAATGCTGAATTCATAGCTGAACAATATTTTCATAAAAGGACTAGAAAACCGATCATTTTGATAATACATTGTCATCACATAAAGAATACTCCAGTGCATAAATTCTCAATATTGTGTTTTTATGTTCTTTTTAAACTCATCAACAATAGAATTTTCTAATGCATATTTTTTTGTCAATTATACAAATTATACATCCATATACAGGGTTCTGAAAAGTCTGGAAACGGTTGAATAATTCGAGAAATATACATTGAAATGAAAAACAGAAAATATGTGTTCAATATTTTTGAAAAATCTATTTAGGGATATCGAAGTTGCCCCCTGGGGGTAAAGGGGAGGCAACTTTGAAATCTTAAATAGTAACACCCCTTTTTTATTGCAGATTTGGATTCTATGAGGAAAAATACGTAACTTTTATATTTAACATTTTCTTCAGAAAATCATATAGCGCTGTTACCAAGTAAAATGCAATGAGAATCGTTTTCAATGAAAAGTCTGGAAATGGTCAAATAATTAGAGAAATATACATCAAATTGAAAAATACATGTTCAATATTTTAGAAAAATCGATTCAGGAATATCAAAGCTGCCATTTTTCTAAAATATTGAACACATATTTTTCTGTTTTTCCATCTGATGTTATTTCTTGAGTTATTCGACCATTTCCACACATTTCAATGCAGATGATTCTCTTACATTTTACTCGATTACAGCGCCATGTACGATTTTCTCAAAGACAATGTTAAATACAAAAGTTACGTATTTTTTCCCGTAGAATCCGAATCTGCAATAAAAAGGGAATTATTATTTAAGATTTCAAAGCTGCTCCATTTACTCCCAGGGAACAACTTTGATATCCCTAAATAGATTTTCAAAAATATTGAACATGCATTTTTCAATCCAATGTTATTTCTGAAGTTATTCGACCATTTCCAGACTTTTCAATGGACTGTATATAAACTGTTATCTTGTCTCATTATTTAATACATAAGGAGTACAAATAAATTTCCCATTTAAATGTCTATTTTCGAAAAGGGTTTTCATGGTGAAAACTTTCGAGAAATTGGAAAACCTAGTTTTCTCTTCAGCTTCTCATGGAAACATGAGTGTTCGTATTATTTCTTTTCATTTTGGAATGTTAAGACGACCTTTTTCACAACAAGTCCAGCATAGAACAACACATACAAGTAAATTTTCAATTAATTTTTCAGGAGTGAAATTTGCCCAAAACTGCAGAGTAACAAACAAGTTTGTTAACTTTCAAATTTTTAACTTACTCCACTGTCATTCTAACCCCCTCATATATATACAGTAGAAGATCTTTATAACACAATTCTTAATCATAAACAATGAATTTTGCAGTTAAGAAGCACCTGTATTCCCCACACTGTAAAATATTTCCACTCTCTAGAGGACTAAATTTGATATATTAATTCACCCTTTATCTCCTCATTTCAGAGCTATTTAAATAAAAAATTGCTATTATTACTTTTTTTTTTTAAATGAATAATATAATGAGCAACTGGGTACAGGCATGTTTGGACCCTGTTTATAAAGTAAATTTAACAGTGTGTGGAATGATCTATGTTATGCAAAAAAATTATAATCTGCACAACTTCTGGTCCCAAAGAATGCAATATAAAGATACTCTAATGCATATTGACATATGTTTCAAACCTATTTGGCCATGTTTATTAGGTTAAGGCGGTATTCAAAAAAATATTTTTCCATGCTCAACATCTCAAAATTTTCTGACACATTTTCAGACTCATTTTTAAAAGTAAAAATATGAAACTTGGCGGCGTGATTTATGAAGAGATTTATAAGGGACCCATGTTTTTATTTTTCGTTCAATTAATTAGAAATTGATTTAAAAACAATTATTTTCACAGTGCGATAATTTTTTTTTGTTTCCAGCGCTATTGCTTTGGGAAATTCGATTCAAAATGTCCACATTGACAGCATTTTTTGAAATATATTCTACCTGTATCAAAAAATCGAGACAATATGGACATTATAAAGTTTCTGAGTAAGAGAACCTGCCAATTGGATGCATTTTAGAGCAAAAATGAATTTAAAAATGTGTCTCAAAATAAGCAGTTTGGATTTGAATATACCCTTAAGTTTAATGATGTGTGAAATATGATCTATATAAGGCACAACCTCGTGTTTTTAGGTTTGCATTATAAAGATATGATTAAATCATAAGCTAAAAATGTACTTTATCAACCCCTGTCCTATCTGATATTCTTTCTTGTATTGAATTATAAATGTTTTCATAAAGAAGGACACTATACAAAGCAATAAAAACTCTTATATGATAGAAAAGTTACACTATATTTATTATAGAAAGTTAAAAAATGCATACTTCGAAAGCAAAATACGTTATGCAGCAGAATACATACAGAAATAAAACACAAGTCTGTGCAAGTGCTTATTCAATAAGAGAATTACAAAACTAATGCAATTAAAGATGTATAACATGCATATGTAGATACCAGACTTCTAGTAAATAAAATAATTATAATAATAATCTCTAATGCAACAGAATATACAAAAGGTTTTTTTTTTGGGGGGGGTGTGTAAGCAGTACATAAAATTGAAAAAAAACAACTATAGATGAAGGAATGAGAATTATTTACAAGGTTATTATTTAAAAACAAAAACAAAATATATACACAAATATATGCATCAATGTACAATAATAATAACAACAAAATTTGCACCTGGGCCACATGTCTGTAACATTTTATAACATACATAAAGTTTTCATAAGTTTTAATAAATTTTGATATTTAAAAAATACTTTGAGCAGGAATCACTCTAAGACAGATCATCAAAATGGTGAATTACTAGAGTCAAACAGCCCCTCTTTAAATTTTTTTAAAAGGAAAAACACACAGGTTAAAAACAAGTTAATTAATAAAACTAATTAAAAAAATACTTTGAGCAGAAATCACTCTAAGACAGATCATCAAAATGGTGATTTAGTGGAGTCAAACGGCCCCTCTTTAAAAAATTTTAAAATGAAAAACACACAGGTTAAAAACAAGTCAATTAATAAAACTAATTAAAGCAGGCTTTCTGAAAATGTAAAAAAGGCCTTTTCTTTCTGAATTTAACTTCCAAAAAATGTACGATTTCACTAACTAAAGTTCATTGGCTAAATTGGGAATCTTTTAAGAGCTTTTATCTATTTCAGAGGAAGTTCAATTTTTATTTTTTGTGTCCACATAAAAATAAACATTTGTAGATTTCTCAGTGCATGAAAATTTATTCATTCTCTCCATATCCTAATGTGTTTATACACATCAATTTTATGTACCGGGTGATTATAATTAAAGTTACGATTTCAAAAATCGATAATTTTAAAACTACTGGTCAGAATGACTTGATATTTTAGCAGAACAATCGTGAGGCAATGGAATTTTGTTTGGCGAAGGAAAAAAAAATAGTTCCAAATTGTGCCGATAGATGGCGTTGTCAGGGTAATGTCAGGGGAAAGACCAAAAATGTATTCTTGAACCCTTTCCGGCGCGGAGTAAATTTGTTTGCAAAATGATGAAATAATAGACTGACACCAGAATTTACAAACGAATCCATTAGTAAAAAGAAACTTGCTTATTTTTCTGGTTCTTAATGAAAGGAAAATTTTAATTAAATACCGGGTGATTATAATTAAAGTTACGATTTCAAAAATCGATAATTTTAATTAAAACTACTGGTCAGATTGACTTGATATTTTAGCAGAACATTCGTGAGGCAATGGAATTTTGTTTGGCGAAGGAAAAAAAAAAGTTTCAAAATGTGCCCATAGATGGCGCTGTCTGGGTTCACATTGTCTGAAGATATGCAAATTACTAATACGTGACATGCGCACCGCAGACATAGCAACCATAAAAATGCAGAGCAGCAGCTCTTTGCCTGAATGCTTCATCATGACTCTGACTATGAAGGATCGCGCTCTGCTCTTGAAGCTTTTTTATAAGAACGATGACTGTGCACTTACAGCTATTAGGAAGTTTCGGACATTAAAATCCATAAAAAAAGGTCCAATAACAACAAATGGTCTGCAAAAAATGATTGCTAAATTCGAAGAGACCGGTTCATTTGACGTTAAACGGGGTAGAGGAAGGAAACCAGTTTCAGCTGCGGCAGTGGAAGATGTGGCTACAGCATTACAGGAACATACTGACAGTGATGCTGGAATCAGCAGTGCAAGGGGGATTGGCTGAATGCTGGATATGCCGAACAGCACGGTGCGTAAAGTCCTACGGAACGTCTTACGCTGTTATCCGTACAAGATAACTCATGTGCAGGAGTTGCTACCTGCTGACCTGGAAGCACGTCAATCTTTTGCACTACAATTTCTTGCCCGGATGGAAGTGGACAACGGATGGCCATGGAACATTCTGTGGTCTGACGAAGCCCACTTTCATTTGCAAGGTTCTGTAAATACGCAAAATTGCAGGATATGGGCGACCGAGAATCCGTCCCAGCTACAGCCATTACCTCTTCAGTCTGAAAAGGTCACTGTGTGGTGCGGAATAACGGCAGCGTTTATCGTCGGTCCATTTTTCTTCGAGGAGATCACACCTGCGGGTCCTGTTACCTGCACAGTTACTGGCAAGCGGTATGAAGCACTTTTGCATAACCATGTTCTTCCGGCACTTCAACAGCATCAGTGTGTGGATCGCATAATATTCATGCAAGATGGCGCTCCTCCACACATTGCTACTACTGTGAAGCAGCTACTGAGTGATAATTTCGGAGATGATAGGATCATAAGCCGCCATTTTCCAACAACGTGGCCGCCACGTTCCCCCGACTTAAACCCGTGTGATTTCTGGCTTTGGGGGTACCTGAAGAATGTTGTTTATAGCGGGCGGATTCAGAATCTAGCCGACTTGAAGACAAGCATCACACAACACACCCATTGCATTAGTACAGATACCCTCCGATCTGTTGTGGAGCATGCCGTTTTGCGCTTCCAATTAGTAGCGGAACAAGGCGGAGGGCATATTGAGCAACTTATGCCTTAATAATCAGTAAGGTGTTTGTTCCATGAAGCTCTTTTTTTTTTTCATTTTTTGTCATTATCGCTGTCGTCGCTGTAAGCACGTAGTCTTGTCTTTTCGCTAATAAATTTTTAGTAAATCTCTGAACTCTATTTTTTTCCTTTTGGCAACATCATTCCTATGTTTAACCCTTTAACGGGCGGTGGTCACAAAAAAGGACACCCAATTTTAATTCTAAAACTGACAAACGGCACCAAGAATATTTAATTAAAATTTCCCTTTCATTAAGAACCAGAAAATAAGCAAGTTTCTTTTTACTAATGGATTCGTTTGTAAATTCCGGTGTCAGTCTATTATTTCATCATTTTGCAAACAAATTTACACCGCGCCGGAAAGGGTTCAAGAATACATTTTTGGTCTTTCCCCTGACATTACCCTGACAATGCCATCTATCGGCACAATTTGGATCTATTTTTTTTCCTTCGCCAAACAAAATTCCATTGCCTCACGATTGTTCTGCTAAAATATCAAGTCATTCTGACCAGTAGTTTTAAAATTATTGATTTTTGAAATCGTAACTTTAATTATAATCACCCGGTATATTTAATTTTTTTTTCTAGAATAAAAATTTTTCATAAATTTAAAAATTGATACTGATATTCTAAAAAAAAAGTACATATTTACATTTATACATTATATTATACATATTACAATTATAGATTATTTGTATTTTTAAATAATCAAAAATTGTCTGTATTTCCAATTTTTTTTACCATATTAAAAATCTATTATATCACATGAAAGATATCACAATTATAATAATGCAAGAAAATTTTTAAAAAATGTTTAACATTTAATGCAGTTTACTACTTTGTCTCAAATAAATTATGACAAAATGCTCTCTTGCAATGTCTCAAACAAGTCCTTAAACAGTAAAGAAATTTTAAATTATTTTATCTTTATGAAAAACAGCTAAAATTGAGAAGGCTGAAGCATTTTTAAAGACAATTTAACCCTTCTTTTTTACAAATGTTAACATCTATAAAAATGTTCTTTTTTTCGATAGTATGCACATCCAGTTGTTACAATAAAAGCAATCCATGAAGAGTGGGATAAATAGATGAGGATCAAGCAATACCTAAAAACTGTAAATAAAATTTTATTAAAGAATCAACATAGAATGAAAAGTTTCTGAAATTTGTAAAATGAAGATTATTGAATTTATTCCAGCTGCAAAATGTTAGGGAAAACAGAAAGTGGGAAATAAACGATACATTAGATCACAATCAATCCTGCTCAATCAATAGCGTTTACACATTATTAGTTATTACATGTAGAATTAATACTTAAATATACAGTTGAACTTGTTTAATACAAGCATGGCTAAAATGTGGACATGATTGAGGTTGCTGGTCAATGAGCTCTCAAATTCCCCTCACTAATAGCATGTGAAGCATTCGTATTTTTAAAATAGATACTTAGGAAATTAATATTTTTAACTTCTCTTTTTTTTGTCTACTGTTTTCAAAGAATGTCTCCTTTTTTTTTCAGTTGTAGAAATATTTCTAAAATATATATGAAAAAAAAGGCAACATTCTTCAAGAACAATACACAGAAAAAAGAAGTCGAAAATATTCATTTCCTTTTTGAAAATATGAATGCTTCACATATCCATAGGTTTAACATTAGAGAGGGGAATTCAAGATCTCACTCACCTACACCTTTAAACTGAGCAATTTGCACATTAAGAATGGTTCATTATTTAAACTACCGTAATTTCGGGTAGATAAGCCGCCCTGGCGTATATGCCACTACGTCCAAAAATGGTAAAAAAAAGCTGAAATTCCATCGTATATGCCGCACTTATTGAAAGTGGTGTACGTGCTACTATAGACGCCATATTGAATATTTTCGCGCATTTTTTTTAAACCATTTTAAAAATTAGAATTTTAAATTTAATACAAATAATGAAAATAAATAAATAACTTACTTACTTTTAGTTTGTGAATTTATCCAATTGCATCACACATTTCAGCCTTAAATCGGCAAGTAGAAATATATTTGATGATATTCTTAATATAAAACATTACACTAGAATTACAAACACTATTTTTTATTCAAATCCATCAATTAAATAACAACATAAAATTCAGAAAATAACTAATGATAAATAATCATTTTGACAACATGAACTTTTGGCAAAAGTAGGGAGAGACGTATAAACAGAATTTTTTTAAAAATCTCTTCACTACTAAGTGTAAACATTAATGTCTATTAACGGAAATTAATTGGTACTCTATTTGATATATTCCGTAAATATTTAAAGTAAAATGTTCTAAGAAAGTTTTAAAATAAACGAAAAAAATTAAATACATATGTTCATTATTGAAAATAAAAAATACAACATTCGCAAGTGCGCACACGTAAAGAAAACAAGAGAATCTACTTTCTTTTCTGTTAAAACGCCGCGATTATGCAAAACTAAGCATAAAAAGTATTCTTTAAATGTGTCAGCTACTTCACTTTGTGTAAGTGCAGTAAAAAGAAATTATTGAGCTGCAAGCAAACAGAAAAAATAATTTAAAAAAAAAAAAAAACGAAAAGCAAAGCCCGTTTTTTCTTAGCTATTAAAAAAAATTATCTCCATTATTATTTGTCCGATTTTGTTCAAATTTTCAGCAAGTTGCAATAACAGTAAATTAAGCTGTGTAACAAAATGTTATTAAAATATAATAAGTTATTAGAAATTTACAGGACTCCATAAAACCCCCTAGTTACTATAAAAAGGGAAAGAGCTATCTGCAGTTTGTTTATTCAACTCTGCGGAGTTGGAGTAGAGCAAGAAGTCAAACGTTATCAGAATGAGATCATTATCTTTGAGTAATACGTTTCGTTTCGTTATGCAAAAAGAAACCATGTATAGATTTTTTTCTTTTTTAATGAAATAAAAATAACTTAAATGGGATATTCTATAAAATGCTTAGAAAAGCAATCTGAGTAACAGAAATAGTAAAGAGGATGTGGCGATTACTTTTGTTTCATTATAGATAAATAATGTATTCATCATCATAACAGATTTATAAATCAATCAAAATTTAGGGAGGTTTGTGTATTTTTAAAAATGTAGTCATGAAGAGATCAGTTAAAACAAATTTCTACAGAAGATTTCTAATCCGTAAAGCATTTTTAATATTATTTTTCAGATTTTCACTCTATAATATGCACATGATCCGATTTTTTATTTATTTTTTTTTTCTGGAAAAATCGTTATTACTTCGTATACGCTGCACCGGCAGATAAGCCGCAAAAGGTAAAATTTAACTTTTAAACACGTATAAGCCGCAGCTTATCTACCCAAAATTACGGTATATTTTGATTTTCATGCTTTTTACAATCTACAAAAAAAGCAGGATTATAGCTAATATGAGCACATATCTGCCAACATGTTAATTTTGAAAACTGTACAATTGGGAAAAGGGATTGTGTCCTTCCTGGAAGACTTAAAATTTTGTATTTGGTTGAAGTTTTATCTTTTATGATTCATTACTAATTTTTCCACAAAACATACAATTTACTGTTTACCCATACAACCATACATTTAGAACCAAATTCATACATTGTACACCCAAACCATAGATACAAGTTGGCAATTTTCAGAAAAAAAGTAGGGATAGAATTAAGAAAGAAATCCCTTTCTTTATCGAACACTGTTCTCTCTCAGGGATGATATTTTAGATGTCTGTCTAAATGTAGTCATTTATCAGAATTTCAACCTTCAAGAAGACTTCAACTAAAAAAAAATGCAAAGGACTGTCCTAAGGTCTTGAATGAATGAAGGCAGAAACAGGGTTACTACTTATACAGGAGAATGAAATTCCCTGACTTTACCTGGTTATTTTAAGAAAACTCTTGTCTAGCAATGTAGTGTGATTGAACACAGGTAAAACAAACACTGTATCACTCGAAAACACTAAAATTTTCTGAATACAGATGATATTGATTGAAAACTCCATTTCTGAATTCTCCCTCCCCACAAAAAAAAACTTTCTCTGAAGACTACAATCGGAATGACTCTGTTTGATAATTTAGGATCTTCATTACCATAAAATTTCCCATTTCCATCATAACTTATAAATATGTGTGACACTAGGTAAACAATTTAAAATTCAAAAATTAATTTAATGGTTTAAAACAACATAACTACATTCTCACATTCAATATGCCTTTTTGCATCCAATTTTAGTTTCATTTTCAAAACTACTCAGCATACATCACATGGCAATGGTTCAGGCTTAATTAAAACTTTTTATATCACTCAATTTCACTAGCAGAGAGATGTCTATACTTGGGGAAAGTTTAAGAAGACAGCGTGTAAAAGCCTAGCTCCGCCTAATCACAACCTTTGGCTTAATTAGGTTGCCATATCGGGCGACATATAGCTCGTTTTGGCGACATAAATAGACTGCTTGCAAAAACCTTATATCTGGGATTTTTTTTTCGCCTTCTTTTGAAACATTAAATATAATTGGTTATTTACAATCTATCACGAATGCACATTATTTGTGATAAATAAATAAATAAATATATATAATAAGCCGTTTATAATAAAGTCGAAAGAAGAATCCAAATAATTAAAGCATAATCAAATTACTGCATATAACACTATAAAAACATGTAAAATAAATTTATAAGTTAAAAAATATTTTTAGACTTCTTTTGAAACACTAAATATAATTGGTTATTTACAATCTATTACAAATGCACATTATTTAAATTATTGATAACATACATAAAATGTTCAATGAAAATTGTGATAAATAAATAAAAAAATATATATGTAATAAGCCGTTTATAATAAAGTCGAAAAAAGAATCCAGATAATTAAAGGACGATCCAAATAATTAAAGTGAATTTCTGTCTCTCTCTCTCTATATATATATATATATTGCTAAAACCAAGCCCTCCCCCGCAGGCACATACACCACCAACAACAAAAATATTACATTTACATTTTTAAAGATTTTTTAAAATTATTAATTTTTTCCAAAGATTTAGAGTGGTGCTTCTACTTCAACACCCCCCCCCCCTTTCCATATATCTATGTTTCTGTTTAATGAAAGATTTGTGTTGTTGAGAGCAATTTTCCTTTGTTTATTTCTATTACAAGACAGCATTTAATAAACACATTTCCATTCATTTCAAGGTGGTCTTTAAATTCCTTGCTAAATAACGCGAAACTTTCTTACTCGTTTTAAACATAAAGGCATGAAATCAGCAGGCCTGGCTATTGAAGCGATTTGCAATCGAAATGAGTTTTACCTTTTTTGATAATTAAATTTCTTATTAAATTATAAGCAATTCGTGTCATGTGACACGTTTTTCCCTTTTCTCATGCTGCGACAATGGGAATTCGGACAAAACGCCGACTTTGACTGTATTTTCTGAAAGATCCTTTGACTTTACAAAAAAAGGGAAAACGTATTTATATTAAAAAGTTTTTGAATAAGAAAACCTGCCAATTTCATGCGTTTCTGAACAAAAATGAAATAAAAAAGGTCATAAACTAACCAGTTTAGTTTTTAGAAAAGCCTTAATTATATAATTGGCATCTCCTCCCTTCCTTCAAATGCCTATGTTTCTGTATCATGAAAAATTCGTGTTGTTCAGCGTGATTTTCTTTTATTATTATTTATTTACAACCACAGCATTTAAGGCTGTTCTCAAATTCAAAGAACTTCTTTTTGACACAATTTTGAATTCATTTTTGTTTCGGAAACGCATAAAATTGGCAGGTGATCTTATTCAGAAACTATGTCATCGAAATTGGTTTTCCATTTTTTGGTGAAGGCACAAGATCTTTCAGAAAATACTGTCAAAGACAGCGTTTTGAACCAAATTCACGAGGAGAGCGAGAATGGGGAAAATCGTGTCGTCTCGTGACGCGAATCGCTTATAACTTGATAAGTAATTTATTTATCAAAAAATGTAAAACTCATTTCGATTCAAAATCGCTTCCACAGACAGGCCTGCCAATTTTATACTTTTGCGTTTAAAAATGATTCAGAAAATGTGTCAGAAAGTTTCGCGTTGTTAAGCACTTCATTTGAGAACATATTTCCATTAATTTAATTTTAAAAAGTTTTTCTTTGTTGTTATTTTAAATATATTATTGGCATTCTTGGTATGTATTTCAGATAAAATTTCCCAAAAAGTTCAAATTCACAAACATTTTTGCTTTTTTTTAATAGTTTCAAAACTAAAAAACATATATTGTGCATTTAAAACCACTATCTTAATGTAATTACCTGAAACTTGACGGAAGTGGGGTGAAATTATCATCATTAGGTTTGCAGTTTTTCTTCAACCTGTCCCCGTCTTTCGCTAAAATTCCGCCAAGCGAATAGATATATCATAACAGTGGCACATTTTAACTTAAATCAGTTTCATTTAAGTGGTCCATCTTTTGTTTATTTAAAGATTAAAAAAAAAGCAGATACAGAGAGATATTTTATTAAAATAGGCAGCGCACTACTTCTTATCGTGGAGGTATAATGTTCCAGTATATTGTGTACTGTCAACTTCCACATTCCTCAAGTATAGTGGCAACATTTGCATCTTACAATTATACTAATCTTTCTCGACATGATCATTACAAGCTTTCAAATGAAGTTTCCTCCAAACTACGAAAAACGTCCTATAGTATATTCGCATATTGAGTTACCATTTACTTCAGCAATTTTATCGCAACATCACTGAGAACAGATTATTTTCAACAAGAGGCAAGAGGAGAAGATGAAGCAGACATATCAGTGGGGGAGGTGGAGGCTTACGATCATCTAATATATTAAAGCAAGAAGCAAAAGTCTTAATTTTTCAGTGCAAATTTGACCTTACTGCACATGCCTCAACTTTTTTTTAACAATGAATAAAGAAATAGAATTAAGAAAAATCAAGAGCACTGGTAAAAGAATACCTTGCTATTGGCCTACACTGCTCACAACCCTACCACTAGGAAATACTCCTTCTAAATTGTTAATTCTATTCTTATTTCCCCTTCCTGGGGGGAACATCCATTCTTCCACCTGCTTTGTTTGAGAGAGGGGTGAACAAAAAAAAGTCCTTCCGGCCTGTACCGGGAGGAAAAGGTAGCTTTCCTATATCTTCGTTTTAAAATTTTAGCTAATGTTACACAAAAACAGCAAGTTAAAATGCAAAGAAACGGTTACAAAAGATTTGTTAATACTGAATTTGAATAAGAAATTCGCCAAATTATTGAGCAATAGCCAAATTGGCTTCATTTATGAAGACTTATTTTGGTCACCAAATTTGGCGATATTTCGCCAAACGTCGCCAATTTTGGCAAGAATTTGGCGCTAACGGATATGAATATATAGTTTTATGCGTATGATTGGGAAAATTATTACAACAATGAAAGAAAATAATTTGCAAGTAATCGCGTTAATGTGCTGTTTTGTTTCAAAATGTCAGCTACCCTAGAATTTCAAACTGCTCTATCTCAGCCATTTTTTAAGATAGAGGTAAGCCAAAAAATGCTCTGGAATCCTCGTATCAAGGCCTAACACTTAAGCAAAAAATAAATTTGAATTTTTAACTTTTTTGTATATTTATTTTAGTTTTAAATTTTTAAATGGCCGCCATCTTGAAACAAAATGGCAGACCAAGCTGGCCAACGAACTCGGTCGAGACATTGGTGAGCTTAATACACACAATTGGTGTTGGTAATATATCAAAAGATTAATATCCGGAATTAATTTCTATGACAGTTTATTTACACCGTTTAAAACTCATCCCGATAAAAAGTAATTATCTAGAATTTCAAACACGAAATGAAATTGCCTGATGCAATATGAAGAGTTTTTACAACACAAGATCTGAACAAGGAAGTGAAAGACTAAAATACGTATTAGTGACGTAAATTGACTTTACGTCATTACCATCCAATGAAAGAACTTAAAAATGATGTCACTTGATAAGGACTAAGACTGTTGCATCTCTGCTTTATAGAACTTTAATAGATTCCTTTTAACTCGCGATGGAAACGGACATGTAATGTCGTTCTCCCTTAAACTTAAATTGAAATAATGTTTAAAACTAAATTTTATGTAACTATTAAATGTAAACTATGTAAATTAAATAATTTAATAGTATAATGTATTATGTTTTATTAATTAACAATATTTTAATATTTGAAATTCACATAGTGAATCACACAGGATTAAAACTAAAGTGTTTACAACTTACAATGGAAAATTCCATACAATGGATACTTCATTTTCTTAATGTATTAATTCGTGATTCTGGCGGACCATACTACACGGCAAATTGAGGAGTGAGGACGATTGCTGAAAAATGGAGGTAAGCAAATATCTTACCTATCTTTTGTTCCGAAAGTAGAATTGATTATTTATATTGCTTTAGAACGCGCAAAATTACTGACTACCGAGAAAATAACACTAACAATTGGTTTCATCGAAATTGATTTATAAATACGAGCGTTATCGTATGATATAGGTCAGATATATATATATATATATATATATGGATATATATATATATATATATATATATATATATATATATATATATATATATATAAATCAACATTTGAACGGAGGGTGGTTTTGGGGTCTGGGGGGTCATGATCAGTGAAAATATATCGAAATTTTCCAGAACTGCTTTCCTCTGAACGGCTGCAATAGGTAGCTTTATACTTTTTTGTATTGAAAGCTACCTAAAAGGAAGTTGGGGATTGTAAGGGGAAGGGAGAGATTGAAAAGAGAGTGAGGCACTTTCACTTTTTTTGAAGGCAGGAATGGAAAGGGAAATGGGATGAGATGGGGGGAGTTCTCCCCTTCTATAGAATTTGAAAAAGGGCATTTTCCTAGGATGAAAACATATTTATTTTACAACCAGATAACAATATTTCTGATGTAATTTTTACATGAGCAATAAAACCTTTATATTTATAACCTTTAAAAAATTCAAAGGGCAAACAAAAGCTTTTTTTTTATGTTTTCCTATGAGCACTTTTATTACAAATTATCAGTATTTTTTATTTGGGGTTCATTTAAGTTTTTATCACAGGCAGGCCAGGGTGGGTCAACTAGTTAATCACTTATTGTTACAAGAAAATAAAATACATTTCTGGAAAAAGTTTTTAAATCTGTATCAATTAGTTTAAAGATTTTTAAACTATTGGCTGTGGTGCATGGAATGCAGAATAATTTAGATAAAATTTCCTTAAATTTTTTTTTAGAATCTGCCAAAACAGGAAAGATTGCCATATCTTAAGACAAAATCACAGTACCTAAGTCAAAACGTTTAAAGAACTAGCAATTTCCAAGGCCATGAACAATGTACAATAATGCAACTAATCACTTGATTTTTCAGAAAAAAACTGTCTTGTTTGGAGATTACAATGAAATTTTATCAAATTTCCTAGCTTATTTGGCAATTTTCTAATTATCACACTTTTCCGGATGGTGTAGCAACCAAGATTTATGCCTTAGCCATGGAAAGAGGGGCATAGAAGAAAATCTGTATCTGTTACCTGTATCTGTGTTATAAGTTGAAATGCTGAGCCCTATTAACCAGCCTTTTTGTGTCTCTTATCATACAGTTAAAATGAGAAGAATGTGGGAAATCTTTAGCTCAAAAATTGCAGTGACTATTACAATGTCAGCCGAGTTTTTCCTGAAAACGGCCAGTGATCTGTTGCATTACTGTTCATGTCCTAAGGAATTGCTAGTTCTTTAGAGGTTTTCACTTCAGTACTGAGATTTTGTCCAGAGAAAACACCTGTCGAAAGAAAAAATGGCACTCACAGAGATAAGACTGGATATTTTATATTAACTTTTTGGTAGCAAGTTAATTTTTAGCACTGGCATAATAAGAGCAATCAATAGTAGTAATGAGTTTATTATGTGTATGTTTTTAAGATTTTTATTCTCTTCACAGATATTTTTAGTAACGGTTAATACAAGGAATAGTATAATTTCCTTGTTTTTTGTATTAAGGCAGATATAGCTATATCATTAGTCATATTTTAATTCTTCAGTTTTTTTTTTTTAATCATCCATTTAAAAAGCAGTATCTAAAGACATTACATTCACTAGTGTTTCAATACACATTGCTTGAAAATCACTCCAACCCATCTTGGCAAACTGCACAAAATACTTGGTTTTGACAATAAAACTCAGTTTAAAAAAAAATCGGTAGCACTATTCCATTGCTAAATTTGATTGATCTTATATTGTTATACATGTGTAGATTCTTCAGGGTTTCTTTTTTCCCCTCTCATAATTTTTGGAGAATTATTTAAGGGGACTTTTCTTGTGATACAGTTTTGAGCAATTGGATTTACAAAACACTATTAAATTATTTTATACATAATTTTATAAGTATGCATAAATATATAGCTCAAATATACATAAATTTTCAAAAAATGTGTGTCATTTTACAAAAACTTCTAATTACCTCAGTGGAGTTCAACTACAACATATGTCTCCATCTGTAAGTTAATCTAATTTTTGTCTCTTTGTAGATCGTTTTCCTCGACAGGCTTTTCTTTTTGTTTTTTGTCTGTATTCCTGTGATCTTTGGTATTCCGTTGGACTCATATCTTTAGAGCTAAACAAAAAGAGAAAATAAAATTCATGTTATGTTTTGAAAAATACTATCTGCATTTTAATAAACATACATAGATTTATAAAAGTACATACAGTGAAACGCTGAAAATTCAGGCATAAAAAAAGACTGGAATAGCCAACGTGCATATTTTAAAACAACCTATTCCTCAAGATCTTCCAAGACGCATTGCTGTTGCAAATTTTAGAATCATGACATCCGATGACTTTTTATATGGACACCTGCACCGCATCAGTGTTGTTTCATCTTCAGACTCTCCCCTCTGTTTCACAGGGGACTTTATGGATTTTAACCACCTTCTGACCTGTTCTCGTTTGAATGACAAGCACTTCTTAGTCGCTGATTTTTTAAATAAAGCTGAACTCTACTGGGCCGCTCGAGGGGAACTATGGTCTTTGGACTCCTCCCCGACATAGGAGAACAAAAAAATTAAACGATGCTTTTTTTCTTTATAAAAATATAATAAATCTTTCAGAAAATTACATCGAAGTTTTTGTTTTGAACCAATTCAAGGGACATGGCAATGATAGAATTAGGTATAAACTGAAAAATGATTTGTTAAATTTATGAAACACGTTACAGCTCTCCAGTTGAAAGAGCTGAAGTCAACGCACTATAGTATAAAAGAGCACAAAAACATAAAGCATACATATTTAATAAACTGAGTTGGCTTGGCTATTTTCATAAATATATGAAAAGTATAATTAATTTTGCTATAATAGTTAATAATTTGTTTTGAATTTAATTAAACACATAATCTCACATATTTTTTAATCTAGCTAAGCAAATTTAATTTAATTTAATAAATGCAATAAGCTGCACAATTTCAAGCAAAAGTTTAAAACAAAGTTTTATCACTAGTGTAATTCATGCAAATTTTTGCTTTTTTATATAAATAAAACAAAGAACACTAGCAGCACAGATTTAAATAAATTCAATGATGAATTTAATCATTCATTTTGCATAATTCATTAGATGCAGAAATAGGATGCAGTTTTATCCTTTTCAGGTTTTGTATTTTAATAAAATAAATTTAACATAAATGACTTCATGTTGTGGATGAAGAAAGTTAAAAAAACATTAAAAGCCTTAGTGTAACTTTTGACCAAGCTGCCAAAAATTGTGACTTTTTCTTCCTGGATTGACTAAAGTTGTGATTCTTTCCTGATCGACTGACAAAAATCATGATTGTTTGGTGGCAAATTGATAAAAATAACTGTATTTAATGATCAATTGAAGAAAATCATGACTTTCGTGATCGCTATGCATCTGTAAAGAGGTATATCTACCAACAACTTACCATTCACACATGAATTTTAATATAAATTTGCACTTATCACAGAAGTTGTCAAAATCAAGATTTAAAAAAAAAAAAAAAAAAAAAAAAAAAAAGCAGAAATCTGTGTTTCCACAGGAAGAAAAAAAAAAGAAGGCTGATTTATAGAAAAATAGGTGACACTATTTGTGCCTCAGGCATCTGAATGGGAATACAAGAGAAAAGGAATGCAATTTTCAAATTCACATCAAACTTATTTCTAATATAAAGCAACTTGAAAGTAGATGCCTTTTGGACATGCATGAGAAAGTATCTCTTCAGATATTTAAAAAAAAGAAAACACAATGTGTTTCTTTCAGCTGCACTTTTAGAAGACGATATTGACTCCACACTTCCGTGTTTTAATGCCAAAATATAAAAAGAACAATGATATCCTACAGTTGATGGAATATACAAAATTTCTTCTTCTGACAAAATTGACAGAAATACTGATAGGATTTCACAATTATTGACAGAGACATGGTGCCAATCTCTGACCAACTAACAGATGTTGAAATATTGAACAGCTTACTTGGTTCAAAAGGACAGTGACAGTGCAGAAAGAGATACGCCTCAAACAGATGAAAAAGTAATCGATAATCTAATATCTCTTACGGATAATGACATAAAAGGATTAGAACAGAAGAGTGTACAATTAGCTTTAATTAACTGTAGAATTGCTACAGTAAAAATTAGGCTATTCAGAAATACTAACCCACAGGCAAAAAGGTTGCATATCCCTATAAAAAAACAAAGAAGTTTAACCACTGATCAAAATATGTTCATGTACAAAATTTAGTATAAACTAAATAAACAAAAAGCACTAACAAAAATGTCTAAATAACAGTTTTTAGCAAATTTATATATATATTTTTTCACTTTTAGTTTTTTATAATGATTAGGTATGCTGTTTTTTTTTCCCTAAAAGTAAAGACAAATATTTTGAAAATCGAAAAATTCAGAATCTTCATAATTTGACAATTCTAATAAGAAATCATTATGAGAATTACAAACTCTCTACACAGACTTGACTGTATATACTCATGCATAAGTCAAAGAATTTCATAAAAATTTGGAAGGTGAAAAAATCTAGCTTATACATGGATTAATGGGAAAAAAATGTACTCAATTGTCAACATTCTAGGTCTTTAAGAGCAATAAAAAATTATCTACATCGAAAAAAAGCTTTATTACTTACATTTGAAAATTAAAATTTAGGACTGAACTTTATGAAAATGAGGAACATTATTCAGAATCAGAATTTCAAACAGTTCAGGAAATCAGATTATAATTAGAAAGATATATATAAAACAAAAAAACTGAATTTAATCAAAACTTATTTGTCTAATTATTACAAATTTTCTACTCTTGGTCTCAAGGAATTTTTCAATATCATGTCAGAAATGCAGTTTTACTTGCGTACAAATATTTAATTTTCTCTAAAATTTTGATTAACAATTCAGGGAATCAACTTATATGCAAGGCTTTACAAATCTGATAGCAACAAAAAAATATTTACACCTCCTCCTGTTCCTCAGTCATTGATTTTCTAAAAATACAAAAAGTTTTCTTAAGAATTAATTAAGAAAAAATAAAAACAAGCATAGTTTAGATTATTAGTTACATAGTTTAAATTGGTACGTAATTTAAAAAGATAATATAAACTAAATTTTCTAATGAAACTTATCAAAATTATATATCTCTAAAAAAAGAAAAAAAAGAAAGAAAGAAATACTGTAAAGATTGAATTAACCAGCATGTTTGGGAAATGTTGACTGATGATTGCTTCAAATGTCTGGATAGATAAGTGCTACAAAATTTATATCTGATGAGAGAGGAATCAATAAACTTATTTTTCCATAATTACATAATAAGATCACTAGTTATAATTAAAATATAGATAAAATGCTTAGGTGATACAAAGATAATTATTTATTGTTGTATATCTTGATAATGGTGCCATAAGAAGGTTGAAACATATGTTGGTCTTTATATTAAAAGGTTTTTATAAGCCTTTTTGTGTTTCTCTTTGTATCACTTAAGCATTTTATCTATAATTTAAACTTATTTTTGCCAAATTAAAAATAAAAGTTAGAAATTATATTTAAACAAAAATCATTTTTAAGTTTATTTCTTAATATTTTGTAACTTTGCTACTGAGAATTTTAATTTAATATTGTGACTAAGATGAGTAACAGATGCTGTGCTTGAGAGAAATTGTAGGCAAAGTCTCAATTCCAAAAAAGGTACTTTCTGACACATTTCTGAATTCATTTTTGTTTGGAAAGACATGAAATTTACAAGGTTCTTATTTAGAAACTATGTAATTGAATGGTTTTTCCTTTTTCAGTAGAGCAGAAGATCTTTCCAAAAATACTGTCAAAGTTGGCATTTTGAAATGAATGTCTGGACACGACAGTGCAGGAAAGGAGAAAAACCTGTCGTCATGTGACATCAATCACTTATAACTGGTTCTGTGTCAATTCGTCACACACAATTCATCGCGGAACAATTCATCGCAGCGTCAATTCATCGTGGTGTCAATTCATTGCAGCAAAAATATATTTGAAGGCTATGATAATAAAAGTAAAGATAATTTAGTAAAATTATTTCATGATAATTAGTTTTTTAGATATAGAGAATTATAACTAACAATTTACAGGTGATAGTTATTTTACTAAATTCTCTTTACTTTAATCATCATAGCCTTCAAAACCATTTTCATTGCAACGAATTGATGCTGTGATGAATTGTGCATGATGAATTGTTCCACGATGAATTGTGCACGACAAATTGATGTGACACCCTTATAACTTGATAAATAATTCATTTATCAAAAAATGGCAAACACAATTTGATTATAAATTGCTTGAATAGTCAGGCATACAAGTGCCGTGTTTTAAAATGAATTTGTAGATTTGTCAGTAAGTTTCATGTTATTGAGCGGTGAAAAATATTGTAGAACCACCTTAAAAGTATGAGAGAAAAGGAAGATCACAGCTTGCCTCACATGACTGTGGATAGGAGAGAAAATGCCATTTGTGCACATTTTTTCGGACAATTTTTGCACAAAAAAACCCACAAGATTAAATAACTTGGTTGGCAGTAGTGACCTGGAGACCACATTTGTCAAGCCCTGTACTTGAGTATATTATATGATATTTGTTTTTTAATTATATGACCAAAAATATCACCATAGTTGCCTTGGGCTGAAAGTAGTAGCAAATAGTTATATTTTAGTTTGAACATATTACCATTAAAAAATAAGTGTAAATATCAATAAAATTACTAATTTTTTCAATCTGTTCTAGAAAGAGAGAAACTTACTCAGAATCTTCTGTTCTTTTGCAACTAATAAGACTTTCTTGTTCTTTACTGAATCCAACTGCCGAAAGCAAAGCTGGCAACGTGAATAATGACAGGAACCTTTTTCTTAAAAGTTGCACAGAGTCTTTAGAATCCTCAAGCTTTTTACAAATACAAGAATTAGATAATCTTTCAACAGATGCACCCTCAACGTAAGCAGAGTCTTTCAGTCTTTTGTCCAACAAGAAAGATTTTTTTTTCTAAAATGTACAAATAAAAGAAAGAATGTAAAAAATATAAATAGGAAAGCATATTACAAAATTTAACAGGATTTTCTCTAATTTATATATTAAGCAGTTCACCCACCTGGCATTGCCTGCGCCTACAATAATAAATTTAAACAAACCTCAAGTTTGTATGATTTTATATTTTTAACTCGATTTTGTATAAAATTATATTTTTAAATGAAAAATTAGCAAAAAAAATATTGATATTTATTGATAAAATCACCTG
This sequence comes from Maratus michaelseni, assembly GCA_963931845.1. Lineage (NCBI taxonomy): Eukaryota > Metazoa > Arthropoda > Arachnida > Araneae > Salticidae > Maratus > Maratus michaelseni. The sequence goes on along the minus strand of OZ007599.1, from coordinate 78,384,320 downwards.
TAATAAGACATTTTCTTGTTTTTTCACATAAGGTCATTTCATTGTTTAATAAAAATAGTTTTTGTTGCCTGAACTATTTGAAATTTTTATTGGTTATAAATATAAGTTTTATAGTTTGTGTAAAAATTTCATGAATTTTTTTTGCTATCTAGTAAAAGAAATAGGTTTCTCTCTCTCTCTCTTTTTTTTTTTTGTTTGTTTGTTTTTGCATCTGCTCCTTTAACATAACAATACAAAAATAGTTCTAATCTTTCAAACTCGCTGAAATTTTAATCAGTTAGTACAGTAGAGTCGCGATTATCAGAGTCCCGCTTAACCGAGTTTAAAATTTAAAAAAAAAAAAAAAAAAATTTCTTATTTTGACTAGAAAATCAAAATTGTATTACTTTTCTTTCACCTCCACCTTACACTTCATTTACAATGACAGTTTCTTACCCTAAAGGTTAAACTCAACCAGTGGCGTACTCGTAGATTATCTCTCTTTCAATTTGAAAATGTACAGAGTACAGAAAAGTATCAGTACTAAACAAGCGGGTTTGTAAAAAAGCTGTTAGGAAAGCTGATTGAAGATCTTGAAGAACGAACAGTAACAGAATGTCTGAAAGAGATTACACTAAAGGATGCTGTGTATTGGATTTCCGAAGTATGAGAAGAAATTGAATCAACGACTCTACAGAAATCGTGGCGGAAAATTTTGTCTGCAGAGCAATCAAATGATGAAAATGATCTGATGACAAATCTTTATTGAGCTTAGCACAAACACTTCCTGTTTCTGAAACACTTACTGAAAAAGACTATTACTGAGTGGATGAATGCAGATGAAGAGCAAGAAATTACAGATATGGTTGAAAATCATGAACAAGAGGGCAGTGATGATGAAAGCTTTGTTAACCAGAAAAAGTTACACATTCCGAAAGACTAAGTTCTATTGAAAAAACTATTCAATACATTGAGCAGCAAGAAGAGGCTAAACCTACAATATTGATGAAACTAAAAAAATGGCGTAATATTGAAGCAAAAAAATGTTCATCATCCCACAAACAAAAAAAATATCAAGGACTTTTTCAAATAAACAGTTTCATTACCTGTTTTTATTCTACAAGCATTTGCAGTGTACATCACAACGACTGTAAATATACTGTAAAAATTAATAAATTGTGTGTAAATTTATATTTTATCTCTTAAATTAGTGACCATTTATATAAATCCCGTTAAACCGAGTTTTTCGCTTATCCGAGGTGAGCTTGGTCCACATTAACTCAGATAACCGCGAATCTACTGTAATATAACTGTATCCAAGCTCTCTTTAAAATTTCATGAAAAACATGCATATTTAGTAGTGAAAACATGAGTTGTAGCAGAGTAATGCCACCAGGTATGATTGTGACTCAAAGTGAAAAACCCTGAAAATTATTGAAACAAAATGAAAAGCCCTGAAAATTATCGATGTAAAATACCAACCAATATCAGTTTAGATCACAACTGATACTATAACTGTATGACACCCAAACAACATAAGAATAGTGTAATTTCTGCTATTATTTAAAATGTACAATTCTAGAAAACATAATTTGATAAACTTATTAATTTCATGGAAAGAAAGGCTTATTTATTCCAAGTATTCATGAAACAAACAGAAATTATGTGATGCAATTTTATGACACCTAGCTACTTAAAGACAGTCGGAAAAAAGTCAAAGCCAATTTTACTTTTCAGTGGCTAAATATTAGGAAGAAAAATAAAAAAGTCTTCTTTTTAAGAAGATGCAAATTTTATTTTTCAGCTTTGTTGTTACAGAAGGTCAATTTCTTTTTCCTGTTTTCTTCCTGGGTATTCCACATTACAAATGTAATTAACATTTCTACATGCAATTCTGGACATTTTTGTACTGAAATGGGACGGACACATTACATAGAACCAACATTGTAAAGACTGTACAATGAATAAACTAATTAAATTTCAGGAGTCAAACATTAACATTACAGGAGTCTTCTTTTTTTTTGCCATGAGATAGACGAAATTCGAGTTTTTTGCTGTAGCTGATTGGTGAAATTTACATTTTTTCTTCCAATGACCAACTAATAAAATTTATTGGGAAGAGAAAAAAAAATTGTGATCAATTGATGAAATTTGCAATTTTTTTCACAACCAACTGAAGAAATTAGTAATTTATTTTTAACAACTGATTGAGAAAATTTTTGGATTTTTTTTCAATGACCGACTGACAAATTTCTTGATTTTTTTTTTCTGCGACACATTGCCAAAAATTGCTATTATTTTTTTAACCGACTTATGAAATTTTGAATTTTGTCCGTGACTGACTGGCGAAATTTGCATTTCCCCCCCTCCTCGAGCCTATAGGATACTAAGTAATGTTGAAATAGTAAAAATTTGCCTTTTTTCTTCCTTTTCCTCACATTTTTTGGGTCTGAACGATCAAAAAGTAATGCTCAAATTATTAAAATTCTGCTTTTAGTTTTTTTTTTTTCCTTAAAAGTCTGCAGAACCCGAAACAGCGCAATTCAAAATAGATTTCTGTTCTGTGGATAGAAAACACACTTACCCTATCTCCAATTGATGTAGGGCAGAGGATTTGACAGTTTTACTATGATCTGTCTGTGCATAAGGCTTGCTATATGCAAAATGTTATCAATTTATAATATGTTATCAATGTTATAAATGTTATCAATGTTATAATAACTGTGAAAATAGGGAAACAAGAAATTGTACTAGAAGAAGTAAAAATATATGCTTTAAAAGAATAAAGGGTACTTCTCCCTTACTCCGTTGACAAAAAAACTATCACTAAACTATAATACCTAATAAATCAGAGTATGCAAAAATCATTTATTTGATTGATTTAAATCATTTTTTTATCAAATAAATAATTTTTTTGGATTTATTTGATTTAAATCTTTTCTTTTAAATTTTAAATCAGATTTTTTAAAATATAAATTGATTACTTTGGAAAAATGTTGCCATTCTAAATTTTTAAAATTACAGATAGAAAAAATGAATTTAAAGATAAAAACATCACTGGAGAATAGGGTGTCTTTATATGAGAATAATGATATAACAGATATAAAATTTGATTCATTCAAACGATTTTGGGCAAAAGAATGCTTTGTAAAGAAATAATTATAAAAATTAATTTAAATAATTTTAAGAATCTAAATGCAGAATTATTAAATTAAACTATAAACAAACAATTTTTTAAGACATTGTATTTATGAATAAAATATAAATATTTCTTTTCACAAATTTTTAAATATATATAAAAAAGTTGAGCAGCAAGAAACAAAATTTTAATGTATATTTCATCAATACTACAAAAATTGTTAATGGTCATTGAGAAGTTGAAAAAAATGAAAATACATTAAATTCATAAATGTTATATTACAATCACTATATCGCATGTATGAGTATTTTGTGTACATGGGAGAAAACAAAATCATTACCTTGCTGTGTTTGAATCCCTAAAAATATATGAAATTGGTTAATGTTGCGATCACTACATCGGATGTTTGAAAAAAAAATGCATGTAAGTAAACTGGAAGTTTTTTTTATAAAAATAAAACTTGTGGATAAATTTGCCACAATTTGCATAATAAGGGATGTCATAATAAGGAAGTACCCAAGTTCTTTTATTATAATTAAAGAAAACAAAACAGCACTAAAAATTTACCATGTTAGACATCATGGACTCTGGAGTACTACTAGAAGCTATTTTACCCGATCGGTGCAGGCACTGTAGACACTGTGGGGGAGATTTTTTCCTCTCGCATAAATAATCTAAGTATGGTTTACTGTGAGAAACACACTCTGAGATACTGTGCAGTCTGTCTTCAGTCGCTTCGACAGTTTCCATTCCAGACAGGGTCGTCATATTGGGTGCAAGAATTATGAACTGTTTGTCATAGACTGGAGGTTGAATACAGAAGTTGACAACATTCTGCACACTTTTTTCATAGTCCACTTGCTCAAATACAAATTTCTCATGATCCTTGTCACACAAAGTCTTGCACTGAAATTGCTGATGAGAGAGAGAAAAAAATTACTCTTTTTATTAACATATTTTAAGTAAAAAAGTGACATAATCATACAACAATATAAGGAAAAATAAATAAATAATAAAAAAGCAATAAGGAAATATTAATTTTCAAGTTTACAGTTGACTATTTTAAGCACCTGTTTTTTGACATATAGGATCTCACAATTTATGTTTTTCAAGTTTATTTACAAATTTGCGAGAATAGCTTGTTTATCATTGTAGATCTTGATAATGGTGCCATTTGAGCATTGAAACATATGTCGATCTTTATATTAAAAGGTTTTTATAAGCCTTTTAATGTTCTGTTTGTATCACTTAACCATTTTTATCTATATTTTTTAAAAAGTGACTATATTCTTTTTTGGAAATTAAGCATTTTAATGAGTATGATTTCAACAGTATGGGATTTTCTGTTTCTAACTTATCAGTTCTTTAAGGAAAAAAGCTTCTTTGGCCTAAAATTCACGTGATTTTTTTTTTTTTTTTTTTTTTTTTTTTTTTTACAAATAAGAGAAATACCCACCTTCAAACTTTTTGCATTATATTTATTGACATTTCACTTATATATTTAAATTTTTGTGTGTATATATACATATATTTAAAAAAATAATAATGACAGTAAGCACCTGCAGGTACAAACCATGTTCCAATCAGGTGACCATTTTTCACCAGTCACAAGCATCGAAAACAAATTGGGTCACTAAGGGTGTCACAATTCTCTGAAGCTTAAGAGTCTACACTAGTCATGCGAAGAAATGCACAAGCTAATATTAAGTCTATGGGAAGATAATTTTCAAATTTTTCGCTTGTGTTTTAATATTTTTGAATTTTTTTTTTTTTTTGGCTTAGGATAACTGAGGTCCATAGCCCAATCTCTAATGTTGTCCGCTTTCACTTTTTCGATTTTGGTTCCAGTTTTTTTTATATAATGGTACTTTCATTTTCAGAGCCGGTTCCAACCTGTTCCAAAATTGAAAATGCCCGTTTGTGAAAAAACTGCAACAGAAATCGAAAAAGTAAAAACTAACAATGTTAGAAATTGTCTTCAGCTAACATTGCAAGAAAAAAAAATCATTTAAAAAGATTAAAATGCGAGAAAAAAATTTAAAAATAACCTTCCCATAGACTAGTGTAGACTCTTATACCAACATCTAATTTTAAAAGTTAATTATTGAGATAGTATTTGAAGCAAATTTTTTTTTTTCAATTTTATTTAATCTTTTGAAAAAGAAGTTAGAAATGTACCTATTTGCTTACAGGTGCAAAATAAAATCCATTAACAGCTGTCCAGATCTTAAAAGCTTTAAAAATAACAATACTCCAAACATTTTCAACTGACACATGCAATCATCTTCTGGGATAACTAAATGATGTTACACCCCCTTGATCTTATTGCGTGTGTCAGTTGAAAACATTTGGAGTGTTGTGATTTTACAGCTTTTAAGATCTGGACAGCTTTTAATGGATTTTTTTTTTATCTGGAAGCAAATGGATACATTTTTAACCTGTACTTCCCTTTGAAATTTTTAATTACTTATTCATGGTGAATTTCCCACTAAAATTTTAACTTTATTTCGAAAATTATACTTTTTGCAGGTATAAGCTTCAGCAAAAAGGATTACCATTCTTTTAAATGAAAAATGAAGGAAATCTGTTGAATTGTTCTCGAGAAAAATGGTCATCCAGGTTGAAAAATCTGGTTTCAAGAAACACAAAGTTTTACAATAGTTTTACATTCAATAAGCAAATATGATAAGGAATTATAATATCACAAAAACATTTTAGGGAAACAATATACACACTTAAGAGATACAAAAATTGAAATTTTCACCCAAAGTAGAATTTCCTCTTAATGTATTCAAGAGCTCAAGCTAGAAGGCATCAAGTTAGAAATGGCCTAGTGACCTCTTGCTAATTATTCTGCTAATACAGTCATAGGCCATCATCCTTCCCATCTCAATTTCTTCAAAAACAATTAACTTATAAAATCCGAGAATCAACAATATTATGTAATATAACTATGTTATGTTGACAACATAGGATAAATACAAAGTAAAAAAAGGGGGATACTTTGAAAATACAAATGCATCACACACCCATATGTTTCATATGAGTGAGAAGAATTTGAGGTCTGACGACCTCCTTAACTTACAAGTATTATATTAGAACTATGTTATTTTCACTATTATTATTATTAAGCCAATAGAAATTAAATGGCTAAATTATTCATATTAAGGAAAAATAAACTATGCTCTTTTGAACTTAAAAAAAAATAGACGTAAATTACCTTATAGAGATACTCTGCATATAAAGACATCTCAGCCCACTGCATTGGGCCAATATCTGAAAAAAAATTTAAATTAAATAAATAAAACGAAATATGGGCAAACATTTTAAAGACATACAAATACTATTCACAAAACTGTAAATTAGCTGATAATCTAAAATTAGATAAATGATAAACATTTAAAAATTTCTTTTATTAAAGATTAAAACTAATTATTTAAAAAGAAAAGATTAATATACTGAAAAAATGTAATACAATAGGAGCTGCTGATTTTGAAAGTGGGGCAAGTTTATTTTATGAAAAAAAAAATGAGTTAAAGCTAAATCTTATCACGAATGAACATAAAATATATACTTTTAATCCATTCACAATGTATGTCTCTTTAATATCAGCATAAATTTGTTAATAGTCATTGATTGGATCAATGCTATTTATTTGAAATGCTTTGATTTTGAAAGTGGGACAAGTCTATTTTGTGAAAAAAAAAGAGAGTTAAAGCTAAATCTTATTACGAATGAACATAAAATATATACTTTTAATCCATTCACAATATATGTCTCTTTAATATCAGCAAAAATTTGTTAATAATCATTGATTGGATCAATGCTATTCGAAATGCTTTGATTTTGAAAGTGGGGCAAGTCTATTTTGAGAAAAAAAAGAGTTAAAGCTAAATCTTATTACGAATGAACATAAAATATATACTTTTAATCCATTCACAATGTATGTCTCTTTAATATCAGCATAAATTTGTTAGTAGCCATTGATTGGATCAATGCTATTTGAAACGCTTTGATTTTGAAAGTGGCGCAAGTCCTCTTTGAATAGAATTATTTTTTTATGCTGCATACCATTAAACAAGCACCATCAGAATTTCATCACTAATACTTTAAAATTCAACGTCTATAATTAAGAAATATAATTCTAGGCATACAACTTATTAATGAATATTTTTTCCTTAAAAAATAAATTAATATTTTGTTTATTTTCACTTTTCTAAAGAAGAATGAAATATGAAAATAAAATAAATGAGGAAATAAAATATTAAATTTCTTTTGTTATTACAATTCTATTCCATTCAAAGAAAATCAATGTTTTCGACCCATCCTTGCTTTTGAAAATGAAGCAAGTCTATTGGTGCCTACCAAAACCGTGATTTTTTTTGTCAGTTAAAATGGACAACCATTATTGCTTATTAAATATGCATGAAATAAGACCACACAAAATATCAAATAGCTCTATGACTGCTATACGAATATTTTAAAACCCATTCCAATGAAAAACCTTCAATATCTAGCAATAACATAAAATGAGCTTGCCGCCACTTTCAAAATCAATGTCTCATATATTATTATTTTTTAAATACAACTGGAAAACATTGACAATGCTGATTAAGAAAACTAACTAAATAAAAAATCTTTATGTATTACTATCATGAATAGCAATTTGCTATTCACTGAAAAAATGACTGGAATTAACACTGGTTTCTGCTTGGAATAACAAAATAGTATAAGATTCTTTAAAAGATGTAATACTGATTCATATGAATGAGAACAGTAAAAAATTAAATATATAATCCACTGAGCTCCATAATACACTATATTGCCATAGGTGACCGGTCACTTGCGATTTTAGACGTTTTGTTAACTATCTAGAAAAATACATGAGGAATTAACCTGAAACTGCAGGTGTGTAAACAGTATAGTATAGGTTATATATTTCCGAAAAGTTTTTTTCACGAAACCCCATAGGGGACTGTCAACAAATTGAAAAAGAACGAATATCTTTTGGATAACCCTGTAAAAACTAATGTAGCAAAGGCATTAAAACTCGAGATTATTAATAAGTGGTTTATTGTAATATACTGTGTTCATTTTTATGAGGATAGCATGTATACTCGTAGAGAAATTAAGGTTTTTATAAAAACAGTCCCAAATTTTGCCTAGTTTTTTGCTTATAATTTGTAGAGTTCTTAATATAAAAAAAAAAGTTCTTTTCAGAAAACATGACAAACAACATTGTACATAATACTCTGCAATCAGAATTAAAAAATAGTAAAAATTGGATGAAAAATGAGCAGGTTTACTAAAAAATGTTTCACGGCACATGCACAAATGCAATTAAAATATAATATACATAATGTATTAGCTAAGTACATAGAGTAACTCTTGTGAAGTCTCAAAATCATAGCTTGAAAATTCTGAAAATTATCATCGATAGAATAAGCTCGAAATCCGTTGATCCCAAAAAGAAGCAAACAGATGAGGGGTTGTATCAAATATCTGTTGATTAATGCCAAGATAGCGTACACAATATTGCACGTATATTTGGATACAACCCCTCATATTTTTGCTTCCTTTTGGTAACAATGGATTTCGAGCTTATTCTATCGACTATAATTTTCAAGCTATGATTTTGAGACTCTATATACTTAGCTAATACATTATGCATATTATATTTTGATTGCATTCGCGCATGCACAGTGAAACATTTTTTAGCAAACCTGCTCATTTTTCATCCAATTTTTACTATTTTTTTATTTTGATTGCAGAGTATTATGAACAATGTTGTTTGTCATATTTTCTGAAAAGAACTTTTTTTTATATTAAGAACTCTGCAAATTATAAGCAAAAAACTAGGCAAAATTTGGGACTGTTTTTATAAAAACCTTAATTTCTCTACGAGTATACATGCTATCCTCATAAAAATAAACACAGATTATTACAATAAGCCACTTATTAATAATCTCGAGTTTGAATGCCTTTGCTACATTAGTTTTTACAGGGTTATCCAAAAGATATTCGTTCTTTTTCAATTTGTTGACAGTCCCCTATGGGGTTTCGTGAAAAAATCTTCTTGGAAATATATAACCTATACTATACTTTTTACACACCTGCAGTTTCAGGTTAATTCCTCATGTATTTTTCTAGATAGTTAACAAAACGTCTAAAATCGCAAGTGACCGGTCACCTTTGGCAATATAGTGTAGAACAGAGAGCTAACTAATCAGTCTACTTTCTACCACAACCACATCACACTTTCAATGCATGCAAGCAATGAATCCTACATTTTTTTTTTATATTAAAGGCATTTTTTTCAAACATTTATGCATACTTTTTAATCACTTTTGCTTATTTCTACACCCTTTTCATATTTTTATGAGTAATACTTAACAATTTTTTCATTTTTTTTGTTGAGCTTACATAAAATTTAGTTTTTAACTAATATCAAATTAAATATTTGCGATGAATTTAAATGAAATCTGCAGCTTTTTCAATAGAAAATATACATCAGTGAAAATTGTAGCAGCTTTGTCATAATTTTAAAAGATAATCCAATTTGAAAAGATCTACTCCATACTTCTTTATAGGAGGAAATATGTGTTTTGCCAAAATTTTTCCTCGGAAATTCTTTGGCACTGTATTCATGGGCTGACCATAGGATTCAATGTATCATAATAAGAAGATAGCCCTCCATACTACTGTGGAGCTCAGTGATATAATCACTATCATGAAAATCTTAGTGTGTATCTTAGATTATGAATAGATTAGATTATGATTAGATGTGTATCTTAGATTATCTTGAGAAAATATTCGTAATTTTGCATTGTATGATTATATACATATATCATATGTAAAAGAACAGATTGTTTAATTTTTTTTTCATTCTAATTTACTATCATTTACTCTAATTCAAATCCAAAACAGCAAAAAAATGTAATTTCAAATAAAGTTTGAAAACTTTAAACTTTACTGATTTTTTTTATGTTTGTAATATTTTTAACCTATGGCTCATTTGACATGCAATAGACAGTTCTATATTTAAAAAACATTATGTGTCCCTGTAAAAGAACTATGCATAATACTGCAGCTGTTTTTAAATTTTAAAGTAAAGACACACAGTTATTGTGTTATCAACAAACATGTTATTTTAAAATCCTAATCCAATTTTATCAGAATGAACCTTTTCCAAGAAAAAGAATCATCAAAATTAGAGTATCTGTTTAAAAGTTATGTATGGACATACATTTAAAAAAAATAAAAAAATGTATGTGCAAACAAACTGTACAAGCTCTTTTTCTAGAAGCTGGCTAAAATAAGGAGAGAAAGATTATTATAAAATACTACAAAAAATGGATAACTGTAAATCTGCAGAAGGTTTTTATCCCTGAAAAACATCAAGATTTCATTGAAAAATAAAAATACACTTCTTGGCATGTGTTTTTTCCCCTTGTATCCCCATTTTATTTTTATAAAATTTATTATACTTTTGTGAAAAATAAAATTTTGTAACAAAATATCAAAATTGGCTTGAATTGGCCAAGCATTTATTCATATTAACATTTTTTAAGTCTCCTGCAAAAGCTTACGTTTCTGGTAACTTATTTTGTTTGAAAATTACACATTTCATATCCTAATACAGCAGACTCTCTCAAATCCACACAGCTAGAGACCAGAAAATATGCCAATTTTAGAATTTTGCAGATTTCTGATCACTGCTTTGTTTACATCTTTAAACAGAAATTTGAATGGAATAATGCACTGAAAGTTATAATGAATGCTAACAGTAAAGTAAAATAACAAAATAAAATAAAATAATAAAAATTAAGAAAATGTAAAAAAGTATTAAATTGTTAAAAGTAAAAGCAAAGTAAATAATTAATAATGCATAACTAAATATGCCTAATAATGATGAGATAAATTTTTCTTGAATTATTCAAAACTCACCTCATAAAGGTACACTAATAATTTATATCAGAATCATAAAATAATGAAGTTTTATTTCATGTTTAGCCAGATTAAAAAATAAAAGCTCGATTAATTAAAAAATGTATTTGGTAAAATGATTGTGATCTAGATCAGCCCAATCTTGAAGTTTTTCAGAAATAAATTTATACTTCCTTCATGAGAAAGCTTGAGTTCAATCATATTAACCAGAATTACATGTTAAAATGTGTACGGAATGATGGAAAATAATTAAACATTGAAAAAACCAGCAAACAAATGCAAGAAAAGTAAACAAACTATTCATTTATAATTACACATGTGAATATTGTGCAGAACCAATGTTGTGCGTATTGTAAGCATAAAAAATTTGCAGTGCATTTGAAAGTGCACTTGTTTTTCCTCATCAGTGATAGATTTTTAGATGTATTACCTAAAAAAAATAATAATATAAAAACTAATTGCTGCTCATATCAGCAGCACCTTGAATTTTCCCCCTACAATTTCACTGTTTACATCTGCAAAAGTGCAGATTTAAGGGAGTCTACTGTAAATAAAAAAAGTACATTTCCATTATCCCATTGACCACTTTCGATGAAAAAACTATCACCAAACTATGTCAAAAGTGCACGATTGCGGCATCACATTCACTTGACATCAGATGCTTTACTCGTGTTTGTTATGTGATCAAGTGATCTTTAATTCGACATTTATATGTATTTTTAATGATGTTTGTTGATTTATTAATTATTTCTTTAATTAAAATAACAATTACATTACATCATTAAACACTGATATCAAAATATTAAAAGAGAAAAAAACACTAAAAAAAATATTACAATATATACAAATATATAAATACCCAAGATAATTTTTTTTATTTTCATTAATATACTGTAAATTTTATTGCTTAAAGTTACTGATAGTTAACACTTTAATAAGTGAAGCTTTTTTGAATGTTTTTGCTTTTTTTTTTAGATTACAATAGCAATTATCTTTCTGTTGTTTATTGGCATTACAGTTTGGCAATAGTTGTTTTTAATGGAAAGTGGTTGAAGGGATAATGGAGGAGTATCTAAAAAATAGCTTTTGTGGAGGGATCTCTTTTATTAAATGGAATTTTGTTAAGGAGCCCCACTTATTGACACCTAAAACACAAAACTTACCTTGTGTTTGTATTATTCTATGTGGCATGACATTCGCTTGCATCTCAAACATCTTGTGGAGGGCAGAATTCACCAAATCCCTTTCTTCTTCAGAAATCTTATCTTCTTGAGGAGGCTGGACATAATCCTCTTCATCATCACTCTCTGACTCTGCCATCGTTCGCTTGTCGGGAGGATCTTTGAAATAGATCTTTGGACGAATAAAGTCCCCTTTCTTCTCAGTCTGTTCCATTTCTGATAAGTTTGCATGCAGTTCATCACTCAGCTTATGCAACAACTCAGTACTCATCCAAGAAACATCAATATCATTCTACAAACAAAAATTTAAACAAGTTAGCTCATAAATAAAACACAAGAATAACAAATAACTACCTATATATAATTGACTATAATACAAGGGACGTTTTGAAAGTAAGTTTTGTCATTTTTTTTTCACACAGAAACTTTATTGGCAAAAAGAAAATTACACCATGGTGCCCCCCGTGGCAGAATCGTGGCAACAATGTCAGAGAAGGGAAAATTTTTCTTGCAGAAAAAAAATTTCATTTGGGAAAAAAAAATTTTTTGAGAAGGGAAGAAGATTTATGCAACAGCAAAAAGATCTTTAAGTTTCAATTAGTAAGAGGTGACAATCTTCCGAGTTTCAGCAGATTTTTGCTCCTCCCCCCCAAAAAAACCAAAAAAAAAAAAACATTGAAGTTAAAAATATTTAAACCTGTTGAAGCTCTAAAAATTTTTAAAGTATTTAAAATTCTTGAATTATTTTTGTTGTTGTTTTATTTGTTACTTTTCATACACAATAAATAAATAACCATTTTTTAAAATTATTCTCCTGTGAAATGTCTACTTCTCCTTCTCTCTCTGACTCCAGCATACATAGTTAAAAATATTTTTTTTAAATGTTTTGCCTTATTTGCCTGCTGTCTTGCCTCATTGCCATAGTTATCTTATATGTTACTGTAAAGAAACAAAAAATAATCAATCTAAATTTCCCAAGGGGATTCCTAAATACGGGGATGGAAATATTTAAACGTTTTTGTAGTTTGGCCTATTATCACTCTTTTCTTGACTTCAGAGACTGTTCTTGCAGAAAGATTTTACTGTTAATAAAGTTTATCGCAGAAAGCATAGTAATTTTCTGCCAAAGGGATGGCATCATGAACTATAAACCTTGCCCTATTTTTAAACATAGTCGTCACCGACATTGAGACATTTGTCATAGCGTGCAATCAGTTTGAAGAAACCACTCTGGTAAAACTCAGTGCCCTGCAATGCAAAGAATTGTCACACAGCCTGCTCCACCTCAGCATTGTTTTGGAAGTGACATCCCGAGAATGTGGCTTTTAATGCAGGGAACAGGTGAAAGTCCGATGGGGCAAGATTGGGGCTATAGGTCAGATGGTCCAATCTCACCCATCTGAAACAACGAATCTGTTCTTATGTGAGCCTTGCTGTGTGTGGTTTTGCATTGTTATCCAAGAGCACAACATCTTCACTCAAGAGCATAGGTCTTTTTCAACAAATGGTGGACCTGAGTTTGGTGAAGGTGTCGCAGTAGCATGTACAGCACACTGGTCTGCTGCTATTCACTCTTCCTTGGTACTCTATGCATGCATCATTCCTCCTCCGCTGATGCCCCTTACATCATTGAGCCAGCAAAGGGTGTGGATTCTTATGGTGGTGGATTGTTTCACCTGGTGTACCATCTACTTTTTAAAACTTACTTTTGGAACGTCTCTCATACATAACAACTTATAATAACCTGTAATAATATACATCTTTTAATTGCTAAAAGGTGTAAAATAAAAACTTTAAAAAGTATCATAGAAAAACCATGGCACTGGCAAGATTATATCAAGAAGACATCATCAAAATAAACTTCAATAACAGTAAGATCATTTTCCCCTCCAATCTATACCATCCATCCATTATAAGAGAAACTATAGAGATTGTAACATGTAAAAATACAATATGGAACGATATAGAATCATTTAATTTGTCAAAATTGTGTCTCGAGTTACTCCATGGTTACAAATATGGAAATGAACATCCAAGTAAAAATAAAAAATAATGTGCATTATCTGAAAGAGTATGTGAAAAATTCGATGATGGCATTTCAAATTATTATGTACAATCTTAGAATATTCTTATTTGTTTTGATAATGACTTTGATGGAGCCGAAACATGTCAACAGTCTAATGAAACTGTTTTTTACTGTCTATAAAGCTTTTATTTTACACATTTTAACAATTAAAAGATGTAAATTGATTGGAATTTGAGTTTGGATAATTCAAAATATTGCATTTTATTTTATATATATACTAGCTGAGCCAAACACCTTTGCCCGGGCCAGTGATAAAACCTTAAATAAACCCCAAATTTGTATTATTTTATATATTTTACACGATTTTGTATGAATTTATATCTAAAATCGCAAAATCGTAAAAAAAATTTACTTCTTTTTTCAAGTAGGATCGGTATATAGTTTTAAAAAAAATAGCTTTTGTTGTCCAAGCCCTTTGAAATTTTCAATGGCCATAAATATAATGGTTTTACAGCCCATGTAAAAATTACGTCAGAAATATTGCTATCTGGTTGCAAAATAAATATTTTTTCATTTCACACTGTGTCCATTAACATAAAAAAATAGTATTTGTCGTCCGATCTCTCTGAAACTTTAGTCATTTATAAATACAGTCGAACCTCGTTAACACGAAACTGAAGGGACTGCGAATTTTTTTCGTGTTATCCGTTATTTCGTGTTAACTGTCCAACTAGTGGTGCCATCTATGTTAGATATAAAAACTAAATAAATAAACTTAAAAATATATCTCTGCTAAAATAATCATAAATTAATAAGAAATAGAAAATTTAATTAAGAAATAAAACAAATTGGTCATCATTTTAGGAAATAATAAATTTATTTACCTGCTAATCATTTTTTGAAAAAGTCCGTTATTGTCTTTTGTTTCAATTTTTGTTGACTACTTCTTTCTAGGAACATATGGACCTCATCTAATTTGTCCAAAGCTCGGGAAGCATTCTCTTGTTCCATAAGGAAACGTTGTACAGTTTTCAATGCAGCGCTAGTTTCATTTAAGGATACTGAACATTTCGGTTCTGTGTCGATTTCTTCATCTTCGTCTGACATGTCGGGGTTGTCCTCTCTTTTCTCAGTTAATGCAGCAATTATTTCTTCGTCTGTCGTCACTTCTGAAGTCAGCACATCTTCATCTATGCAAATATACTCGGCAAACAATGTCTGCGAAATAATTCCCCGTTTTTCAGCTTCTTCTATTAAATCAGTCATCATTTCAGATTCCGTTTCATCCGTTTCTTCATTTATTTCATGCGTAAATCCCCCGTGTCGGAAACAATTTTTCACAGTTCCAGTAGTGATACTTTTCCAGGCACTTCTTATGTAAGTTACTGCTTCTAGTAAATTCACAGAAAATTCCATTTTATTATCGAAGCATTGAATCATTTTTTGAACAATTCTTTTTCTGTACTGCACTTTTAAGTATTGAATAATTCCTTGGTCACAAGGCTGAAGTTTTGCTGTAGTGTTCGGAGGAAGAAAGACACATTCAATTGCTTTTAATACTGGAACATCTTTATGAGCACTGCAATTGTCCAGCAATAAACAGATTTTTCTTTTTTCTCGGTAGAATTTTAAGTACAGATCAAGTAACCATTTCGTAAAAATAACATTGTTCATCCATGCATTCTTGCTGGAAGCGTAGCAAACTGGTAAAGTTTTAACATTTTTGAAACAACGTGGTTTGGCCAACTTACCGATCACGAGCAATGGTAATTTTTCACTTCCGTTCATGTTGCAGCCGACCATAATCGTAATTCTTTCTTTGCTGAATTTTCCTCCAGTGCATTTTTCTCCTTTTAAGGTAAGTGTTCGCGAGGGTTGTGCTTTGGAAAACAGTCCGGTTTCATCGGCGTTAAAAATATCACAAGGAGCATAATTTTTTTTAACATCTAACCACTTTCCTAAGAAAAAGACTGTATAGAATTCTCATCTACGGTAGATTCTTCTCCACATATCTTTTTGCAGACAATTCTGTTACGCTCTTTAAATCTGGTCAGCCATCCGTTAGAACATGTGAAATCGCTGTCACCGAGAGCATCAGCAAAAGCTTTCTCTTGCAAAACTGCACCAGTTAAAACTATGTTCTGGCTTCTTGCTTCTTTTATCCACCGCAAGAGAGCAATTTCAATTTCTTCATTTTTTCCTGAGTGCATCCTTTTTCTAGCTGGTTCGAATTTACTGACAGCATAAGCCGTTTCAATTTTTTCACGGTTTTTTTAAATTGTAGAGAGTGTGCTATTGGGTATTCCATACTTTGTCGCAATTTCTGATTTTTTCAGCACTTTATCGCTGACTTCATTTAAAATCTTTTGCTTTGTTTCTAAAGATACAGCTTGCTGTTTTCGACTCATCTTTCACAGAATTCCACAGAGCAACTGCGAGCAGAGTTTCAGTAGTCAGGTAGTGAAATAAGGATTGTCACTGCTTTCACTGGAAAATAGGGGAATTCGGAAATAAGGTTTATGGTTTATGTCACTGTGAATACAGTCCAAAAATTATTGGAAGAAACACTTTAAAAAAAGAAACTCCTTCACCCAAACATTCATTGTTTCCCTGCTCATATGGTCAGCGAGTGAAAATTTCCACATAAAGGACCAAACAGATAACTAACAGATAGGATTTCTAAAGGTCAGATATCAAAGGCGGGAGCTGATGACTATTCGGACACCACCCCTTTCTTTTGTTAACCTCCCCTTTTCTCTCCTGTGTTTTGTCGATGACCACAAAATGTAATTCCAAAAGAATGGAAAGACATATGATTGATTCCCATCTCTGGCAGACTTGCTCAGGATGTAAATGTAAATGCACTTTAAACGAAAGGGGGAAATGCGGATTATCAGAGGACAAAGATAAGCAGGGATTAGTCAAATATTTCACCTTTTTTAGGAATCCTTTTCTTCTTTATGTCATTTTCAAACAGTAAGAAAAATTCCATTTTTAGTAAATAAGATGTGACATGTAAGTTTGAAATATCGGAAACTTAGCTTAAGAGAGAATGTTTTGATTTTCGAGCAAAAAAAATTTTTTGCCTTAAGTGGGATTTTGTGAAATTCTATTTCGTGTTAAACAAATTAATTTACATTGGTTTTCAGACTTATCTGGCGGAACCTGAGTAATATTTCGTGTTAAGCGAAATTCCGCGTTAAGCGATTTCGTGTTAACGAGGTTCGACTGTATAACTGTTTCCGAGTCCTCTAAAATTATGTGAAAATATATGCATTTTAAATAGTGAAAACATTACCAGAAGCCAAGCGTGACTGCGGAAAACATCCCGTTAATTATGGGTTTTTGCCAAAAAATCTCAGATTTTAATTTTTAGCATGTTTGGTTTGTCGAATATTTTCGAATTATTTTAAATTATGCGACCTTTAAAATTTTTCATTAAATCCATTTTTATCAGTCTCAATCTAAAACCCTGAATTTAAACTTTGCCGTTTGCAGCTACCATTTTCACATATTGTTTAATTGTTAAATCATGGATATCAAGATAATTTAGAGTTCCTGTATGAATGTTTTTCCTTCTTTTTGTTTTCTCATTTTATTTTTCCTTTTTTACGAAAAATAATCACATACTTATCTTGTTATATATATGACATCTTGATAATGGTTATACCAAATATAATAAAAAAATATTATATAACTTTTTCTCCTGAATTAAATATGGCATCATTAAAATGAATTATTGCCAATAAAATAAGAATAAATAAAAAATATTCTGTCCAAAGTGGGTATCAAGCCAACGCGATGATTGGAACAGAGAAACACCATGCTTTATACCACCCGGTCCCCATTTTCTTGTTCGAGTGTACTCTAAAACTGGTTAGGTTCTAGATTTAAATTTATGCATGCGCAAATGGGTCATTTTCATGTGAAAACTGGAATTTGACAAAAATCTCTTTTCATTTTAATATATAGGAAATTTTAATATATAAGAATTCAAAAAAAGTGCAAGGGGAGGATGGGTAGAGAGAGAGCCAGTAAGGTAGCTCAATTGGTTCTCTATACTTAAAAAAAAAAAAAAAAAAAAAAAAAAAAGCATAGCCACTTATGTTGCATTTCTTACTTTTATGTGAATCTTTTATGTGAATTTACATACATAATAAAAATACACCAGCCTTCAAATTATTGTTTTGTTATCCTTTAATTTAGGAACAAGGAAAAATAATAGGGTACTTTTTCCATTATACCAACACTGCCAAAATGTATGATAATGCACCATTTGTTTCAATTCTGACTGTGCAAAGGTTTTACTGTAAACCGTGCCAAACAACGTGGCTCGCAATTTATAGAACATGAATCAATTTTTTGTATTATTATTTAATTGTAACCACATAAAACATCTTAATTTGCAATTTTTGGAATTGAAAATATTTGTTAAGTTATAATTTACACATCTGCTGGCTCCAAAATGGATTTTATCATTTGGCAGTTGGTTACCTGATGATGCAAATGCTTTTTTTTTTTTGTAATAAAAGACAGTGCACTACTGTTTGTCATTAATTACAAGTCTATCTCATAGTGTTCATGTGGTGACACTTCAAAAAATGAAATGTTTACTGCAATGCAAAGAGACATTTATAATTTTTATGCTTGCACTATAATTTGAGTTTAACTTTATTATTTTATTGTGTAAAATTTATCTGTTCTTTTATTTTCAGTATATATTTGTATTGATATAATAAATTAGTTTGTGAAAGTCTGTCCTTTCCAAATGTTATATTTTTTAAATGCTCATTTTTGCACCAATGTTAATTTTTTTTTTCATATGCTTCATTTGGCACCAACTAGTACACTTGGCAACAACGTTGGTGGTATAATGGAAAAATACTGATAATAATTTTTAATAAATCAATACTAAAATGGAATTTCTTTAAAACAATGATAAAATTAGAATAACAGTACAAAATAGAAATATCAGTGATATGTTTTTTCTCCATCTTTCATACATAATAGCATCTATATATAAAAGTGAAATTCTAAAATTTTATTTTTGTGGAATGAATTTCCCACTAAAAGTAAACTTCTATAGAGATTAAAAGTTACATATATAGTTTATTTGCAAATTATTTAAGTAACAAAAATAGGTACCTAAAATGTTAGCAAAAAAATATTGTCTGATATTTATTCATTTCGTTAATAAGTGTGCAGTGGTTAGATTTTTTTTTTTTTTGTAATTTCAGACACTTTAGATAATAATCAAATACACTTTTAGACAGTTGTGAACGTTCAAAATGACAATCCCGTATACCAAATGAATACAATATTCCGTACACTAATGAATACAACATTCAAAAACTCACCACATCTTTTATCCCAGCTGCATATTCAGGTACAACTATCTTCAACGCTTTAAGCAACCTCTTTAAGCCAATCTCTCTGTGTGATGTTATCTTTGAATGAGCAATGCTGTGGTACTCACGGTATTTTGACTTTGGAAAAGGTTTCAATATTTTAGCGAACAATTCAGGGTCATATACAGCTGGATCATATTCAGCTTTTCCCTACAATTGGAAAATACTATTAATTCATTTAAGATAAAGATCGAGGTAAACACAAGGATCCTAAATTTATAATACTACAAAATTGCAGTTTGAAACTTTAATCACAGTTTTGGCAAGTTTATAAAACTGTTAAAGTTCCATAATTGAGTTTACAGCCAAAGTTAGTGTCAAATACAAGTGATGTTGGCAACAATTTGGTTTCAAATGTATGAAAGCAGTTATGCACTCAGTACTAAAAATAGAGACACCAGTGTAAAATATTCAGAAAAACACTAAAATTAAAATGAATATGATATAGGGCATGTATGATTATAAACAGTATAGAAAATATCATTTATGCTTAAATTTATTGAAAAAATAAAAAAAATGAATTATTTATATTAATAAATTAGAAAATAGGATATCCCATAATTATAGACACTAATATCAGCAAATGGTAAAGCATCATTTAACTCCACTACTGGATTTGCTGGAAGTACTTGAACAGGTTTTTTACCCTGTACACAGGAGCTCGGACAGCATCTGTCTGAGAATACATGCAAACTTGGACATATGCTATCCGAGCCCCTGTGTAAAAGATAAATAAGACTGAGCCTCAATTCATATGTCTAACTCGACAAAAAATGCAGTTTTTCCAGAATAAAATCGGTCATTAACTAGCCTGATTTTAGCTTGGAGATTAATCTTACGGGAATGTGTGAGGAAATCTACAATAAAAAAAGTATGAAAATGGACGCCAATAATTTTTTATCAAACAGCCTGAGAAAGCATGGTATGAACTGTCTCCAGAATTTATTAAAGTAATTTCAAAGGGAAATTGCTTATTTGAAGTGATAAAAAGTAATGGAAACACAATTAAGTATTAGCATTTGCAGGGCTCCTAACACATTTTAGTCCTCCAAAAGGAGGAAAGGGGACCATTTTTATTTAAAAAGAGGACTTTGGGAGACCATTTATACTAAAAAGGGGACTTTGGAGGACCATTTATATTAAAAAAGGGGACTGAAAATGAACCACATGTCTAAAAATACTGCACCAAGTTTTGCAAAATATGCAATTTTTTAAAAATTACCTCAGAAAATGTTTATTGATTATCTTTACAAAAAGATGTCATTAAACAATGCACATAGCTTTATTTAACACACTTAAATATCCTACAGCAAGATAGGTTACATTTAGAACACCAAGAAATGATTTGGAATAAAATATAAACAGTAGAATCTAATGCATCTAAGAAAATATTAAATCAATCAATTATTAGAAGAGTTACACATTAACAATTACAAAAGTACAGTGCATTTTTTGGAATTTTACATGTAGTAACAGTATTCAGTGAATAAAAAAAGCACAGCATAACAGCGTCTTCTGTTCAGTAATAAAATTTTAAATTAGATTAACATATATATTGTTAATTATTAACTCAAACATAAAATTCAGTTCCTTTCTATACATTAGAAGTTGAGATACTATAATGTTCATCCGAAAAAGCATAGTATAGCAACACTTCTTGGGGAGCAGTCAAAACCAATATTAAACCAATATTCGTAATCATCTTGCATATTAAATTTGGTAAAATTCTATCCGAAACATGCCCAGATCTGGCTATCATGGAAATCGATAAAAATGGTGGTGAGATACAAATTTGGTGAAATAAACCAAAATCTAATCAGCATCAATTTATGTTAAGGGTTAACTGAATGTAAAGTTTGATGAATGCCTTATTAAAATACCTCATGTAAAATGTAAAAAATGCAGCATAACAGTTCCACCTGTTGGGCCATATATGCCAAAACATAATCAGCACCTCTATGTGCTAAAGTCTAATTAAATACGGCATTTGATGAAATTCCATGCTTCAGTTTTTGGATATAGAATGGCTACAAAATGTGTATCACTTACAGAGAGAGATTTTTTTTTTTTAAATATCAAATCGTATTCAAGTCAACCAAACACGTGTAAATCCCTGAAAAAAAAGATATATATATATTTTCATGATTCCAATATTTTCTGATAAATATATATTAAAGAAAGTATTAGAAAAAAGAAGAAATTTTAATTAAGATTTCCTTTAATAGCTGAGATATACTTCTCCCCATCAAAACCAAAAACAAAACTACATCTATAACAATATAGAAGTTTATCTGTGTGCTGAAGAGACTGTTGTGGATAGAGCTATAAGATTTGGCAGGAAGGTACCTATATGTCTAAAGTTAGTTTTTGGATTTTTTAATTAGATTTTTTTAATTTAATTTTTTATGCGATTTTTACATTATTTTTTATGTTTCGTGGTGATTTTTTCACATTAATAAAAGGAATTCATTTTAAATTTTTTAGCCCAATGTAGCAATTGTTTTTCCTTTTTTCAATTAAGTTTATTCGGAATTTGTATAGTTATTTTTAAAGTTTTCACAAATTTTTTATGCAAATTTCAGTTTTTCTTTTGTGATTTGTAGTAATTTTTTGACATTCGTAAAAAGAATTCAGTTGCAAACTTTTATATTTTGTTCTTTTGCAATTGCATTTTTTGATTTAAAAATTTACCTTTTTTCTTTTTTTTTTTTTTTTCACATTCCACAGTGATTTTTTTACATTTGTGAAAGAATTCCAGTAAATTAAATTTTTTCTTCTGCAATTTTTATACTTTTGCAGTGATTTTTTGCAGAGTAGTAAAAGGAATATGGTTTTACTTTTTTTTTAGCCCAGTATAGTAAATGTTGTCTTCTTTTTAATAAAGTTTATTCGGAATTTGTGCAGCAATTTTTTTATTTTGCACAATTTATGTGACTTTTAGATTTTTTTTCGCATACTGCGGTGATTTTTTGACATTCTGAAAAAGAATTTGGTTTCAATCTCTTAACCCAGTTTAATAAATTTTGTCCTCCTTTCAATAAAATTTATTCAGAAATCATGCAGCGATTTTTGGCTAATTTTTTATACAATTTGAGTTTTTTTTAGTTTTGAGGCGATTTTATGACAGGAAATTTAGTCTTGTTGATTTTTGAATTTTTCGAGATTTTTAATGAGATTTCCAATACGTTTTTTAATGTTCTGTGTCTACATTCTGTGCCGCTTTTTTGCCATTCCTGACAAAATTCCGGTTATTATGTTTTAGCCCAGCCGTTCCAAACCTTTTTTCTTTCATATACCCCTTGATTAGTCTTTTCATTTAGGAGTACCCCCTTTTCTCATAAACATGCCCCTACTCACACGCTTAACACAAACATGCCCTTTTTTTATTATTATTATTAATCTTCTTAGCAGAGCTAAATCGACTCAAATTACATTGACATTTCTAACCTTTTTAATTTTTATGTTACATTTTTTAATTATTTTACTTTTTATAACATTAACTTAACATCAATATACAATTAAAATAAATTATTATGAACTGTCTTCATAAGTTATTTAAAAATTTCCATTATGATATAAAAGAAGCCAAACATGGCTTTTAATACTCTCAATGGAAATCGTGTTTCAAGGAGCTGAATTTTTTTTTATATCATGTTCAGACAAAGATAGTCAGGAGCAGCATCAAGCTTATTACAATATTTGTTCTTAATGTATTTAGACATTCTCTTTCAACAAGTTATGTATTTGTGAAAGGCAACAAGTACCTTAATGTTTTATCACTGAGTTCTTGGTTCTCTTCAATTTTTGCGAAGATGAGGGAAATCATAAGCAATAATGCAATATGATTAGTGGTGAGCGAAGCTAGTAACATTGAATTATCAATGAACTACTAGATCTATTTGACCTTTTTCCTCACTTTGGAATTACACAAGAGATTTTATTGAAGTTACACATGAAACAAAATTTGCAATCTAAAATTGTCAACTTTGTTTATGTGTTTCAGTTGACTCATTTTTGTGATTTCTGCCATTACTGATATTATTTTCAAGTACCCCCAACAGGCTCGTCACATACGCCAGGTTGGAAACCACTGTATCCCATTATAACAAATTTTGTCGTCTATGATTTTTTTCCTTTTAGCAATTTTTAAAGTTTTTTGCATTTTGTGCCAATTTTTCCACATAAGCAAATTTTTTTTGCCAGTCATAAAAAGGGCACTAAGGGTACCAAAACGGATAAAAGGGGACCTTTTTTTTATAAAGATTGTAATTTATTAAAATATTGTAATTTTAATAATCTATTTTGTAATTTATTAAAATAAATAACTCTTTTTTTAATTTTGTAATAAATTAACCCTAAATGATACTTCCTATAGTGTTTATAATCATACACAACATGTATTATATTTATTTTATTCTCATTAATGAATAGTATTTTTACACATGTGTCTATTTACATTCAAGTGTAATTTATATAAAAATGGTTTATATAATTGATTATACAAGTAAGAGTAATGTGCCCAAGTAGGTAAATTTGTATAGTCAAATGTAAATGTTTGACACACAAAATTAGAACAGAATTTTATGTTAGCAAGGTGAAGGTGATAAATTGCCAAGTATTGTTTGTATCCTATTATTGGTATTCAGGGGGTGCAGCAAATATTTAAAAATTTTTAGAAAGAAATTTTAGGGATTAGACAATGAAATTTTAGGGATATTTTAGGGCTAATTTACATCCACCACCTTTGGTGATTTTTCAATGCACTTGTATTGTAACACAATTTAATTTAAGAAACTAAGCAAATAAATTCTTAGAAAATTCTTGATTAAAATTTTTTGTTATGTTCAAAATTTTAAAGTCAGCATTCAAATGTTCTAAAAATGTCTCAAATACAGAGCAAATAATAACAACAACATTAATGTAAAGAAATGGTGTTACCTTAATTTTTCTATATCTAACATCTTTATAAGATATTTCTTTAATAAATCTTATATGATTTCTTGCAATTTTGTTCAGTATTTTCACAAAAAACTTTTTTTACTTGAATTTTGTATATTTGAATGAAAAACGAAATTATTTAAATTTGGCTGAGGCTAAATGTATTCCTTGCTAAATATTTAACATCTGAAAGGCATCGTTAAGTAAAACACAAAAAATATTCAATTGTTTAAAAAAAAAAAAAAAAAAAAAAAAAAAAAAGACAATGAAATATCAATAATATGCTGTATTGTACCATAGAAAATGAATTTAGAAATTTTATTTTATTTCAAATTTAGTTCTCTTCATCAAAAGTTGTGCTTTCTCGATTTCAATTACTTAGAGGATATATGTATTCCTTGCTAAATTTTTAGCATCTCAAAGGCAGTTAAATGAAACATAAAGAATGTTCAACTGTTTAAAAATAAATAAATAAAATGCTGTATTGTATCATAGAAAATAAATTTTAATTTTATTTAGTTTCACATTTAATTTTCTTCTTTAAAATCTGGGCTTTCTCCATTTCAATCTCCAAGCTTTTTTTCTTTTGACTTTCTGTTTTTTCATATATACTGCTGATAAGCTTTATGTGAATTCTTAATCTCATTTAACAAGGAAGTTGAAATAGGTACTTTACTCATACTTACATAATTTTTTACAGCATCTTTTATAAATCTCAATTTTTTTATCGTATGTTCATTGAAACCAACTTTTAGCATGCAATTGCTTATAGAAAACAGGATCAGCATTATCATGAGGTAAGCGTATTTTTAATTAAAAACTTAAAAGTTATGATACTTTATTTCTTTGTTGTTCTTTACCACTTACTTTTGAACAACCAATAACAATGTCTAACAAGAATCAGCTTTGGCGATCACAATACAAAGCAAAACTAACTTTGTTTATCAGTCATTAGTAAACGGAAATAGTTATCAAAAACAAATTTTAGGGAAACAAGAAAAATTTTAGTAAAATTTTAGGGATATAAGAAAATTTTAGGAATTTTAGGAATTACAGGGTGAATGGGATCCCGGGGTATTGCATTTAGTTCATTTAAAATACACGTATTTTACTCATTTCATATAAAATAATAAGAAATAATACCATAAACCAAATAATTTTATTCTAACATAAAAGCATTGTTCAAATTTACATATATTGCAAAAAATAAAAGGTATTTTTGGCCAGGGGGGGGGGGAATGCTATTGGCAAGATACTAACATAAAAGTACCAAAAGAGCAAACCAGACTACAACAATGAAATTAAATTTGTGCTGAGTTACGCTAGAAACTCATTTCTTTTCCCAAGAACATTTATTTAGAAAGAATAAAAACCTTTTTATTCATTCCATTTTCCATTTTAAACAAAAATTGATCAAAGTGAGAAACAACAATTAATTTTTCATGAATTAATAAAAAATGCAGTACCAGATTCTGTTTTTTTTTTCTAAGAAATTAATCTTCTGGTGTGCAGATAACAATAAAAGTTTAAATATTTATATTTACCTATAAACAGAATTCCTTCTGATTATAAAAGGAGGAAAATAATTTATAAAGTAACAATACAGAATGTGTGACAAATAAAATGCATCTTAAAAATTCTGGCACAAAAATGCAAGCTGGAGAAAAAAGCTAACTTCACATGAATACAAAATTATCACAATTTTAGCGTATGCACATAAATGTTTGGCCACAATTTCTCATCAGTTTTTGCATCTATCTCAAAAACAGCCAAAAAAACATAAAAAAAATTACAGTTAAAAATTTTTCATGGATTTTTGCAAACAAGTTTCGTGCCTGAAATAATAACTTTCCAAATAAAACAAAATTGTTGATTTAGGAAAGTTATCTAAGAGAATATATAATACAATTCTGAAAAATATTTTAAAACTTTTCTTTATATTTCAGAAACTACCATAAAATAAAAAAATTCCTACTCACTCTTTCCGAATGGAGCTGGTTAGACCAGTCGAACAAACGTTTTGCTCGCTGTAAACACTGGTGATTATCTCTTCCAGGAACATCTCGAGCAATTTTTGCCCATTGACCTGAAATAAGAAGTTGAATACTTTATAAGTTAAATCCACTGTCACATTAAAAAAATGCTTTTACAGTATGGCCAACATTTGAACTTTTTCATTTTCACAGACCATTTAACTCCACTTAAAGAAATTTTTACCTTTTTTAATATATAAACAACACTACTTTAAAAATACTAAAACTAAACTGACTGTTTTATTAATGTTATTTTATTTCCTGTTGAAAATATCAATGTTGGTTAGCAGGGTTTGGTGATATTATATATCAATGATATACAGTCAAGGATCTATAATCCGCACACCCATAATCTGCAATTTTCCATAATCTACATTGCTTACCAAATGTAAACGGTTAAACAAATTTACAGATTCTTGATCCAAAAATGTTTTTTTTTTTAATAATAAATGTAGAAAAGTTCATAATTAAAAAAACATTATTTTTTTTTATCTGCCACATATACTATTTTTATATACAAGTAAAAACTAAACTGCATTACAGAACACACCTAGGATAACTGAACATTTAGGGACTAGCTTTTGGTAGATAATATTTGAACCTTTTAGACCAAGAGTTTTATTTCTCAACAAGAGTTAATGACTTCTCATAGAATGCAAGATAAACTTTTTAAAGAAAATTTAAAGTTTTAAAACATACAACACTTGGCTCTATTCTTTGAAAAACAAAAAACTTTATAAATATTATTCAATATTCCAAGAAGAAATTTTTCATATTTCATCATAGCTCACTGAATATTTCCTTTTTTATTATTATTCCATTTTTATTGTTTCATTTTTTATTCTAATTATTAGATTTCATATTTATCTTTTTATATTATACTGAATACTACTTTATACTGAATGTGGAATTAAAATGTCCAGAAATAAGCAGAATCCATAATCTGCAATATTCTATAATCTGCTCAACCTTTGGTCCCAACTTGTGCGGATTAAAGAACTTTACCTGCATATCCAATATTTATTTTCAAAATATCATTATGTTTGATCTTTTCATATATTTGATATTTATTTTCAAAATATTATTCTATATGACATTTTTTATGTTTTCGGTCAAAACAAGTGCAAATGACTTTTACAACTTACTTTTATTGAATTGACTATGTCATTTTGTAGGTCAGTGACTTCCCCAAGAAGGTAAAAAAATCTTTTCTAAACTTTATGTTTACTTACATTTATGTTCAAATTTTGAATTAAAAAAAAATAATAATAATAATTTGTCTTTATAATTTTGTTATATAAAACATAAAATTTTCACAATACTTGATACTGTTTTTGATGAGTGTAAAAAGCAAATTGTTTCTGTTTTCAATTAGTTGATCTATTGTTTTATTAAGTTTTCATGTTAAGTGCAATGTATTGTAGTTTCTAATTAAGTCTGAAAACATTTATAATCAGCAGTAACTTGACTATTTTGAAAATGTTAGATATTTTGAAAAATAGTATCATGTGATATTTACTATCCATATTGGTTAGAGATAAGGTATTTTTTAAAGCATTATACATTTAAAAATTTGGTCAAATTTTTACAATATTAAAATCATAGGGCAAAATACAAATATTCACCTTATGTCGTTCTTAAAATACTAATATCAAACTCAATAGAGCTCAACTTTTACTTAAAAGGTGACATTTACTTACATAAATAGAGTTAAAATCTTACAAGTACTTTTGGTTGGCACTGCAACCATCTTCAGGGAGAAAAAAATTCCTTTCTACTCCCTTTCTATTATTTTTTTCTCCCTGAAGATGGTTGCGGTGCTAACCATCTTTTAAATGCCACCTTTTAAGTAAAAGTTCAGCTGTATTAAATTTCATATTTTAGTATTTTGTAAGAAATGTCTCTTTCTCTTTCATAAAATCATATTGTGAACTGTCAATATTAAAATTGCATTGAAATTTCTATGTTCCAATCGAAATTCCTTGACTTTTAAAGGTTGGCTGACCACCCATAATTATATTAGAAAGAAAGAGGACAGGGTGCTAGAGTCGCTATATAAAGGCACTAATTCAGTAGAAATGGATATTATTACACGACAAACTATATTAATTAGGATAAAAGAAAAGTGTGGGGGGGGATGTAATTTTTAGGTATGGTGGATACAGTAACATTAATTTAAATTACTTTATGAGTTTAAAATAGAAAGTACAATTAAATTACATCATGATTGAATAATTTTCTGTGTTCTTTCTAAAGAAATGAGACAGTTCTATAATTTTTGCAAGTTCTCAGACATACAGCTTTAGAAGTACTGTGGTATAGAGATTTTTTTTTAACTAGATATCTTTAAGTACAAATGGGGCATTTTACTGCTTTTAAAAAGGACAATGTACTACACCCTTAAAAATGGCCTAGAAGGAACACTATAAAATGTTCAAAATGTTGAAAAAAAGAAATAATAATGCCTCACCATAACCATGTTTCTTAATCATAGTTATCAGTAATTTGTCTTCTGTTTCTGTCCAAGGGCCAAGTTTTTTATCTTTAATGACATTTGAGAATCTAAAATGAAAAATAATCACAGTAAAATTAGTATTACATCTATGATAAAAACTACGTAAATTAAAATTATTTATAAAAGAGACACTTAAAACTTTTCTTTTTTTCTCTGTAACAGTTTGACATAAATAAAACATTTTTCATCAGTTATCATTTATCACATTTTCTTTGGCAATAAAGAGAGAGAGAGAGAGATTTATTGTCATAAAAATCTGATATCTATATTATATATACATGCTTATACATGTCAAAATGATTGCTTTCTCATGAATCCGAAAATAATAACTTCTAAATATCGCATCATTTTTATGTCATCAGATAGAACAAAAAATGTACTTTCAAATAAAATTTGTCTGGAAATGGCAATTCAATTTATAGAATTTTTATGTTTTTACAAAATTATTTTCAAGCCCATTTCTTTGAAACTCTATCTATTATAAACAAGATTGGGGTATAGGCTTCTTATTTTATTTGAAACATAATTAATTAAACTTGAAACATACTTATTAAACTTTTTAATGAGTTTCTACGCTAAATGCTATTATTTGAATATACAACTGAATGGAATATACAACTGCTATCTTTAATGCGAAAAGGCTTTTTGGAGTTGTTTTGTGGGCAATCTAAATATATCTATTAAGAGTTTTCATTTAAAAAAAAATTCTTATACTCTGTAGAAAACATATTTGTTGAATAGTAATTAATAAAGTAAGTACTGTGAACTGTCAATGCATAAAAAATACATTATGACTTTCTTTTTCAGTAAGTTGGTACCACTGTAAAGAGTTACAAAGCAGAATTTGAGTGCCGATTGCGTGTGCATTCCCTTAGAACTTTTAGTTTTTGATGTGCTATAAGTGAATTTCAGTGAATATGCATTCACTGAAACTGTTTTTACTTTAGAATTGAATTTGATCTGATGCGAGAAGCATCATATTTTTTTAGGATTTATTTTTTCAACCTTCGATGGAACGTAATGTTGCCTTTTGAAAATATTAACCTTTTATTATGTAAATAATTGTTTATATAACTACCTTTTTATGTAAATATAATCTGCATTAAAGTTAATTGAAAATTATCTGGTGCATTTCTTTTCAACCTGGTTTTGTTTTCAACTCTGTACAGTATGTTCTGTAACCAGGTACTCCAGTTTGCATCCCCTGGTTTTAGTAATTTTTTTAATTCCTTCATGAATAATTTCAGAATTTGAGTGCTGATTGCGTGTGCATTCCCTTAGAACTTTTAGTTTTTGATGTGCTGTAAGTGAATTTCAGTGAATATGCATTCACTGAAACTGTTTTTACTTTAGAATTGAATTTGATCTGATGCGAGAAGCATCATATTTTTTTAGGATTTAATTTTTCAACCTACGATGGAACGTAATGTTGCCTTTTGAAAATATTAACCTTTTATTATGTAAATAATTGTTTATATAACTACCTTTTTATGTAAATATAATCTGCATTAAAGTTAATTGAAAATTATCTGGTGCATTTCTTTTCAACCTGGTTTTGTTTTCAACTCTGTACAGTATGTTCTGTACCCAGGTACTCCAGTTTGCATCCCCTGGTTTTAGTATTTTTTTTAATTCCTTCATGAATAATATATATATATATTTCCTTAAGAAACCGTATAAAAGTAATATTTTAAGATATGAATTTTCATTTGAATATGAATAAAAACAAGTCATTTTATATACATTTGGTGTAAAAATACCCGGGATTTATCATTTAAAAGACATGCATAAAAAATACATTATGACTTTCTTTTTCAGTAAGTTGGTACCACTGTAAAGAGTTACAAAGCAGAATTTGAGTGACATCTGTGACTTTGTGTATTGATACCAACTTTTTTTTTTTTTTTTAAGTAATACTTTTGAGTACTCTGTGATTTTTAGAATGGAAAAATTAGTTGAAGAAAGAGTTCATCTTAAATTTTGTGTACTGAATTAGTGGAAATGTTGCAGAAGACCTACAGTGAAGCATGCATAAAACACAGGCATATGAATGGTATAAAGCATTATATAGATGGCAGAAAAGCGGTAGTTGATTTGCCTTGTTCAACATCTATGAACAACTCAAACATCAATAAAATCAAGTAGATGGTGCTCAAAAATCATTGTATGAGTCTTAGAAGAGAGTTTACTCAAGAGGTGAACATATCTTTTAAAATCTGTCAATATTGTTACGACTAATATTTTGGGCATGAAACATGTCGCCACACAACTGGTTCCAAAAAGGCTCAATTTTCTAAAAAAAAAAAAAAAAAAGTAGCTCTGAAGATATAATTTCCAGAGCTTCTACAGACCACACCTTCATGAAATACATCGTAACTTGCCTGATAGGGTCCCGTGTGAGTTTTTCTTGTTTCTGAAGCTAAAATTACCACTTTGTGAAAGGTGTTTTGAGTCATTTGAGGACATAAAAGAAAATTTACTGAAGGAGCTAAAGGCAATCTGCCCAAAAGGCTTATGAAAATTGTATGGAGGATTGGGTCCTGTACTGGCATAATTGTATTGAACTCGATGGGGCCTAGTTTGAAGGTGACAAAATAAATTTTGTTGAATAAAATATTTTTGTGTGTTTTATTTAGCAATTCCGGGTACTTTTTACACAGAATGTATGTTAACCTTTTGATTACAGGCCAGGAATTATGCTAGTTTTATATTCCATCGAACAACAATTTAAAAAAAAAAAAAAATTGTAGTAGATTTTTAAAAAAAATATCCCAGTATAAGTGTATGGCAGATATTTTTCTTAAGGTAGTACCAAATAGAATAAAAAATAGTCACTGGAATGACATATGTTCAGACCTCGTAATCGAAAGGTTAATAATCAGAGATGGAAAATTTTCAGAAAATTTTACCAGCCAAGAATTTATTTTACCAACCAGCAAAATGCAATGGTGCATTGGAAAATTTCATTAGTAGCCAATGGCCAGTAGGAGAAATTTCATTAGTGGAATATATATATATATATACAGTGGAACTCCAGTTATACGTTTTGCTCGGGACCGGACAACAAAACGTATAACTCAGCAAAACGTACAACTCAATTAATGGTTTACCAGAACCATTTTTTTAAATATATCCTAAAACCGTTGTTCCGCTGAAGAGTTCCAGTTACCTTTTATATTGAAAACAGAAGATTCCTAAATATTACTGCACCCATGACATAAAGTTTTGAAAATGGAACAGAGTAGATAAAAAGTACATAAGAAAAGTATACATAAAAGTATTTTATCATAAAAATTTTATTAAAAATATTTTTAATATACATAGTGTACTTAAAAGAAATCATTGGAATCGCCTTGGAATGAAAATCATTTATCAAAAGACATTTCAGTATTTTACTGAATCTTGTAGAATTAATCACTAATATTCGATTGTTTCTTTTCGGCAGTGCCGACAGTGAACAGCAAACTTTGCATTTCTGTTAATAATGCACCGCCTTGTTGTTACTCTTTTTACTACTGACGAACTGCTTTACTACGTCAAAAGCCCTTAGAGCAGCTCCGAAGTTAGAGTGAGATCTTTCAAATCATACTCATCCGACGCGTCGTCAATGTTTCCGGTCACAAAATGCATAAATGAGACAAAATTTTGGCCAGGGACGCAAAAACATAACGTATAACTGAGGGAAATGTACAACTCAAGACATATAACTCAGCTAATTTTTAATGGCAAGTGGCCGGGACCACTGAGTTGAAACGTATAACTGAGGGAAACATACAACTCAGGTAACGTATATTTGGAGTTCCACTGTATATATATATATTTATAAAGTTCTAAACAATAAACTTTTATTAAAATTTCGATTAGCATTAGTCTAAAATTAAAAGCCCAAGTAAACATATCAATGTTAACATATTGTACATGAAAAGAGTGGAATCATGGATAGCATGCAGGAAAATTTTACTCTCTCCTAGTAAGGAGTATGAAGGTAAAAAATTATAAAAGAAGACAAACAA
Source organism: Maratus michaelseni (assembly GCA_963931845.1). Taxonomy (NCBI): domain Eukaryota; kingdom Metazoa; phylum Arthropoda; class Arachnida; order Araneae; family Salticidae; genus Maratus; species Maratus michaelseni. The sequence goes on along the minus strand of OZ007599.1, from coordinate 78,351,141 downwards.
GAAATAATACTTTTTATATTTGTCTCTAAAAACTTAGTATGTAGACCTGTTACAATAGCCTCAATAATAATAACACCATTACGAGGGTGGTTTGATAAGTTCTCGCCCTGACAGTGAAAACACAAGATTTTTGACATAATTTCATATTATTTTTCAATGCAGTCCCCTTGCAACTCAATACATTTAAGATGCACTCTTGTGTGTGAATTCTTTAGTGCAGTCCTGTACGAGGGTGGTTCAAAAAGTTCCCGGCCTGAAAAAGAAAATACAAGATTTTTGACAATATTTCATTTTATTTTTCAACTTGCAACACAATACAATTTAGAAGACTCTTGAGAAATGTTCATTCTTTGGCATTTTTGGTTGACATTCAACAAGCGTGGCACACATCAAGTGGAAAGCTTTTTCATACCCAAAACATTGTGTAAAATATGGTAGACATGGTCTATCGAGATGTTTGCAATGTTAACAAGTTCGCGCATCTTCAATCAGCGATCATTCAATACGGAGAGAGACGATTTCGTCGGTCATAGTGGCTTTTAGGCATCCTGAGCATTCATCATAGTGAATTGATTTCCTACCATGTTTAAATTCAGCAGCTCACTTTTTAATCATCGAATATGAAGGACAAGAATCCTTTGAGATAGACTGTAACTCTTCTTGAATGTTCATGGGGGTTAAATATTTTTTAACAAAGTATTTTATGACAGCTCGAACTTCAATTTTTCCATTTTTCGAAAATGTCAAAACTTGTTTACTTTATCGCTCAGCAATAACCAATAAACTCACGCATCTGAAACTCAGCAACATGTCATCTAAAGGATCATACTTTCAAACAACATTGTCATTTGGTCATACTTGTTCCATTTCTGTGTTAGGCCGAGAACTTATCAAACTGCCCTCATATACTAGCTGTGTATGCTAATAACTGATGTAATTTTCATCATTGTTAATGTTAATTTTCTATTTTATGTATAAATTACTTATTGTGGTTAATATAAAACATTATTTTTTGAGAGATACAAAATAAAGGGGAATAAATCTGAATGATTGATATAACAGGAACAGGGGTGATTGTGACTCAAAATGAAAAACCCTAAAAATTATTGACACAAAATGAAAAACCCTGAAAATTATTGATGTAAAATACAGATATCAGTTTACATCACAACTTATACTGTAACTGCATGGCAATCAAAACGACCTAAGAGTAGCATATAATTTCTGCTATTGTTTGAAATGTACAATTCTAGAAAAACATAATTTAATAAACTTGCATTAATTTCATTGAAAGCTGAATGGCTTCATCAAATGCAGAGTACAATTTGTCTTGCTAAATATGGAGAGTTCAAATTCTATAAGCAGCCCAGTAGCAGAAACAGTGCAGCACTGAAGATTTTTTTATACCTTGCAGATCAATCTAACAGCTTAAAATAAAATTCTGGGCTATGAAAAATTGCTACAAAATTTTTTTTTTTGTCTCTAGATTTGCTGTATTTTCTTGAAAGAAAACAGTTATGCTTTTTTTATAAATACAAATTTTGCTTATTTTATGAGTTACTGTTATCTTTTATGATAGTAAGCATGGTCTGGCATTCTTGGGTCACAGACAAATTTCCGTTTGCTGCAGATTAACACAGAAAATTCTGCCACTGGGATAAGCAGTAAAGAAATTTATTCCAAGTATTTATGAAACAAGCACAAATTATGTGCAAAGGGCGTTTACTAAATTTAATGCAATTTTATGACACCTAGCTACTTGAAAACAGTCGGAAAAAAGTCAAAACCAATTTTACTTTCCAGTGGCTAAATATTAGGAGGCAGAAAAAGAAAAAAAATCTTTTTTTTTTTTTTTTTTTTTTTTTTTTTTTTTTAAAGCTGCAAACTTTGCTTTTTAGTTTTGCTCTTACAGAAGGTCAATTTCTTTTTCCTGCTTTCTTCCTTGGTATTTCACATTACAAATGTAATCAGAATTTCTATATGCAATTCTGGACATTTTTGTACTGAGATGGATGACACAATACATAGAACCAACATTGTAAAGACTTAATTACAAACTAATTAAATTTCAGGAGTCAAACATTAGCATTACAGGAGTCAAACATTAGCATTACAGGAGTCATACATATATATATATACATTGTATACATCGTATATATATATATACAGGGTGAGTACAAATGATGGACTCAATTTAAAAAAATCATATTTTCGAAACTACTGCACATATTACAATAAGTGATACATGAATTTAAAGAGAAATATACTAAGTTTTTTCTACCATTGATCAACAGATGGTAGCACATTCATTGATCAGTGGGATTGAAATCCAAAAAAAGGTGACAATGACAGAGAAGAGTTTTTGCATATTAGAGTATGCACGGGTTTTTCACTAATTTCAGTACAACATGCATTTAGAAATTGCTACGGAAAAGAAGCACCAACCAATAGGCGCATTCTGTGATGGTATCAATTTGCATTTTTTAATTGTTTCAAAACTATTTTTTTTAACAATTATTAATTTCAAAAATATTAATTTTGAGGAATTCCGCGAAAAATAAATGAAAAAAATTCCGGTGATCGTGGGGAAACTGAAATCAAAATACGATAGGAATTCCCCCCCCCCTCCCCTTCCTTTAGGTGCATATTTTCTGATTTCAACTTTATTACCATTCTATCATATTTTAACCTAAATTTGTAGAATAATTTTTGCCTTTTTTTCTGAGTCTGCAGAATCCGAAATAATGAAAAAATGGAAGTTGTCTCTTTTTCTCATACTTTTTCAGATCTGTGTGACCTGCAATAATGCAAAATGTGTGCTTTCCCCCCCCCCCCCCCCCTTAGAGTCCGCAGATTCAAAATAACACCCAAATAGTGAAAAAAAAATTAAGATGCAAACTTTGCGTTTTAGTTTTGCTTTTACAGAAGGTCAATTTCTTTTTCCTGCTTTCTTCCTGGGTATATCACATTATAAATGTAATTAGCACTTTTATATGCAATTCTGGACATTTTTGTACTGAGATGGATGACACATTACATAGAGCCAACATTGTAAAGACTTGAACAAGCTAATTAAATTTCAGGAGTCAAACATTAGCATTACAGGAGTCGTATATATATATATATACAGGGTGAGTACAAATGATGACCCCGATTTTAAAAAAATTATATTTTCAAAACTACTGCACATATTATAATAAGTGATACATGAATTTAAAGAGAAATATACTAAGTTTTTTCCACCATTGATCAACAGATGGCAGCACATTCATTGATTGCTGGGATTAAAATCCAAAAATGGCGACAATGACAGAGAAGAGTTTTTGCGTATTAGAGTATGCACGGGTTTTTTCAGTAATTTTGGTGCAACATGCATTTAGAAACATGCAATTGCTATGGAAAAGAAGCATCAGGGCGATTCCAAGAAAAGTGATCCTGGCAGAGTCAAAATATAAATTCACAAATTATGTAAAGAAATATTGTTTTTAGATAAAAGAATGTATGCTCTTTCTGATTCCAGTGTCAGTTTTGAGCAAAAGATTTTTTAAAGCTACATTTTAATCAGAAGTTTCAACTTTTAAAATACCAATAATAGAGGAAGTTTTGATGGTATAACTTCCACAGTCATTTTCTCTTAAATATTATACATAAATTTAAAATTTTTGCTATATGTCATTAAAATAGATAGTTTCTTAAATTATCTGCTATAAATTTATTTAATTAACAGATAATTATGAAAATTATATATAATGTTTATTTTAGTCACAGACGTAACACTTAACACAGTAAAGTTTTTTTTTCTTGGAAAGTTAAACAGATAAAAAGAAAATATTAGAGATTATAAAGTAACATTTTACATAGATGATGAAACATAACTTTTACATAAACTGAATACATATAAAATATATAAACAGGCCACTTAAAAATTGTCCCACACATAACGTTTTGATGAAATTTTTTATTAAATTTGAGCTATACCTTCTTATTTTGATATCATATTGAACTAGAAATATAAGAAACATTGTAAATAGCATTGTAACATTGTAAATAGTATGTGGCAAGAATTATGTTTTGTTCCTCAGAATAAGTGAAATGAAGAGATTCATCTAAGTGGGAAGCATGTGTTTTAAGACTAGATATTAGATGGTTGTGCAAATTGTTTGAGTTTGCGATTCTCTTTTTTGAACTACTTCATAAATTAGCTTCTATAATTATTATTGATTCAAGAAAGCGAGTAACAAAATGAAATACAATCTGCACTATGGTCTTGGGAAAGTATTCAACTATTTACAGCAGCCTTTTTTGATAAAGGTAAATGCCATACACATTTGATATGCTCAGACACTAAAGACAAAGGCAAAGACACAATATATGCTTTCTTGGAATTATTTTTTAAAACAATCCTTAAAAGTGAGGAAAGCTAAAGAGAGAAAATTCCTTTTATGATTTACAGCAACAGGCCAGCCTCAGAATTTAAAAACAAATAATATGGCTTCATTTACTATCAAATAAGTATGGAGGGGAATGGCACTGGAAGTATTTTGCAACCTCGGGATTGTTGGTGGTTTGTGTATATATATATATATATATATATTCTTTTTCGGTTAGAGGAGGTGCAAAATCTCTTCTAAGACAAAAAAACAATGAGTAGATCCAGCAAAGTAATTGTTCAGTCATCAACTGACTTTTTCAATTTTATAACAGACCTCATGCCTTCTACTAAAATATTGCTTTAAATTCAAGATAATATTTCTGCTAAGTTAAATGAAGATTGTCCTTGTGAAAATGTTAAAAAATATTCCCGATATTCAAAAAATATATGTAATCTCAGCTTCAAATGGTAAAACTAACTGTGGCACAGAGATACAAATGATAAATTTGTACCAAATTTAACAATAACTTATTGTGAGAATATATTTACTGCAACTGCAGAAAATTTTCAAGTAGGTGAATGGTGTATTGTTAAATATGATGACAACATATGCAGGAAAGGTCCTTTCTATACAATCTGGAGGTGAGGAACTGAAAGTTCTTGTCATGATCCCTTCAGGATAAATATTGAACATGGCTTTGTGATCAGATATTTTGTAGTACACAAAAACCAAAGTAGTGAAAAAAATAATGCCATCAACAGTAATAAACAATCGTGGACACTTTCATTTTTCTTTTTAACATTTTGATTATCAATTTATATTAATTTAGAAAATAAACCAAATTTTGGAAGTCATTTGATCAAATGCATTTCACACGGTCACACATGTAACACTTTTAAGTCACACACATAACACAGATATTTAAATTTTTTACCATCATAATTTATGAATTTTTAAGCTGTTTGCATATGGAATAGTTAGTTTATACATTTAAGTATACTTAAAAAAAACTGTATATTTCACTTGAAAACTTCACACGAAATCAGAAAATAAAATACAATGTTCATTTTTCTAGATTTTCTGAGTCACACATATAACAACAATTTTTTTATTTTATAAAAAAAAAATTTATTACTTTAGACTAAAGGTGTCACTACAAAAATGATTCTGTATGTGTCCTGTAATAGCAATAAAAAAAAGTTATCTAAATAATTTCAATTCCAAATTTGTCTCAATTTGCAAAAAAAAACACTCTCTAAAAGTCACACACATAACGGTGGAATCGCCTACCAACCAACAACAGCATTCTGTGATGGTATTATCAATTTGAAGAAACAGGTTGCTTATGCAAAAAGAAAAGCAATGGCTGGCCAAGCATCTCAGAAGAAACAGTGGAGAGGGTGAGGGAGAGTTTTGTTCGAAGTCCACGGAAGTCTACGAGAGTTGCCGCCCATGACCTTGGAATGCCCCCAGAAAACGGCATGGAAAACTTTATGGAAATATTAAATTTCAAGCCATATAATTTACCCTTAATCACATTGTCAACAAGATCCCCAGACCTAACACCATGTGATTTCTTTTTGTGGGGTTACGCCAAAGACATTGTTTATGTACCACCAATGCTGAAAACACTGCCAAAACTTAAAGAACGCATTTGTGCAGCATTCAGAACCATTGACAGAGTGATGCTACAAAATGTTTGGAATGAACTGGATTACAGATTGGATGTATGCCATGTAAAAGAGGGTTACACATCGAACATTTGTAACTGAAAAAAACTTGGTATATTTCTCTTTAAATTCATGTAATTCATTTATTGTAATATGTGCAGTAGTTTCGAAAACATGATTTTTTTAAAATCAGGTCCATCATTTGTACTCACCCTGTATTTCAAACTATACTTTTTATACTTTTGTTATACCTATAATGTAAAAAATTGCTTAACTGATCGACTAATTTTGTAATTTTTCACGAGATGGATGAAATTTACATATTTTGCCGCAAGATAGATGAAATTCATTGAAAAAAAAATTGGAAATTTCGCCAATCAATCATTGAAAAAAAAAAGAGATCAATTGACAGAATTCACATTTCATTTATTTATTTTTTTTCCCATGACCGATGGACAAAATTCACAATAATTTTCTATAACCGATTGACGAAATTCTTGATTTTATTTTCTGCATACAACTGACGAAAATTGCAATTATTTTTCGTGCCTGACTTACAAAATTTGTGTTTTTATCCACAACAGATAGGCAAAATTTGAATTTTTTAAATTGACAAAATTTATGATTTTTCTCCCCGTGATCGATTAATTGCATTCACTTTTGCTGCGTAAAATTGAGGGAATTCATGATTATTTTTTGTGCCTGACTTACAAAATTCGTGATTTTATACGAGACTGGTTGGTAAAATTTGCATTTTTTAATTGTTTTAAAACTATATTATTATTTTGTTTTAACAATTATTAATTTCAAGAATATTAATTTTGAGGAATTCCATCAAAAACAAAGGAAAAAATTCCGGGGATTGTGGGGAAACTGAAATCAAAATACAATAGGAATATTTTTACTCCCCCTTTAGGTGCATATTTTCCAATTTCAACTTTATTACCATTCTATTGTACTTTAACCTACATTTGCAGAATAATTTTGCCTTTTTTTCTTAGTCTGCAGATTCCAAAATAATGAGAAAATGGAAGTTTCCTCTTTTTCACATATTTTTCAGATCTTTGTGACCTGCAATAATGCCAAAATTACAAAATGTGTGCTTTTTCTTTTCTCTGCAGATTCAAAATAACATCCAAATAGTAACCCCCCCCCCCCCCCCGAGCCTATTAAATTCTTAAATATTGTCAAAATAGTAACATTTTGCTTTTTTTTTTCTTCCTCTGCCTCAGATTTTTCGGGTCTGAATGACCAAAAAGTAACGCTCAAATGATTAAAATTCTGCCCTTTTTTTAAGAGTCCATGGGACACGAAATAGCACATTTCAAAAGACAGATTTCTGTGCTGTGGATGGAAAATACACCTATAATATCTCCAATTGATGCACGGCAGAGTATTTGACAGTTTTATTATGATATGTCTCTGCATAAGGCTTGCTATAAGTAAAGTGTTTATCACTAATATTTAATGAGTATTTTGCTCTTTTTTACATTATGTTTTAATTTTTCAAGTTTTCGATTCGCTTTTTCACTAAGCATAACGATTTAAAAATGTAAAAAGAACAACAGAAAACCCCAGAAATCCAGGGTACATCCAGAACAAAATCATCCATGCAGGAAAAAAAGAAAACTATCCCTTTTTAAATGATCTATTAACTCTAGAATGGCAGTAGGGATCATTTTGACCCCTGAGCACTTTTGTCCATTGATTACTTTTATTTGGTTGGAAGAAATTTTTTGACTTTTCCTAAATAGATAACAAGTATTTTTTAAAAAAAATCAGCATTCTAGATTTCTTAGTTTTTGAAATATTGAACAATATATATATATATATATATATATATATATATGAAATATTGATGAAAAAAATATTAATTTATAAATTGTGTTTTATTTTAGTTAGCATTAGTTTTAATTTGTGAAACCAATAAATTTTTATATCAAATTAATGAGTTATTTGAGTAGTTGTTTTATGATCCAATTGATCGCCCTGTAGGCCATTGGCGCACCCACGGGGGGGGCTAAGGGGGCTGAAGCCCCCCCCAGACCCTGAAACTTAATGATGAAGTAACTATGTAACGTTTTCTATAAAATTATAAAAAGTTTTTTTTTTGTTTGTTTTTGTTTTTTTAAGATTTTTAGAAAATGTTTTAAACCTTTGTATCTCATTTCATCTTTATTCTCAAATCGTTTTCGAAATACATTAAGCGTAAAGACTTATAGCGGTACTCTGATTCTCTCAGTTCTGAGTACCCATCCATCATCCATATTTTTAGAACGGTCAAGCGGATTCAAGCAACGCCCCCCTAGAGATATCTCTAGGGGGCGTTGATTCAAGTCCAAACGAGGGTGGTATTTCGTCTGCGTTGTACATCTGTGTAGTGGACAATACGACCCATTCAAGGTCGATAAACGATTGGCACTATCCATTTTGCTAAACATTGAAGTGGGGTGCTGGAGAAATGGCAGCCTCACACTAAAAATCTTTTATTACTCTAGCACAAATGAGGTACAAACGAAAAGAATGTTGGTACAAACGGGTACAAACGAGGTATAAACGATTGGCCCTATCCATTTCGTAAAACATTGAAGTGGGGGGAGGGGGGGCGCTTTAGAAATGGCAACCCCACACTAAAACCTTTTTATTACTCTAGTACAAATGAGGTGCAAACGAAAAGATTGTTGGTATAAACGATTGGCCCTATCCATTTTGTAAAACATTGAAGTGGGGGGGCTGGAGAAATGGCAGCCCCACATAAAAACCTTTTTATTACTCTAGTACAAATGAGGTGCAAACGAAAAGATTGTTCGTACAAACGGTGTATAAATTATTGGTACTATCCATTTTCTAAAACATTGAAGTGGGAGGGCTGGAGAAGCGGCAGCCCTACACTAAAAATCTTTTATTACTCTAGTACAAATGAGGTACGAACGAAAAGATTGTTGGTACAAACGAGGTATAAACGATTGGCACTATCTATTTCGTAAAACATTGAGCTGGGCAGCTGCCTTTTCTCCAGCCCCCCCCCCCCTACAAAAAACCTTTTATTACCCTAGTACAAATGAGATACAAATGAAATGATTGTTGGTACAAACGGGTACAAACGGTATAAACGTTTGGCACTATCCGTTTTGTAAAACATTGAGGCGGGGGGGGGACTGGCCGTTTCTCCAGCCCCCCCCCCCTAAAAAACTTTTATTACTCTAGTACAAATAAGATACAAACGAGTCCAAACGAGGTATGAACGATTGGTATTATTTTCAAAAAAATGTGAGTGGTGGGGGGGGGGGGGGGGGGGGGCTGGCGAAATGCACCTCTATTTTATTAGTACTTCTGGTTATACACTTTTTTTTTTTTTTTTTTTTTTAGCATCATTCATGTTAAAACGTATAAAAAAATAGCCATAGTTTTAAATTTTATATTTGGAGAATTTATATCATTAAAGCTCAAGAAAATCATCTAAGATTAGAATAATTCATCAGCACTTCATCACTAGAATGGTAAGCATACATATTAATTTCTTTCTAAGGATAATTACACTAGTATATTCGTAAGCATAAAGTTTCAAATTTACTAATAGATAAGAGAGGGCATATCCCGCGGTCTGCCCCTCCCTCCTGTGCCGAACAAGGTACTAATTTACTGAATCATGGACACAAACAAAAATAAAAAAGGCTAAGACAAAATTGCAATGAATCGGTGAAGAATTCCGTTTTATACGGGTTTTTGCTTTAGCAGGTAAACTTTCAAGGTGTTTCTTTTGCTGAGACCATGGAATGTTTGTGATCAAGACAATATTACGTTATAGACAAGTTTCATTTACACAAGTTAAACGGTATGGGGTTATTTACACAAGTTTTACGTATACAGTTTAACAGTGTAAATGAAACCTGTCTATAACGGAATATTATCTTAATCGCAAACATTCCATGGTCCCATCGAAAGAAACACCTTTACAGTTTACCAGCTAAGAAGAAAACCTGTCTAAAACGGAATTTCTCACCGATTTATTGCAATTCCGTCAGTATTTTTTACTGTTTTTGTATCCATTGTATCCAAGCCAAAGAAGACTCCATATTATAAAATTGACTTGTTTTCCTTTTCACAATAGATGTAAATTGTCATGTTAACGATTTTAGCTCACAGGCTATCAAAGCCTGAGAGCTAATGACCGCCGGTTCTGTATGTACGTAACGCGATAACTCTTGATAGAACTAACAGCTTTGCTTCAAATTTTGTTTATAGGTTCATTGTGATAAGGCGCTTCCCTGATTAGTTTTGGGGGTTCATTAGTTAATTATAAGGGGGTACGGGGGATGATCCCCCTGTTAGTATATTGTCAATTTCTTTATTTTTCGAGGGTTTATTTCAAATTCTTTGAAATAAGAGTATAACATACAATTAGTGTGAATAGCCTGTGAGCTCAATGCCCTCAGTTTAACTGGGCAGTTTTCTCTTTATTTATTAGCTCACAAGCGATCAAAGCCTGAGAGCTAATGTGCCCACAGGTTCTGTATGTACCATAGAACTAGGAACAAAAAAGTTCCGATTTTAAACAACATAAAATTAAGATTCTTTTAAAGAATATTGCATACTTATTTTTGGAGAAATTTTACAATATATTTTAACTTATTATATGTTTACAAGACAGAAAAAACAGAATAGCAACATTAATGATTACTCAGATTTTTCAGCCTTCAAATAAAGATTCAATCTAAGAATTAATGTAGTCTAGAATAAAAGAGAAAAAGAGGGTTAAAAAATCATAACTTTTAAGCTGTATAAAAAAGTAGATTTTTGAAAATATTTCTTCGATATTATATTGCAAATTATTATTAATTATAGATAATATTACAAAAAAAATCTACTTTTGTCAGTCGGTTGCGGAAAATTACTTCCGAATTGAACAAACGATCGTAGAAAAGAGTCGCGAATTGCGTCAAAAGACCGCAAAAACAAATAGAAAATTTCGTCGATCAGTTGCCATAAAAAAAAAAAAAAAAAAAAAAAAAAAACGTGAATTTTGACAAATGGTGGGAAAAAATTGGTCAGCGATCGGAATTTCGTCAAAAATTGTGCAAAAAAATAGCAATTTTTGTCAGTTGATTGTGGAAAAAGACTCCCGAATGTCAACAAACGATCGTAGAAAAGAGTCGCGAATTGCGTCAAAAGATCGCAAAAACAAATAGCAAATTTCGTCGATCAGTTGCCAAAAAAAAAAAAAACGTGAATTTCGACAAATGGTGGGAAAAAATTGGTCAGCGATCGGAATTTCGTCAAAAATTGTGCAAAAAAATAGCAATTTTTGTCAGTTGATTGCGGAAAAAGACTCCCGAATGTCAACAAACGATCGTAGAAAAGAGTCGCGAATTTCGCCAAAAGATGGCGAAAACAAGTAGCGAATTTCGTCGATCGGTTGAAAAAAAATGTCGTGAATTCAGACAAATGGTCGAAAAAATCAATTCCGTCAATGATTCATAGAAAATAGCGAATTTTAGAAAATTATCACAAAAAAAGAAAAAGAAAAAAAGAAACAATCACGAAAAAAAAGTCGTGAAATTCAATCGGTCACGAGATAATCAGCACATGAAAACCATCAAAAAGTTACGAAATTTGCAAATGTTGTAGGTATAACATATCCATAGGTATAAAAAAATTTTATTAAGGATTTTCTGTCAGTAACAATTTTCTGCAATCATTTTCTGCCTTCCTCTTCAGACTATGATCTAAATTCCATACAATTCAGAAATCTGCAAAACCCTTGTTCCTGCATTGGGTAGGGCAACACGATCCAATCTGCAGTACGGATCGAGCCGGGTTGACGCGGCTTATTTTCGCTGTGGGTCAGGTTGACTTGGAACATTTGACTACGGTTGGGACATATATGTCCCAGTGGACTATTTTTTATTCTATTAGTACGACTTTTCAAATCTGTCATACACTTATATTAGGATATTTTCAAGAGAAATCTGTCACAAGGATTTTTTTTTTGGAAATTGTAGAACGATTAATGCAAAATTAGTAGTCAATCCTGGCCCGTTATCAAAAGGTTAATTGTTTCGTTTTTTTTTTTTTTTTTTTTTTTTTTTTTTTTCTTCTCGGGTTTAAATTTCTGGCTAAAGAGAGAATTTATCACTAAAATTCTAGCCTTGGGGGTGACGAGTTTTCTTTTAATCATGCTGTACACAGCTCAGAAGCAATTCATAGAGATTTTTCTCACATATATTTCTAAAACTAGCCAAAATACTCATTAATGATAAATGTCTCACTTATAGAATGTTGCAATAGCAAGGCTTTAGAAAACATTTCAATGTTTAAAGTATTTATTAAATGTTTATTACTTTCTTCTATCTTTACAAGAAAAAGGTATTGGATTTATGAAAATTTACCACTTCCGCTTTTCGACGGATTTATACGTTTTAGAAGGTCCTGAACAGAATTGGACTATTTTTAGAAAATGTCTGTCTGCGACTCTGTGTGTCTCAGTGTCTGTATGGGATAAATTTTGTGGGCGCTGTATCTGAAGAACTAATGCACGGAATTTGATAAAACTTTACATTCAGTTAGACATTGATATAAATGGGTTGTGATTAGTTTTTGGTGTAAATCGCCCAACAGATGGTGCTGCTATGTTACATTTTTTATGATTTTTACGATACTATATCTCAAGAACTAATGCACAGAATTTCACCAAACTTCAGATTCGGTTACAGCTTGACAAAAATTGACGGTGATTACGATTTGGTGTAAATAGCCCAACAGGTGGCGCTGCTATGTAACATTTTGCACGATTTTCACGATCGCAATATCTCCAGAACTAACGCACATAATTTAATAAAACTTAAGATTTAGTTAGATCTTAATATAAATTGGTGCTGATTTGTTTTTGGTGTATGTGAAACATGTATGAGATAGAAAAAAGTTTTGAGATTGGCAAATGAAACTAGTTTTTTTTATTGTAATCAAATCTGTGAAATCTGACGTTATTTTAGCTTTTAATCATATTTTTTTTTTTTTTTTTTTTTTTGGGGGGGGGGGGCGTCTAGCCTGTGATAGCTGATAAATTTTCTGAAATTTCAAATTTCTTGGGGGGGGGGGGGGCATGGTTTTAAAGTTTACCTTCATTTTGCCGGATGCGGGCCGAGCCGGGCCTGTGCAGACATCTAAAATGCATTAGCCCCCCCCAAAGCGAAATCCTGGGTGCGCCACTGCTGTAGGCATTACATTTACAATACTTTAAAAATTCATGTGCAATAAATTATCAAGTAATATTAAATATAAATTATGAAATACACATAAATTACATACTTTTTCCAATATATTTTCATTTAAAATTGTTTTATCGCTGTTATTTCAGTAGTTTCATCGAGGGGTCAAAATGACCCCTTCCACCATTCCAGTAGGTAAAATTTCCCCGCCGTTCTAGTCTTAAATGCCAGAACATTGCAAGAAAGTTGAAAAAATTACCTTTCTCTAATCTGTTCTGCAGATCTTCTCTTGAAATAAAGCTTCAAGGTGGCCCATTTCCCTCCATGCTTTTGATGTACAGCAATTAGAAGCTAAATTGAAAGAGGGAAAGAGAAATTTTACAAAATATAGATCCAAGACATAGTTGCCAAACTTTTTGATTTTTGAGCATTACTATTTCTGAATAGAAATATCTGGTTTCTTTACTGACAAAATTGATATTAAATGAGACAAAGATTATTATTTAGAAATAGTGGTACTCAAAAATCAGAAAGTTTGACAAGTTATGCTAAAAAATAACATGATTTATATAAAAAAAATAAGTCCAGATTATTATTATTATTATTATTATTTTTTAAGGTGGCAGTTACAAGTTCAACAAATTTTCCCTAACAGATTGTAAAGTATTTAGGCCAGAAATCAAACCTGGGGCTTTAGCTCAACATGCCAATGCTCTGCCCTCTGAGTGATCCAGACAATTCTGACACAACTCAATTCATTCACATGTTGGCATCACTCACTTTTCACTCTGTTGGGAAACATGCATTCAACTTTAACTTCCACCTAAAAAATCTCAGTAATTTGTACTTGAAATTGAGCGACTTCAAGTTTACATATAAATGTTTATATTTAATTTATCGAGGATTTGAATGAGCTCCAATCGAAGATTTGAACTTTGAAATGAACACATTCTTTAATTGGCATAGGTTGTCAGCAATTTTATGCTGGTGCTCCAGGACAGTGGTTTTCAACCAATGTACCACAAGATTATATAAAGGAGAGTATATAAAGTGTGCTGCAAAAATTTTGAGAAAAATTATCAAGATACAAAGTAAAAAAAATATCTTTTTTTTAAATTTATTTTTTAAAGAGGAGTGCTGGAGAGTGTAACACCCACTAAGTTCAGATCATTTTTGTAGGTCTTTGGGGGGGGGGGGGGGGGGGGGGAATTACAATATAAAAATGACAAAATTTCATTGCTGGACAGAAGATTTCCATTCATGTTTCACATGGATTACACAAATTTTAAACAACACATTCCATAAGAATAAATTTAATCTGATCATAAGGATGGTCAAGATAAGAAAATACCCACTCACTAATGTTAATCCTATCTAGAGATGGGAATGCTCAGAAAAAAAAAACGGAAACTTTGGGAAAATAATTGCTTTTTTCTGAAGGGGTATTTTTAAATTTTTCCAAACTGGAAAAATTTAAATTTAATTTATAAAATAATATATTCAAAATGTTATTATGGCTGCATTTTGATATTTTTTTCTTTATATTTTTTCATGTTCAGTGTCTCCTATGAAAATATTAATATAGAAAATATAATCTGTAAGCTGTTTAGGAAGAACTTGAGTCCTTTAAAGGATCCTTTAAATTTTTTTTCACCTGAAAACATAGGAACCTAAAAAAAATTCAGATTTTTTTTTCAATCTCCATTCTGAATCCTCCAGAAATGTGCTGATTTTAGACTAACAAAACATGTCACATAACAGCTGAAATCGCCAATGAATCTCTTATCTAGCTTTGTATACACTAGTGGCCAAAATTGTGGAAGCCTTTTGGGAAAAATGTTTTTTTGAAGTTTGATGGCTCATAACACCCAATATTTCTTAGTTATAATATAAAAACTTTATACCACTGGAAAGATAATTTAATCAAAAATATCATGCAATACAGTTTGCTCAATTCTAATTAATTTATCAAATGTTTTAGCCAAATAATCAGAAAAAGGCAGTAAAATCTTGTTCGGTTGATGATCATGATTTTTCTTTTACTTGAATGTAGCCAATGCATATGAATGTTTGGAGAGTCAGACAGATTCCATTTTATTTTGTAATGTGTCAATCAAAGCTAGGGTAGGATTTTAAAAAATATATGTCATATTTTGGTACTTATAGGCAGACTTTTATATCTATTTATATTACACTATCTATATATTACACTATTTTTCATGACTGCTATCAAGTTGCTAAAGTTCATTGCCATCTTTCAATTTTTGAGCTAGTAAAGCATAATAAAACTAAGCAAACATCATATAGAGTTGATTAGTTACCCAGAAATCAATGTATAACAATATTTTTAATTGTAGAAAGCTAACGTTATGGTAAGTAAATTAACAAAGTGATGTCTAAGTCACACAAAACAAGACTGATAAAGGCAGAAAAAGATGAAGGAGAGCAATTAGCGGTAGAAGAGTAAGGTCCTTGTGTATAGGTCACAGAAAACATCTTCTCAGTGAATGCAACATGAAATGGTGCACTGAAATGTGGTGTTGAATCAAAGTACAGTTCTATAGAGAATGCAGTATTTTAATGTAAATGCTAGAATTTCATGAAAAAATATTATAAATCAAATAAAGATTGAAAATATTAAACAGAGCTAAAAGGCATGTTTACTAGACAGAGAAATAGTAGGATCATGTTATTTGGAGTGTTAAAATGTATTTTTTTTATGGGCATTTAGACCAAAATACTACACTCTGCACAGAATTGTACTTTGTTTCAGATCCTCATTAAAGTGCATCATTTCATGTTGCACATACCGAGATGATTGTTTTCTGTGACCTATATACAGGGATCTTACTCTTCAACCACCAATTGCCCTCCTGCACCTTTTCCTGCCTTTACCAGTCTTGTTTTGCTTGACTTAGACATTCCTTTGTTTATTTACTTCTAATTTTACTTCAAATTTCTTCATAATCATAGCTTTCTACACTTAAAAATTAAAAATGTTGTTACACATTGACTTCTGGGTAACTAATCAACTCTTTATGATGTTTTGTTAATTTTAATATGCTTTACTAGTTCAAAAATTGAAAGGTGGCAAAGAACTGTAGCAACTTGATAACAATCATAACAAATAGTGAATAAAGTCCTCCTATAAGTACCAAAATATGGCATACTTTTTTATTAAAATCTTACCCTAGCTCTAATTGACACATTACCAAATAAAATGGAATCTGTCTGGACTCTAAACATTCATTGGCTTCATTCAAGAAAAAGAAAAATAATTATCGTCAACCTAACCAGGTTTTACTGCCCTTTTCTGATTATTTGGCTGCAACGTTTCATAAAATAATTATAATTGATCAAACTGTATTGCATAATATTCTTGAGTAAATTATCTTTCCAGTGGTATATAGCTTTTACGGTATTACTAAGAAATATTGGATATTATGAGCCATCAAACTTCAAAAAAGCATTTTTTTCCCAAAAGGTTTGTACAATTTTGGCCATTACTGTCTTTTATGAAGGACCTTATTAAAAATATCTAAATAAGAACCTAAATATAATGATAATTTCTAATTCACAAAATTTTGATTATATTTTTTATGACAATTTTATATGATTTTTTTAATAAGGCAATATTTTTTATACAAAATGTTCACAAAAACAGGATTGCATGAAAAAAAATGTACCTTAATTTCCGGCGTATAAGCTGTGGCTCAAATAAATCTGTTTCGAACCGGAAATTGTTTTTAATGAAATGTAACGTGTTACATCTTGGCAATTATTTGAATTTATTTCTTTAAAAATAATTCTGGTTTGAAACAGACTTACTTTACCCACGGCTTATACACCGGAAATTACAGTAAGCAGACCCATGCAACTTCTCTTGTTAAAAATGAAAATTCATGTGCAAAATTATTTCAATAATATACCAGAAATTTAATATAAAATTTGAAATATGCATTTATTTTTATTAGCATAGCTGCAATTTTTCATGTAATCAGATAATAATCGCCATAAATATTTACCTATTATTAGAAACAAGTTATTTTTTAATAACATGCAATTGAAATTATTTAGTCTTTTCAAGCTTCTTTTTCTCTTCTGTTCCTTTTCCTTAAATATAGATTTTAAGACTTGTCTAACTGTATTTATTTTTTTTATATAAATGCATACAAATAAACTTTGCAAAGAAAATGTAAATTTTCTGATAAAAATGGTTTTCAACTAAAGTTTTTGAAGTATTAAAAAATCAAAATGTTTTATAAATTTCATTAAAGAAATATACATACACACATATATATATATATATATATATATATATATATTACTTTCATATTAAAAATATAACACTTAAACCAAAACATAGAGTTGGTTTAGGTTTAGACTGGAAAGCTATACCAAAACTAAATACATAAGAAATGAAAATTCTAATTGTAAACAAAAAAAGTAATATTTTAGATTATTATCAAATTTTAAGCAATAGAAGATATAAAAATGATAATATTTATAATGTCACAACTACAATAATTTGTTTCTTTTAAAATGGTGTCATTTATATACAAAGCAATACTATGTAGAGAGGATTTAAATTTGCTTTCAAACTGCAGTGACATTGATTGAAACTCATAAGATTTTTTAAAAAATTATCTACTTATAATTGAACAAATACAACTGAAAAATCATTTCAACAGAGACATGATATTTATATTACAAACAGTGATGTTAAATTAAGCAAGAAAAGCTACTGTGAAAATTCTTAGACTGAAAGGCTAACTTTTAAAAGCTGACTTTTTTTTTTCTTTTTTGTAATATATTCATGTAAAGTAAAAAAAAAAAAAAAATATTTTCTTTAGTATGCAGAAATTTAAAAAATGTTTATTATTTTATATTTTTTAAGAAAATGAAACTTATTTTTGAGAAACATTTGTAAAAAATCAATTTTTCCAGAAAAAAACTGGGTTTTTTCCGCCACTTCAAAATTTCCGGAAATTTTACATCTCTAATCCTATTACAGAACATTTTTTAAATATCTCGCTTGCATTTCCATATTTTGAATGATTTTTTTTCCATTGGATAGCTGATTTTGATCTCTACAACCACCGTTTTTTACTTTTTCAATTTTGTTTACAGGTTTTATAAGGGGAATAGTGAAAGTATCCTCATAAAAAAAAATAACATGCAAACAAAATTGAAAAAGTAAACAACAGCGATTGTTGAGATTGACCTCAGCTATGCAATGCAAAATCATTTAAAAATATGGAAATGAAAGCAAAATAGTTAGAATTAACATTAGCGAACACATCTGGAAATGTATAAAGTAGACAAAATGTATTAACTAGAATTTTGTTAAAATTCAAGAATAGTAGCAGAGCAAAAGGATTAAAAATTAGATTAAAAACATACCGCATCTTCTTCAGGACAGAAAGGACCAGGAAAACATCTCTGTTGTGTAGCTCTGTAATAATGATCTCTAATTTGCACACGGCTAAAATCCTCCATTTCTAAATATACTGAAAAGAATTAAAGAAACATTTTTAAAAAATGGAGGAAAACAACAAATAAATAACAGTTAATCTAATATGAAACAATAAAGTAACAGATAATATACAACTTTTTTTTTTAACACGTCCTTTACATAACTTTTCAGGGAAAAAAAATTGTTATTTTGAAAAATGCTTATTTTTTAAGTGTAGTAAATGAATAAATGTATTTTATATTATACTTATTAAGCTATTTTGTTACATTTGTCATTATAATGAAGATATAGTTTTAATTATATGTAATAAACTTTATATATAGTTTCTTCATCTTTAGTAAATAAGTCAAATTGGTGCCCAGAAGCTTTTGCTCGACCTACGCATGTATTCCGATCAAACACTCATCTCTCACAACTCCCTTTCATTTGCAAATTTGCGGACACTAGCTTTTTTTGCAAAACAGAGCAAACATGCACAGCGTTTTCTACTCGCAGAGTGCTTGCAAATGAGAACGTCACGTGATCAGTATTTGCAGGAGGTTTGAAGCTCTCGTAAGAGGAAAAACAAATATGTCGGACAGTGCAACGTAGCATACAAAACCATGTTAGGCTTGCTATTCCAGTTTTATTTATATTAAATAATGCCATTTACGGTGAATAAATAACAATGATTACATTTTATGAATTACTCATTTTGAATCAACACAAATAGCATAAGGGATATTCTTTAAAATACAGGTATGGGAAATGTTTTTAAGTGTTATGATGTTATCTTATATGTTGTATTATGAGATGACTGCTTAACGTTATTTCTAGAACTCTTATAAAACCTTTATAGGAGTCATTATTAAGATAAGACATGTTATTAGAATCTTGGTGTTGACAGTTTAGACTTGAAAGGGAATTGTTTTTGCTTGAGTTTCTCGTATGAATCGCTGTCACATCCATTGAAAAATAAGTGTTTACCTTTATAAAATTACTACACAGGTTTTTATCAATTTTCATTACTATCACTAAGAATTAGATTTGATAAAAAATTGACACGTGAATTGTTGAATTTCAGAGAATAATTTAAATTTCTTATCTTTCTGCTGTAAGTAAATTGTTTGTAAGCAACTAGATAATTTACAAGTTTTAGAAATAGTTAATTTTTGATAATCAATAGTTGAACTTTTAATTTGTTCAGTATTTGATGTTAATTTAGAAAGAATTTTTAAATTCATATATAAGATATAATATAAACTTGACAAAATATAAATTTGTAAGGATACTTTTATTAATTAAATACTGTTTATTTTTTATATTTTCTTTTTTAGAGCTTGTCTCTAATCTTGAAGTGAAGAACTTAAAATATTTCTCATTACATAATATGAACTATAAACAAAATTAATAAATCATAATTCTTGAAACTATAATTTTGACATTTATAAACATGTCTTTAAAAAAATTTGTGAGTCCCCAGTATAATACAACATGCTAATAATAATAATAACACATTAATAAGATTTTGCATTGTGACTGATTGAGAGTATGTAAGAATGTATGATTGAGTATTGAGTTATATGAAAATATTTAATTCACATTTAATTCTCAAATATTATTTCTTCAGCTTTAAAAAAAATAATAATAAATGAATCTCTCTTCACTACATCTAACTCAAATTAATAATAATAGTAAAGATTATAATGAATACTAACCAGTTTGCAGATAACAGAAGTGTATTATTTTCAAGCTGAAAAAATTTTAATTATAATTTATACCTGGAAGTTATAATTTAACAATGTTAATTTTTTATTAAGAAATTTATTTTTAAGTAAAATTTCCTTTTAAATTTAGGATAAATATCGATATCGTAATTGGTATTTATTTCCCTGTTGCCTATCGTTTTTTTTTTTTTTTTTTTTAACTGCTAGTGTATAATAAATTTCTCAAATATATTAATTTACACACAAGATTATCAACTTTTAACTTGGTATAAATTTTAACAGTGCAAATGAAGTATTGATGAGTTATTGCATTGATGCTTACATATTAGTTATATGTAAACATTAAATAAAAAGAGTTTGAGAAATATTTTCCTATTTTTTCAATAGCCAAATGCAGTTTGTTTAAATTCTGAACTTTTCAATGCAACTAAATATATTTAAAAATATACTAATTAAAAGACATTGATAAATATATTATCATGAAATTTAATGTTTAACAATTCTTCACATTATGCCAAAATAGCACAAAAGAACAACCCTTTTTTCCAAAATGTTCCCTTTCATTTGAATAAAATCATTATAAATGATATAAAATAAAATTGTGTAACATAAATAAAATATCAGTTTCAATAGTCTATTATATTATCAAAAATTTCCCTCCCTACACAGATATCTGAACATAAATATGTAAAAGTTAACAAGTGAGAACACAGGGTAACAATAACACATTCTGCTGCTATTATTCATCATTTCTCTATCATTCATTTGGCACTGAAGAAGAAGCTCACATTATGAAGCCTTGAAACAAGTGCAAGATAAAATTTCTCTGGATATTTGTGCTTTTCCCTGCATTGGTTTTTGCAGATCATGTATTTATCTTTGCACAAAGTTTTTTTCATATGTATCTGTTATAGAAGTTTTAAAACCTTAACCCTACCCCCCCCCTAAAAAAAATAGCAGGACAGAAATATATATATTTATATAAAATACCTCTTTGAATCAAAAATTAACTTTCATGTTTGTACAAAAAAATAACAGAATTATATAGTTAAAATTAATTACATGTATAAAAATTAAAGGAAAATTAAAAAATAATTGTATATATATAAATGGCTATATATACAACTGGCTATACTAGATATATACCCACATATACTCTAAAACTGCAGCTATTATGGCCCTTACATTAATTATCTATGTGCTACATCTCTCTCTCTTTTTTTTCTTTTCTTTTTTTTTCTGATTTATAAAAACAAAGTTTACATGCTTATTTAGTGTGTGTGATATTTATGTATCCTGAATCCAGAACCCTTTTAAAGTGGTTCTCAAATGACCTGCTACACAATGCGAAATTTTCTGACTCATTTTGAAACATAATGATATAAAAATAGCAGGCCTAACTATTGAAATGACAACTATTGAAAATACAAAACCTTTTTGAAAACCTAATTTCAGCAATTACCATCTATCAGTGGACCCATGTAAGGACTTTGCACTGCAATATATTATTTTTTAGCAATATCTAAAATATTTTAGATGCAGATTTAAACTTCTAAAAAAAAAAATTAAGAAAAAAAAACATTCGCAAACAACATTAGTCAAGCCAGAATATCATTTCATTTTATTTTCTCACAGTTAAAACTAATTGAAGATAGCAAAAGGCATGTGCGAGAAAAAAAAATAACAATTGTTAACTGAAGTTAGAGGATGACATCACCCACCTCAGAAAAAGATGGGACAAACAAAAATAAATTGGATACATACAAACTACAAAAATCAATAAGCCTAGATAATAAACTACACGTGAAATATCACTGCTTTAATCGATCGTTGGTATCTTTTTCTCTTAAATATTGCAATTTCAATTTTGCTTTTTGATCATAAATATAAAATAAACCGTGCAGGGATGTCACACTTTTTTTTTTGTACTATTTATTTTTTTATAATTGGATACATACAAACTACAAAAATCAATAAGCTTAGATAATAAACTGCCCGTGAAATATCACTGCTTTAATCGATCGTTGGTATCTTTTTCTCCTAAATATTGCAATTTCAATTTTGCTTTTTAATCATAAATATAAAATAAACCATGCAGGGATGTTACACTTATTATTATTTTTTTTTTGTTCTATTTATTTTTTTATAATCCTTGTTGATATAATGCAGTATTTTATTTTTCTGGCAACATTGATTTAGAAAAATCTTTCATTTCATTTATGAAAAGAATGCTGATTTCATTTTTAATAAAAGAAAACTGTTTTTAACAAAATGTGAGTGTATTTGTGAGAAGCTGGTTCAAAAATCTTTCAAATGATACCCCATTCATTATTGCGTGTTTTGTAAATGCCTAGAAAAAGGGATGTTGATAACAGAAGTAATATATATTTGTGGTCTTGTGAGAGGATTTTGTGCTGCACTCTAATATTTTTTAGCAATACCTAATATTTTCTTTAGATGCAGGTTTAAACTTTTAAAGAAAATTTAAGGATTAAAAATATCTGCAAACAACATGAGTCAAGCCAGAATATCGTCTAATTTTTTTTTTCATTAAGACTAATCAAAGATAACAAAAGGCACGCGCAAGAAAAAGAAAATAATAGCAATCATATTTTAACTGCATTAGAGGATGACGTCATCCGTTTTGGGAAAAACACAGGACAAAGAAAAATAAATTGAATACATATTAAATACAATTTAATATAACAAAGCATCATGATATTCCACTGATTCCATCAATCGATGATATCTTTTTCAACTAAACATTTGAATTTTTCTTTTTAATCATAAATATAAAAAAAAAAAATGTGTGGACACGTCCCAATTTATCTTTTTTGTACTTTTTTTTTTTCTTTTTTTTTTTTTAAGTCATTGTTGAGCATGATATAATGCAGTATTTTATTTTTATGGTAACACTGATTTGAGAAAACCTTTCATTTCCTTTATGAAAACAAAGCTGATTTAATTTTCAATTAACTGTAATTTTTTATCAAAAAAGATGTTTTAACAAAATGTGAGTGTACTATGTCAGAAGGTTGTTCAAAATTCTGTCATATGGTATCTCATTCATTGTTCTACGTTTTGTATTTGCTTAGAAAAAAGGATGTTGACAACAGAAATAATATATATGATGATAGTTGGACAAATATCTGAATTATTTTGTGCAACCCTGTATATGATATATAGATTTGTATATATGCTACACAGTATGCAAAAGTTTAGTTCATTTAGGAAACACATAACACATTTAAAAACTCCACTTCCGCAATTTCCATCGATAAGCAGAAATATACACAAATTCTTTTGTGCAGACCTGTATATGATCTATAGAATTTACACACGCCAAGTAGTATGCAAAAAATGAGTCAAATTAAAAAAATCACACAACAATTGAAAATGCACTTCTAGCAAATATTGCTCATACAGAGTACTGTAACCAAATTCTTTTGTTTATCTCTGTAAATGAACGATAAATGCTATGCACACTATATTCTACAGTATCTTGTACAGGCAGACCGAATTCATAAATACTTTTCAACTACATTGGAAAGTTAAGAAATTATTTATCCAAAATGTAGATAAGAATATTTGAACCTTTCGTGCATGCTTTAATGTATTCTGTGAACAGGGTTCACGCTAGAGTGCAGGATTCAATATTTTTAAGAATCCCACTTAAAATATGCCCACTCCCTTTCAAACATCCTACTTGGTTAGAATCTGAATAATTCCACATTGGGTTTTTTTTTCCAGCAAGAACCCTGGTAAACTATTCATAACACGTTCTTTATTCAAAATTGACATCTAAAAACATAAAACTATAAGTTAAAACTATTTTTAAATGTTATAGTTATAAATGCTGTTTGCCTGGTTTGGCCAAGGAAATATTACGTATGTATAAACCCCTCAATATTAAATTAATACAAAACAAGTATAGCAGTAAAGTTTTAGTTTTATATAAATAAGCATTTTAAAGAGAACATACTTCTGCCCCAATATACAACTCCTCCATTGCTATGTTTTTCAATTAATTTAAGAAGGCGATCATCATCTTCTTTAGTCCAGTACCTAAAAAGTTACAAAAATAACAATAATTATAAACTAAAAAACGCAACTGTACAAAGTATGAAAGCATGAGCATTTTAAAGCAGGACCTGCAAGTTTCATGCAATCCAGCAATATATTGAATGCAGTCTAACACAAAATATAAAAGTATTTGAAACAGATAAGTTTTGTGTAAAATATTCAACATTAAAATTCATGAAATGTAGAATTAGTAGATAATATTAAATAAGGCATCTAGAAAACTTATTAAATCAATTGAGGAATAGAGATACGGCAGTTTTTCATCTTCTCAAAAAACAAGTTGTTTGTTCTTATTTTGTACAAAAGATAAAGCAAAAGGAAATATTTAAATACCTATATTATTTTCTATTTCCATGTATAGAACATTTTTTATTTGAGTAGTTAAAACTTGCTAGGCTTACACAAGGATATTATACATATATACAGGGCGTCCCAAAAACATTGACCTTGGCTTTTGTTCCTTAAATAATGATTAAAGACATACATTATAAATTACAAAGTTACGTAAATAAAGGTACAGAATTTTATGAAATCGATTTGAAGAAAAACAAAATTTAATTTTTATACGACCCCCTCCCCATACAAAAAATTTCCTAATGAGTAAAATGTACTAATAAGGTCATGTGCAAAATTTCAGCATTTTATCATAAAAAGTCACAGAAATATGTTTAAACAAAGTTAGTGAGAGGTTAATCATAAATTAAAATGTAAATGTTTACAGCTACAGTGCAGATGACATGACACAGAAATGTATAATAAGCAAATAAAATATGGCTTTTACCTTTAGTTTTATTTACGAATTTACAAAATTGCTTCCTGAAAAATAACTTAAAATTTTACATGATGAATTACAGAATTAAACTTGGAAATGGTGCAGTCAATAAACATTAAAACAGCTTAGAAATGTTTGCATATCATGGGTTTTTTTTTTCATAATTTGTGTATGACCCCTGAAACATGGTCATCTGACATAATTTGTCCCCTTTACAAACTAATATCCAAGCATTGAAAAGTGGTTTAAGTCAGCATTTATGTATTTTCATATCTCTGTGACCTTTTTATGATAAAATGCTGAAATTTTGTACAAGACCTTATTAGTGTATGGGCCACATTTTACTCATTGGGAAGGTTCCTGTATAGGAGCCATATAAAATTTTGTATTTCTTCAAATTTTATCTCTTGAAAATTTTACTCGATTTTATAAAATTCTGTACCTTTCTTTAGGTAACTTTGTAATTTATAATATATGTCTATGATCACTATTTAAGGAATAAAAGCCAAGGTCAATGTTTTTAAGACACTTGTATAAAGTTATACAGCACAATACTTCGTTCATTATGACTAATGTGTGGCTGAAATGTGACCCAGCAAGCAAAAAGGTTGGACCCCTCCATTTTAAAGTAATAAAATTTTAAATTTTAAAAAGGAAGATTATGCAGAAAACAATTTAACGGCATTCTATTTCACTCTGAGAGTTTTAAAATTAAAAAAAAAAAAGACTCAGGGTTGCCAAGTGTTAAATAAACTTTGCCTTGATAAATTGATTTGTAGTTTTGATTTTACAGTGTTATTTATGCAGCAATTTATACTCAATAAGCATAGTTAGTTTGTCATAACAACCAGACCCAGGTTTTTAGCAAGGATGATATTCTCATGTCATAAGACCCAAAAAATTTATCGCACAGAAAATTTATGGGAAGGGAAAGAGAAACTTCACCTCTACAGAAAATTGACTTTATGGATAGTAATTACATTTGGGAATTAAAAAAGAAAAAAAATCTTTGAAAAATTAAGTCCTACATGTAAAAATACATGAATTTACAAATACAGTATGGGATCCGTTATCCGGCTACCCCATATCCGGAAAGCTCTGAAAACCAGAATGCAAAATGATAACCAAAGTTTCATTTGTTTCATTTCAAAAAAGTAAAAGAGAAATTCTTCAGTCAATTGTAGGAAAAATCATGAAATTTGACCATTGATCGCATGGATTGCCAGTAAATCATGAGGAAAAATCCAGAAATTCACCAATTGTTCTCAGGAAAATATGTCAGTTAATCGATCACGGAAAAAATGTGAAATTCCGCAATGAGTCACAAGGAAAACCATAAAATTCGTCAATCGATCATGGGAAAAACTGAAAAATTCATACATCGGTGGGAGGAAAATATTGCTCTATTAAATATTTCTCAATCTGTTGCTGAAAAGAATACCGAATTTTGCCAATCGGTCGCAAGAAAAAAACCCCACGAAACTCACCAATCGATCCCATGAAAAAAAAATCTCTAACTGTCCATTGTCAGAAAAAATTGCAAAATTCTTCAATCGGTCCCGGAAAAATTATCATGAAATTCTTTGATCGGTCACAGGAAATTAATCTCGAAATTTGTCTGTAAATTGAGAGGGAATTATTAGATATTTCAAATAAAATTTGTTAATCAGTCGCAAAAAAAAATGTGAAATTCATCGATTGGTCGCGAAAAAATGTCACTAAATTCTACTGATAAAAAAGGATTTTAAACAATCGAGCTCAAAATATGTGTTTGGAACACAGTGCAAGAGTGCCCTTTTACAGAACAGTGTGCCCCTTTTTAGGGTTTCGTTCATCTCACGAAACCCTATTGCTCCTGCTCCATTGTCTGTCTGTCACAGAGCCATTCTCGAAAACTATGTAACTTACAGAGTTGAAACTTTGTGTATAAATCAGAATATCAGCTGTGAAGAGCTGAAAATATTAAAATTTGAAAAATTCGTATTATTTTAATAAATAGAGGTAAAAAACCAAAATTCTAATAGCCTTTTTCTATTAAATTTAAACATTTTTCATTATAGCAGATGCCCAAAATTTAAAATCTACAATGGAGTTCTTTCTACAATAATTAATTTTCTATCAGACGATTTTCACGTGAAAAATGAAAATGAAATAAAAAGTTTCACCAACTGAAAAAAAAGATAAATATGAAATAAAATTGATTGACGTCATAGTTGGTAAATAAAACGGAAAATGTCTAAGATTTCTCAATAATACAAGGAGTATGAGTATGTGGATGTACACAAAGCAGATTAATATCACGTCATTAGAGAATTAAAAAGAAAATCTGGCGTCCTATTGGAAGTTTACCGAATTTTTCAAATGTTTGAGAATAATACAAAGCCAGTATCAATATGAATAATAGAGAATAGTAAATATGAGTTTGAGGAACGTATTGAATCATGATAAAAAGTTTCACCAATTGAAAAAAAAGATAAATATGAAATAAAATTGATTGACGTCATAGTTGATAAATAAAATGGAAAATGTCTAAGATTTCTCAATAATACAAGGGGTATGAGTATGTGGATGTACACAAAGCAGATTAATATCACGTCATTAGAGAATTAAAAAGAAAATCTGGCGTCCTATTGGAAGTTTACCGAATTTTTCAAATGTTTGAGAATAATACAAAGTGAGTATCGATATGAATAATAGAGAATAGTAAATATGAGTTTGAGGAATGTATTGAATCATGATAAAAACCCGATTATGGAAATATTCGCATATTTTAACATTTTGAAGGCGTCCAACATGTTTAATTTTGAAATTATATATTTTTTAAATATTGCATTTAGTTCATATGATGAATATTATTATGACAGAATATAATAGCAGGTTTCGCCTGCTAACCGGCTGGTTTAGATTTTCGAAAAAACAGAAAAATAGACCGGTAAATTTTTACTTTATAAAAAACATGACTTTTTTTTTTGTTGTTGCTAAATTATATTTATTTAAATTTATTAAAGAAAGGATAAAGTGTTTTGAAAGGAATATTAAACAAAACCCTTTGTGCGATCTTCGATCACACTTACCCATTTGTTTAAGAATTCCCGCTCAGTGTTCTAGAGTCAACATAAAAAATAAATAAATAATGGTATTGCTTGCATTCATTAATTTACAACTTCAATAAATAAATATAAAAAAGTATGATGCAAAAAATATCATGATATCTTGTGCATTGAATACAGATGAGCAACTTATATTTTTCACTGAACAACTGATTTGTAAAATGCAGCAGTGAAGCTACTTCCATGAACAGCAAATCATGTCAATGTACAGGATACAAGAACAATTAGTGCAAGAGACATGCCATTAGTAACCAATTTTAATAGAGATATTCCAAAAATCCACATCAAGGGATTCTGCTTCTAAGTCCCAAAACTAATTCTTAATTGTTAAAGTACTATTTTTATAATTTGAATTGTAATTCAGAATGTTTTTAATTCTATATAAGTTATTAAATTAACAGAATTGTAAATATGTTTTACATATATTATTCATGTTTATCACTAGTTGTGAAATTAGTCATTTTGTACATTTTTTATAATAAAGTGTTCCGAATTATGGAAAAACCTCTTATCCAGAATACCCTAGGTCCCAAGCATTCTGGATAACAGATCCTATACTGTAGAAGCTTAAAATTTATTAGCAATTTACAACAGTAATTTAAACAATTAAAATGAAACTGCAGTCATTGTTGAGGTATAGAGGGGTAAGAGAAACAGGGCTATGCGTGTAAGCTAAAAAAAATATTCATTTAAAAAAAAATTAGCTTTTAACTCAAAATTAATTCTCCAAGCAAAATGTTTAATCAATGTTTACAGATTTCAAAATATTTTCAATTTGATTTTACATATGGCTTTTAAAAATGTAAATAAAATATCACTTTGTAAACTGGAGAAATAGAAGATTTTCTCAAGTTAATAGCTGTATATGTGTGTGTATATATATTTTCATGTTTAACATCGAAATGTGAAAAGTGGTTTTGTTAATTGTGTTCTGTTTTAAAGGATTTTTTTTTTTCAGATAGCCTTCTGAAAATTTTAAATACCCTTCTTAAAATATATAAACAATCGTTTTGATTGATTAGTTGATTACAGGCACTACGGTCATTTTTTGCACACAAAAGCTAACAGGCCCAATGTTTTGACAATAAGCTATAGAACAAATAAAAAATTTACAATACATGTAAATTTCTGTATAACATTTCCTGCTATTGTGCATTTTTACAGATTAAAAATGATTTATATTTTATTTGTGCAGGGAATAAAACTGCAAATATAATACACTGGACATGAAGTGTGAAATTATCATTTTGGCATTTTTAAATGGTTCTAACAGAAGGCATGCATTGCATTATTTCAATATTAACCATCAGAAAATTATAGCAGACATGAATTATGCTTTTAATGTGTTGAAATTGCTTTATGAAATAAGGGTTGTTGGTTGTTCAGAAAACTGTTAAAGATTTATAACTAAAATTTTCCAGAAGAACATACATGAGGTTCTTCTTGAGTTTGAAGATTTGATATTTAATAATGTATTTTTATTTAAAAAAAAATTATATATATATTTAGTTTTCTTTTTCCGAGAGTGTGGAGGGGGGGTGGGGGAGGTCAAAGAAAAGAAATTTTGGTTTACAATGAGAACTCCTTTTGCAGTTAATATATGAACAGATAACCACAGTGCTCAAAGCACTGACTTTATTCTGATTTTCTGGAGACAATTCTGTTGTACAGTAGATGCTGCTTAATGTGATTTCAGTTATTCTTAATATTACATCATAGGACAAACTTTCATTTAATTTAAATATTTTAATAAATCTAATCTTAAATTATAATTTTTTCATTTTAAAACTCCTTTATAAAATATTATTTCAATCTTAATTATTAATTTTCATATTCCCTCCCTCAATTTAAAATTATTTTTCTTAAATATTATTTCAATCCTAAATATTAATTTTCATATACTCTCTCTTAGTTAAGAATTCCCTTTCTTAAACATGCCTTTAAAACTTAATGTTATTCTATTTAAACATTTTCTCTTTTCTTCTCCAAAAAAAACCTCCCTTTTTCAATTCCTACTGTTTGTTCACACTCTCCCTATATATATTTATATATCTTGTTCAAATTTTCAATCGTTAATAAAATACTTTTTATTCATCCACTCAAGTTCAAATACATTTTTTTAAACTTGTAGTGGATGACACTTGATGTTAATACAGTTTTTTCAAATATTAATTCATTAATTAAATTAAATTAATTTTAGTTTTATATGGGAGAAAAAATATCAACATGCAGCTGACTTATTTCAGACATTAGTTCCATTTAAAAGCACTCACTCACAAGTCTTGATAGCACAGTCGGTTAAGCTCTGAGCTCTTAACCACAAGGTCCCAGGATTGAGCCTCACCTGGGGAAGAAGGAAATTCTCCCATACTCAAAAATAAATTTCTCTTATATAAGATATTTAACAGGATATAAATTTAGAAATAAATACTGTCAATGGCGAAATATGTAGATCGCTAGAAAAAAAATTTCTTTTTGACCTAAGTAGGAATTGACTTTAATTTTTCTTTTTTATATTACTTGTTAAATGTAAAGCAGTATCACTCATGGGGTCAATGCACAGTGACTAATTTCTGTTTTGAACTTTGTTGCCAACTCCCAATTTGTAAATAAATTGCGTGGTTTTCATTCTTGTACCGGAGTTGAGAAGTAGGCTATGGTATGAGAATTTACCCTCGCAATTGACAACAAATTTTTTGATTGGCTGAAAGTACGAGCATTTGGTGATCAAGATTGCTAGCCATGCTCGGGGTTTGAAATTTCTTGTAGCGTCTCAGTCTCTTACCCTTTTTACAAGCCATGATTGTACGATGTTATTTTAATTCAGCGTTATTTAAAGTTTTAACCGTTTACAAGTTTTAACCGTTGAGACGGCAATAGTCGTCTTAACATTTGGTTACTTCTAGTTAATATTATTTTCTTTAGATTACCATTTAATAAATATTATAACAAATATAAATGAAGTACAACATTTTCATCCAAAGAGAAAATCCTGATTGTAAAAAAAATGTTATTCCTAAGTGTGCAAGATTGCATTTTTACTAACAGCAGATCTCCTCAAAGAAAATGAAATACCTGATTCTGTTGTGTAATGGCTATCAAATGGATTGTTATATAATAGCCATGTAATCCACAATGAGTTTACCATCATATAATCATAAGTATGTGTACTTCTTCTCTCATCTATCTGCAACCATTTTAGGGTAATGAAATACTTGATTGTGTTGTTTAATGGCTATCACATAAATCACTGTAAGATTAATAGCCATGTAATCTACAAGGAATCTACTATTGCTATTACGTAGAATTATGTATACTTCTTCACTCATCCATCTACAACTGTGTTACAATAATAATATTTTAGTAATTATTCTTCATATATGTATAAGTTGTTGAATGGAAAATTACAATTTATTTGAACGTAGCCTTTGTGTATTCTCCATGTATTCTTGAAAGATGAATTAATAATTTCAGATACTCTGAAACTCCATAAACTTTTTCATTATGAAACTGTTGAGACTGGAAAATTGATTTATTCATGAGTATAATGATGGTATAGGAAATGCTGTTTATTAATCATGAAGAACAATAAATATTTAATAGACACTTAAATAATGTTAAAAGAATAAGATATGTTTTTCACAATTTAATTTTGTTATATTTATTTTTTTTTACTAAATGATTAATTACTGTTTTTTAATTATGCTGACATATCCCAATACAGTTGAACCTCAAAAATCTGAAATCGGCTGGACTGCGGTGATTCCGGATTTTCAAATTTTCCGGATTTTGGAGATCTGTTAAAAATATTTCTTATGATAGTATAATAACATACAAAATGCAATTTTTCCCCACTGCAAATGAACTATGATCAAATTGGCGAATTAAATAATAAAATAGGAAGAATACAGTAAAATATAACACCTATGTTGAAATTAAATATACATATTAAAACACAATAAATTAAAATATAGTACACAATAAATACAGTATAGGATGTATTATCCGGCGTCCTGATTTCCAGAATGCTCTAAAAACCGAAACACTGAAAGATCTGAAACCGAAACTTTCAATTAAAAAAATTGGTAGATTTTTTATTTTCTTTATCACATCTTATTGAAGAGTTAACATGTTTTATTATTCAATATTTTAAACTTTTTCTCGTACATATCAAAATATCATAAAATCTTGTTACCCCCCTCCCCCCCCCGCAAATGGAGTAAAAAACTGTAAACATATGTTCTTTTTTGTATCATTTTTATAACTTTGCATTGGCAAAATCGTTAAAAATACAGAAGAACTAACTACATATTCTTAAATTCCATACTTTTCTTTCTTAAATGCCAAAATCCATCAAAAATTTTTTGAATTTTAACCATTTGAAATAAAATATTTTTTAAACATCGTCATGCTTTTTTATTTTCTCCTTCTTCCCCTTCTTTCTTAGAACACATTTTTGAAGATAGAAAATCTGATTTTCATGATAACAGGAAGCCTATGTCGTCTAAAGGCACACCCACAATTCGACCAGTCAGAGAGATCAATCAGCAGAATGAACAAAGGGCAGATGTATTTGTTTCCTCATGATTCAGCTGGGAGAGAAAATGAATGAGAGAGGGTGCTTATGGTTTAATTTAATAATTATGAATTTAAATACGCAAACTATTTTTAGTATTCTTTTGTCTGAAATAATCTGAATAAATCAAATTTTATACTTGGTATGTCACTATGTCAAAAGTGAACATGATCATTAATGTAACACTATTCTTTAGTGACTTTTTTAATTTAAACTCATTAATTTTCCCAAATTAAAATTTTGGAATGGCAACATCCTTCCATTTGTATAATCTGATGAAATTGGTCGACGGGATAGTCAAGTAGTACCCCATTTTCTTAGTAATAGTTATAATTAAGTATTTTTATGAATTGCTTATTGTTATCAATTCTGTCAAAAACTTATGGTTCTGAGTTGATCACATTAAGGGGCATCTGCTGTATTTTAATGTTTCTCATAGTATGCAAATTCTGTAAAAGACAAATAAATTAAAAGATTTAGTAATTTTTTATCTGCTGATGATCTGAGCTAACTAATTTAACTTGGTAAGGAAATTTAGCAACCCTGAGAGAGTAAAATAATTTCCAAGTTAGCTAAAATAATTTTAACTGATCAACACAAAATACAAATAAAAATGACCAAAATAATAATTTAAACAACAGATAAAAGCATGTTAAAAGCAAATCTAATATTTTTGTAAACTTTCTCATGGCAGAAATGTGGCCACATGGCAAAATTGGCATAGAACAACAAAAATGTTTCATGAAAGATATTTTATTGAGAATATGAATAATCTTTTTGAAAGGGGAGAAAAATTCTATGCAACAGTGCAAAAACTTTCCAGCAGAACAGGGGAAAGCATTCCTCTTCCCTTACCAATGATAAGGGGAGAGAATCTTCAATGTTTCAGTGAATTTTCACTTTTAAAGAATTATTATTTAAATTTCCCTCCCCCCCCCCTCCAATAAAATAAAAATGCTTCTTCCCCAGCACATAAAGTTAAAAAGAAATCTTCAATTATTATTATTTTTTTTAACTTTGAAGTAACAATAAGTAATTGATTCAATCATTTAAATTACTCCCCCACCCGTCCAAAGTTACCACTTTTCCCTCCTTTGTACACTTTAACACAAATTAAAAAAAATTATAGAACTAATTTTTTGAATTTTTTTGCCCCATTTGTTACTTTCTAATAACAATACAAATATAATCAAATTTTACATATTGGAAAAGTGAAGTTAGAACGGTATGCATAAAAACATCTTTTATATAAAGGAAGAAGAAAATGTGCAATCTATGAATTTCTAACAATGCAGGTATTGAATATAATTACTTTTTCATTTAAAAGTTTTTTTCCACAAACAGACAATTCATATTATTTTTTCTACTTGGCACTCTTGAATTTGTCCTTTTGCGAATTTTAACTTTACAAAACATTCCTGAAAGGTTGATCATTTTTTGCCATGGGGAATAATCTATCAAAAATCAAGGCAAGTCCAATGTTGCTTAATACTAGAATGCCCAGTAGGAGTCAGTTCAACTCCCAAGGGTAAATTGATTCTTACCCAGTGAATAAATATCAATTTGAATCAGAAATTTCTTCATAAAAATAGAAATAAGTTAAATAGTTACCGCCATTCTAGTGTTAAAGACCTTGCCCAGAAAAGAACCATAATGAGGAAAAAGCTTTGTAGCTGTAACATAAACTTACCTCTTTTTTACGTTAGACTTCAATTTAGTTTTATATCTCGTAAAGCATTGAAAGGCAGTTCTGTTAGTCTAAAGAAGAAAGAACATAGAACAACATAAATGTTTCATGAAAGATGTTTTATTTGGAATATGAATAATCTTTTTGAAAGGGGAGAAAAATTCTATGCAACAGTGCAAAAACTTTCTAGCATAACAGGGGAAAGCATTCCTCTTCCCTTACCAATGATAAGGGGAGAGAATCTTCAATGTTTCAGTGAATTTTCACTTTTAAAGAATTATTATTTAAATTTTCCCTTCCCCCCTTCCAAAAAAATTAAAATGCTTCTTCCCCAGCACGTAAAGTTAAAAAGAAATCTTTAATTATTTTTATTTTTTTTTAACTTTGAAGTAACAATAAGTAATTGATTCAATCATTCAAATTTCTCCTCCACCTGTCCAAAATTACCACTTTTCCCTCCTTTGTACCCTTTAACACAAATTTTAAAAATTATATAACTAATTTTTTTAATTTTTTTGCCCTATTTGTTACTTTGTAATAAAAATACATATATAATCAAATTTTACATATTGGAAAAGTGAAGTTAGAACGGTATGCATAAAAACATCTATTATAAAAAGGAAAAAGAAAACATGGAATCTATGAATTTCTAACAATGCAGGTATTGAATATAATTACTTTTTCATTTAAAAGTATTTTTTTTTCCCACAAAGAGATAATTCATATTATTTTTTCTACTTGTACTCTTGAATTTGTCCTTTTGCAAATTTTAACTTTACAAAACATTCCTGAAAGGTTGATCATTTTTTGCCATGGGGAATAACTTATCAAAAATCAAGGCAAGTCCAATGTTGCTTAATATTAGAATGCCCAGTAGGAGTCAGTTCAACTCTCAAGGGTAAATTGACTCTTACCCAGTGAATAAATATCAATTAGAATCAGAAATTTCTTCATAAAAATAGAAATAAGTTAAATAGTTACCGCCATTCTAGTGTTAAAGGCCTTGCCCAGAAAAGAACCATAATGAGTGAAAAAGCCTTGTAGCTGTAACATAAACTTACCTCTTTTTTACGTTAGACTTCTATTTAGTTTGATACTGATTGATGAAGAAAGAGAAAGAGAATAATATAAATAAATAAATAATAAGCCAAAAAAATTATTTTATTTTTGTCATATTCATCACTATAGCAGGGATGAGCATGCTTAAAATCCATTTTGGAACAGTTAAAAAACTAGTGTTGGAGCAGCAATAACTCTGGAATAAATTGAAATAATTTCTCTACACAAAGGTTGTTTTTTTTTCCCCTATTCAAACTAAAAATTTGCATTTTTTTTTCTTGTTAAAATAACATATTACCTTTTAATTAATAAAAATAAAACTTATCTGTAAAATTAATCATGCAGTATATTAAAATCTTTAAAATAATTTTTTTTTTTACTATATAAAATACATACTAGCTGATACATCAATCTCATTAGCGCAAATAACAAAAATTGTTACCATGCTGATTATCTTGAGATAACAGAATGAACCAAGAATTGTTACATATCAATTATTCATTTAAAAATGGGCAACGGTAATTGGTAAGATGACCTTCATAAAAAAGCAATATTTAGTTTTTTCCATATTTTGAAAATTTATATTTTAGAGCCTCATTTTTAATGTCTGTAGAAATTCATTGAAAAATCATGATTACAAAACTTGCCTTTGGCTTCCTTGAATTCTGAGACCTAGCCATTCAGAAAAATAAAAAAAATCTAACCAAAAAAAATTTTTTTTTGAAAATTAGGTTTTTTAAACAGACATTCAAAGCATACAATGGTTAAATTTCTTAGGTGAGTGTGTAGAAGTTATTGTGCAATGATAACAACAAAAGTTTTTCACCTCTTCCACTGAGTCAAAAATGGGGATTTAGCGCAAGTTTCAAAAGAAATCAAAGTAAACAACCATAATGGTAGGGTTTGAAAAATCCTAGTCGTCAAGGCAGCTAAAAATTCAGAGCTGCCAAGTAAAATTCCCAACCACTGTTTACCGATAAATTAAAAGTAATCCCTATTTTTTAAGAAACAATTTGTAATTATATTGTAACAGAAAAAATAAGAAAAGAAAATGGTTTGGTAACAAAATTAGGCTCGATAACAGGTATGAAAAATTTAATTTGAAATCACTGAATAGCTTATAGACAGAATTTGGAATCAATTGAAAGGTTGATTCCAAAAGGTGACTCAATTTAAAGGTACAATATATATTTTAAAGCCTGGCAGCATACTAAAATGATTGTACAAATTTATCAGAACTCACCTAAAATATTAAAACAGCTTAAGCAAGTGGCAAGGATTTTAATAATATGAAATCTTAAAATTCTTGTACCTTCATGTTGTTAAATAGATTGCAAGTAAGTAACTGCTGTGGCTGCATTAATAAAAAATATCTATTCTAGTGTTGAAGAATTATCAAACAGCTTTATGAAAGAAGCTAAAAATGCCAAGGAATTATTGAAGCATAAGTTTGCTTAGAGATATTTATGTGCTTTTCAATAGATTTCTTAAAAATAGTTGATTCCTTACTGTTTCTATTTTGAAAAACTAAACAACTGATATCTTCAATTAATATACACATAAACACTAGTTAAATATTTTATCATTTAAAAATTTCATATAAAAAGAGAGAAAGAGGGAGATCAAGCCTTAAAAAACAGTTCTATATTTAAGTGAACTTATTGAGACATATACATTTTTTAATTAGACTGTGCTGTTTTTTACTGGTAGCTAAGTTTTCTAGCTTGGCTCCTAACATTTCAGATTTTTCAACCCCTGCATTATGGTATAGCACGGAGCACAAAATGGATTTTGGCATTGTTTGGCATGGGTGCTGCACCCCAGCTATAGTGAACATTCTTGACACAGGTTCTCTGTTGTTTCTGAGATATACCAAAACTGTTTCCTAAAATTATGTGAGTTAGATCTCATAGAAGTTTGCTGTCCTGCCATTTTTTCTAGAATAAAAACTAGATTGTAAGTAATAAAATATTTGCATTGACAAATGAAACTAAGAATTTAAAAAAGAAAAATTACAAAATCATCACAACACATTTACTTCAGAAAATATGCAACATTTTACTTAATGATAAAGCAGTTGAATGGTATTTTTTTTATTCAATATACATACCTCCCTTCATCACTTTCAACATTTCTTGATATTTTCTTTATTTGAGCCACCATTTTCTGTCATCTAAGTATGTGATTAAAAACTCTAGTGTCAAAAGAGAATTTGACATAAGTTGACATTTTTCAACTGCCTAAGATGGAAAAATATGTAAGGTTTTCAAGCACCCAACCATATCATTTACTTCCAAGCCTGGTATAGTATCAGAATAGAATATAGTATGAGCTATAATATCGTATAGTATCAACCACATGCTACAATTTCACATTACTCAAAATATAGTATCAGCTTGTGACCACATACTGCAATTAGGCATCACTCAAAGTGTAATATCACATAGTATCAGCAACAATATCATATAGTATCAACCACATGCTAAAATTTCACATCACTCAAAATATAGTATTAAAGTATCCAACCACATTTACTATGATTTTATTAATACAATCCAAATCTGTTATAATAAGAATGGAGGGGGGGGGGGATCAATATGTGTTTGCAAATTTAAAAAAAAAAAGTATTATAATAGCATTTTTATGGGATTCTGCTTAGACAAAGATTATAAATAGAAATTTTTAAATACAGGAGTTGAGAACTGAGCAAGAAAAGAAAAAACTGTAAAGGGAAAAAAATGCAGAAATTTTCTGTTTTGTCCATTTTTCCCATATCTAGAAATTTTCCCATTTCTGGGGCAGTGGAGGGGGGCAAAAGAAGGAAGCAGAAATTTCAGGAAGAGGAATTGACTGATACTTATCATTGCTACAAAGTAGCAAATAGTGCAATATTTTTTTTTAATTAAGAGTTTAAACAATGTGTGTGTGGGGGGGGGGAGGGGTTAAGGGTATAGGGTAATTTAGATGATTGTGCATTTATTTATTGCTACTACAGAGCAACAAATGTGATAGGTTTTTTTTTAGTTTATTTTTTTTTCAAGTATGAGTTTTAAGGATTTTAAACTTTGTACGGTTGCGGAAGGAGAAGGTAGACATTTTTGAGGGAAGGTGGTAATATAGATGAGGGATATTTTCAAAAAGGCCACATATTAGACAAAAGATTTTTTTTTTCTTTTCAATAAACAGTTTTAAAGATTTAAAACTTTGTATGTTTTGTGGGTTAAGGGGGGGGGGGGATAGTTCAATAAAATGATTTTTAAAAAGCCTAATTTTAAATTCTACTGAAACACCAAAGAAGCTACCCCTATAAATAATAAGGCTGGATAGAGCCTCCAAAAATTCAACACAGGTTATTTAAACAAGAAAGTAAAAATTAATTCATCAGAGCATCTAATGCTTGTGAATTGTGAACTTAACATACCTTTAAAGAAGCCGCGATGACATCCCAATTTCTTTCTTTGTAGTCTAGTGCACGATTCACCAATTTATCGTCTTCTTTTTTACTAAACGGCTCTTTATTAACTTCAAAACTTAAGTGGTTCATCCACATCATTTCACACTCTTCAGGAGATCGGATGCCTTCCATCTAAAATATTATTAATAAATATGAAAATCAAATAGTGAAGAACTTGGGAAGGAGGAAAAATACACATACCTGCCAACTTTGTTGTTCAAAATACAACACCTACCAGAATCTTGGGAACCCAGAAAATAAGGTATACCCTTTGAGGAGAAAATATGCAAAACACTCATTAAGATGCTAATTTTAAAGAAATTCATAGGGTTTTTTTTTTCTTTTATGAAAGTCTGGAAAAAAATTATTCAAAACATGACTTTACATTATGTAAAATTTAAAGATTTCCCAATGATATTTTTGACAGTGAAACCTAAACTCATTCTTTTAACAACATTAAATATCCCATCATATTCAGCATTTACCATTATATTAAAAACAGAGATACTTATTTGTTATAGAATGCACACACACAAGAAGGAATATTGCCAAGTGACAAAGATATATCAGCAAATTATATTGTAAAATTTTGTTAAATAGATTTCAGTCCTAAGGAAACAGCACATGTTTATGCAATATTCCTCATATTGCTTTTTCATTGATGTTTCAGAATATATTTCATTACGGTTTGTTAAAATGCATGTTGTATTGTTTTTTTCTTAAATCACTTGTATTTATTTTTATAAATAGGGAAACAGTCTTTGATTGACCAAGTACTAATATGGATGCAATCTCATTTTTTCAAAAGCACAGGCAAAGAGAACCCAACAAACAACTGTGCGAAAATGGCCATGATATGAAACTGTATGTTAAAAATTATCAAACTACATGCAGATGCAATGTAAAAAGTTGTAAAAGAAAAAGGCCTCCATGTTGGAAATTAGTTTAATGCTTCGATAATATTATTCATAAGTGCTTTAAGGTTTATATACTGCATTTGCAGAGGAACGGACATCCATAAAATGGTGTAACAGACAACTAAATATGTGTGAAAATGACTGGAATAGTTACATGAATTTTATTTTATTTGATGTACCTAATTTAATACAAAGATTTAATGGCTGAATTGGTAGTACTAATAAAATTGTTGAGACCGACGACAGTTTGTTTGTACATTAAAAAAACAACAGTGGAACAATCTACACTGAGTGCTGAAATGAAGTTGTTATTCTTGTGAAGCATTATAAGATATTATTATGAAACATTGGTATAAATTTGTTATCAAATATTATAATATAGTCTAATTAACATTAAATATTATACTATTTAATGTTATGGTATTTATTTTTATATCTCTATTATAAGTGCATGCAATCACACTTCACGAGCTTAGTGAAACTGACAGCAACCTTGGCGTAATCATAACTATGGGGACCGCTATAACAAAGAAGTGCCAAACAGAAAGTAAGTCATAATTTAAGGGAAAAAAAATAGAGCTTGGAAGAAACTTTTCAAAAATGTGTAAAAATAAGTACATTAATATGTGAAATTTAATATATATATATATATATATATATATATATAAACAAAATGTAGAAATTTTATACATAGAGTGCGAATGTTGGCAAGTATGACTGTATAAACTCAAGCATATCATGAAAAATAATGTTTTATCTCAATCATTTGGCACAATGTAAAAAGTGAACATTGATAAATAAAACAAAAGTCTTCTAAATTTAATGGTTAATTACAGCTATCTCACTTAATGCTAATTCACAGCTATAATCTTATAATAACATTAAATTATATATTATTTTGAAATTACTGATAAAATATATTAAATATTTTTTTTTTTTAATCTAAAAATGTAATCATTAAATTAAAAAATACTACCATATATTAAATTATTTTTTTCAATTTTTTTTTTTTTTTTTTTTTTTTTTTTTTTTTTAATGCAGTGACACAATATGATTTTGCATGTGAGGTAAAGAGTTATTATCAATTTATATATCTGACAATGTTTTAAAAAACTTTTCAGAAAAATCATTTTATTGCACAAATTTCAAAGAGTATTATATAATGCTGCAATTGCTTCAGAAATACTTTTATAAGTATCAAAAAACATTATACAGTGGAACTCCAGTTATACGTTTTGCCCGGGACCGGACAAACGAAACGTATAACTCAGTAAAACGTACAACTCAATTAATGGTTTACCGGAACAATTTAAAAAATATATCGTGAAAACTTTGATCCGCTGATGTGTTTGCTACCTTTTATATTGAAAACAGAAGTTTCCAAAGTAGTACTGCACCCATGACATAAATTTTTGGAAATGGAAATGAGAAGAAAAAAAAGTACATAAGAGTACACACACATGAACTTATTTTATATTAAAAGCTTTATTAAAATTATTTTTAATGCACATAGAGTACTTAAAAGAAATCGTTGGAATCGCCTTGGCATATAAATCATTTATCAAAAGACATTTCAGTAGTTTATTGAATCTTGTTGAAATAATCACTAATCTTCTGTTGTTTCTTTTCAGCAGAGCCGACACTGAACAGCAAATTTTGCATTTCTGTTAATAATGCAGCCGCCATATGGTTATTGCTTTTACTATTGACGAACCGATTTACTACGTCAAAAGCTTTCACATCAGCTCTGAAGTTTGAGCGGGATCTTTCAAATCAGACTCCTCGGCCGCGTCGTCAGTGTTTCCGGTTTCAAAATGGATAAATGAAAAATAAATTCGTCCGGGGACGCAAAAACGTAACGTATAACTGAGGGAAATGTGTAATTCAAAACGTATAACTCAGCTAATTTTTAATGGCAAGTGGTCGGGACCGCTGAGTTGAAACGTATAAATGAGGGAAACGTACAACTCAGGTAACGTATGTCTGGAGTTCCACTGTATACCACTCTATTAAGTTCTAATGCACTGTTTCAATAATATAATATTTATGTAACACAGTAAAACTCCATTATAACTGATAGTTAACCCTTTCCGGCGCGGAGTAATTCTGTTTTTAAAATGATGAAATAATGGACTGACACCAGAATTTACAAAATAATTTATTAGAAAATAAAAATTTGCTAATTTTCCCTTACTTTATAAAAGAAAAAAAATAATTAAATATTCTTGGTGCCGTTTGTCAGTTTTGGAATTAAAATTAGGTGTCCTTTTTTGTGACCACCGCCCGCTAAAGGGTTAAATGAGAAAATTAAATTAGACAAAAACATTAAGAGAAAAGTGAAAAAGATTTTAATTTACTGTTGTATATGTGAAAGAATATGTTACATATCTGAGAAAAATTTATTTGCATTTCCATAATTTATTGTCAGAACATGAAAAAATCGGTACATAACTGCATTTGCAATACAGAAAGACTGGAATTATCTGAGCCCTACTCATTTGGATTAGTATAAAAATATCTAAAAATAAAACTCGTTTATTTATTTGTCATAAAAGTAAAATGTCTTCCAAATTCTTATTTAGAACATTCATGTTTAATTGCAATTTTTGTAGCCTATATAATATTTGGATAATTCTAAGTTTGTATTTCATCAAATTTCAGAGATATCATATTTCTCTGTTCTCATATTCTAGGAAAATCCGAAAAATTCACATGTATTTTAGAAATTGTATCTATATTTTTAAGTGAATAGCAGGTAGTGTTGAATGTTGCTAAATGATACAATAGAAGTAAGTAATAAAAATGGTCAGAAAAATTCAAACATACATATTCAATTTCCCATTGCAGCAAAACTTTTTGAACAAGTTCAACTACTACCTCTATGTGTATGTAAGTATTGTACTTTATTTTTTAAATTTTATTTTATTAGTTAGCATGATCTTACATTAATTAGACTTATATTTTTAACAAACAAAAAACAACTTTCTATTTTTATTTGGCAATAGATTTTTTTTTTTAATTTAATGACTGCCTTAGTTATCTGGATTTTTACACATTCAAAATTGCATCCAAAATTCATTAATCTGTATAGATAGGAGTTTCACTGTATTAGCAAATTATGCATGTATTAATGAAATATACAAAGTCCAAGCAATATAAGTAATATAAATCACATTTCAAAATATCT
The DNA here is from genome assembly GCA_963931845.1 of Maratus michaelseni. Classification (NCBI taxonomy): domain Eukaryota; kingdom Metazoa; phylum Arthropoda; class Arachnida; order Araneae; family Salticidae; genus Maratus; species Maratus michaelseni. Next base: position 78,307,863 of record OZ007599.1, on the reverse strand, counting down.
ATATATATATTACACTATCGTATGTGGCACAGAAATTGCAATTATTTGTTAATTGTTTAATGGCAATGCCCGAATGAAACACATCTCATTGGTTATTGTGTAAAAGTCCTTTGGCAGGATTTAGGCAGAGGTAAATTGGTTTATTTACATTTCGCTCTTTCGCTGCAATTATGGAGCTTCAAAATATCATTAGAAATGCCCGTAAAAGATCTTGGCGAATGCTTGAAAGTAAAGAAGAAGCCCAATTAAGAGAAAGTCGAAATAGATTGGATCAAGAATGCAATCAAACACAGAGCATAAGCGATCACCAAAATAGGCATAATAACTGTCACATTCACGAATGCGTTGCTTCTGAAATCCAAATTACTGTTTTAAATGTTCCGGAGCATAACTGTGGGACTTTGAGTGAAACATGCAATTTTTACCAAAAATTTTCTTACAGAAATCGCGATTATTTGTTAATTGTTTAATGGCAATAATGAAGTTTTAAAAATTGCATCACATTAACATTTCACAAATCTTAATTTGCCATATATCAAGCCTTGATCTTATACTGATACGCGATTTAGGTTCCACCGTAAGAACTTCCCTGACCTTTTCATTCTTTAAAAGTAAGTGTAATAATTTTCCCTGACCATTTCATTTTTTAAACGTAACTGTTATACTTTTGAAATTTTAGCTCTTATTTAATTTTTTTTACAAGTTTTTAGCATAAATAAATATTATTCAGTCCACTCTACTGTTATATTTTTCAATGACAGTCTGCCCAGGCAACGCCGGGTGGGTCAGCTAGTTAATATTTATTACAAATAAGGACAATACAAACATGTGTTGCTGAAACAGTCATCCAGTCTATATTCAGTCCTTTCAGTTGCTCCATAAGCTCGTCTAGTGGCTTACGCCTGAAAAGCAAATAAAGTACATATGTTAAAATCTATGCAACAAATCTGACAAAGCAAAATGAGAAAAGTTCCTGCTCACTTGACAAGTCTCATCTTCTGCTCTACAATGTACAAATCATCTTCTAAGTCCTCCCTTTCTTTATCTGAGATATCTGTGTCTTGCATTTTGTTCTTTATACGATCTCTCCTACAGGAAGACTCATTTTATAAGTATTGTTATTTTACATAATTAATTTTATTTATTGGTGGGCATAAGGTTTATATAATAATTGACACAATCTTAGGTACTTCTCCATTATACCAACACCATGCCAAAATGTATGCTAATGCACTATTTATTTCAAACCCGACTGTGTAAAGTGTTTTCATTGCAAACTGTGCCAAACATTGTGACTCGCAATTTACTCAACATGAACCATTTTATTATTAATATAATTATTTATTAATAATCACACAAAACATCTTATTTTTCTTTAATTCAATTTTAATTTGTTCATTTTCAAATGAACATATATTTTTATTAAGGTATAAATTACATTTTTTCGCTGACACTGAGACGGATTTTACCATTTGGCAGTTCCTCATGATTAAGGAAGCTGCAATAAAATTTTTTAAGCGCTATGGAGTTAAAACTTTTTTTTTTGAGATGCCGAATACAAGCATTTCACAGTAAATCACAAATATAACTTTGTTGAACACTTGATGTCATATCCGATTTTTTGAGAGATTATGAGGTGTTGCAAAATGGGAGTAATAAAACAGAGCTCAGCACTGTTTGCCATTATATACAATCTTTTCTCATATAGTTCATGTAGTGATGCCATTCAAAAAATGAAATATTTACTACAATGCTAAGAGACATTTACAATTTCATGCCTGCAGTTTAAATTGAGTGTTATTTTATTATTCAATATTTATATATTTTTTTCAGTATATATTTGCATTCATATAGTATCTATATATTCTAATAGTTTGGGAAAGTCTGTAATTTTCAAATATTACATTTTCTTTAAATCATCACTTTCACACTAACAATACTAATTTCTTTCAAATCTTTCATTTGGCACCAACTTGGCGACAATGGTGTTGGTATAATGAAAAGCATCGTAAAATGAAGTGGATAATTCCCTATTTTTGAAAAGAAATGTTATGGAAACAATGTGTTGAATACAAATACAGGGTGATTATAAAAAAACTATCCAATATATGAGCCCCTAACTATCATACCGTTCACAGAAACTGAATGAAACTTTGGTTTAAAGTATTTTGAGGTATGCGCTCAAGAATCATATGAAAGACAACAGTTAAATTCTAACAGTTACGGTTACAGTGACAAAATTTTGAAAATTTCAAATGGCAACACCTACTTTTTTTTATTGGAATGTGATCTTCATAGTGAAAAACCATAAAAAGTGTTGGAACGGTACCTGTAGCACAAAAATTGCCGGCGCTAGACAGACTAAGAAGAATAGTGAAAACAACCAATAAGGACAGAGAAGCAACAGAAAACAAAACATTTTATTATGTTTCATACATTTTCCATTTTACACACGGCGACACTTTACATGCGGCAGATAGTGGATAGCACTGAACAATAAAATGTTTTACTTTCTGTTGCTTCTCTGTCCTTTATTGGTTGTTTTCACTTTTCTTCTTAATCTGTCTAGCGCCGGCGATTTTCGTGCTACAGGTACCGTTCCAACGCTTTTTATGGTTTTTCACTACGAAGATCACATTCCAATAAAAAAAGTAGGTGTTGCCATTTGAAATTTTCGAAATTTTGTCACTGTGACCGTAAATATTAGAATTTAACTGTTGTTTTTCACATGATTCTTGAGCGCATACCTCAAAATACTTTAGGCCAGAATTTCATTCAGTTTCTGTGAACGGTATGACAGTTATGGGCTCATATATCAGGATAGTTTTTTTATAATCACCCTGTACATGAAGAAATACAGAAAGCAATGAACCAGATTTCTACATCTATCTGCTCTTATAGCATCATTTGCACAGTGCCTTCTATAAAAAAGTAGCAAAAATAAATAAATAAAAAATACAATATTCTATAGCTATTTGCACTGTTAGTGATACTTCTATAATGATTTTCATAAAAATAATGCCTGTTCCTACTAAGACTTATCAACTCCAAAGGAGTCACTTTATGCCACATTTCTGAATTGATTTTTGTTCGGAAACACTTGCAGGTGTTCTTGTTCAAAAACTATGTAGCTGAACGGTGCTTTCCATTTTTTGGTAAAGGCAGATCTTTGAGAAAATACTGTCAAAGTCAGCATTCTGAACTGAATTCCTGACACAGCAGCGCAAGAAAGGAGGAAAACTTGTCAGCATGTGACAAGAATTGCTTACAACTCAATAAGTAATTTATTTATCCAAAAATGGAAATGCTATTAGATTCCAAATCACTTCAATCAGAGTGCCTATTTCAGATCAGCAACGAATTTCCCTGACATTTCCAGATTTTCCATACCAATTAAAAAAAAATTCCAAGTATCGAGATTTTGTGATGTTACACACAAAAAATCTTGAAAGTTGTGAATTTGAGAGTGAAACTTTCACAACTGATTCTGAGGTGCAAATTACTGATTTGTTACATCATTTTTTGCAAAATTTACAAATTGTTGAACATTTTACATGCTAAACATTTTTCAGAACACACACTCTTGACATCAGGTTCTATCCATTTTGTCAAATCAGAATGAAATTCTTTATCACATCAGTCACAGTTAAATACAGATTGCTTTGACATATTTTAAAACAAATAATAAATATTCAATAAATTAAGCAACAAATGTTCAGATCCCAAACAAAGATAAGTAAGCAGAGTGAAATATCTAATCAATCCTACAACATTCAGTAGAAAGTTTCAGTGAAGCTGGAACTGAAAATATTTGAGTTACAAAGAAGGACTGAAAGGTGGTAGACAAAATGATTTGCACAAGAGATTGAAATACTCTTTACAGTACTTATGAAGAGCAAAGTTTGATTTTAATGGCACTACAATTTCAAATCCTTAGTTTTATAAGAAACATTTTCCTATTTTTTTCTTGAAAGTTCAAAATTTAATTTTTCTCAGAATTTTCAAACTTTCCTGACTTTTTCTAAGAAATGGTAAATTTCCCTGTCTTTTCCAGGTTATCCATTGGCTAGACACCCTGTATCAATAATCAGGGCTGTCAATTTTATAAGTTTGTTTAAAAATGAGTCAGAAAATGTGTCAGAAATATTTGCATTGTTCAGAACTACCTTAACATTATTTTGTATCATTAAAGTTGAGAAAACATTTTCACAATCTTGTAACTATCGACAATAATTAGCAAATTCATTACTATATTTAATCACATATTTTACACACTTTTTTCACAATTTCTTTCTTTCAAAAAGTAAAAAGATGAGAAAAATACATGAGTTATAGTATTTTCTCAAAGGACAACTTAAAATAAAAAGATAAATTATGTTTTATTAGATGAACATAACATTATTTTAATAAATGAATATTTAAAATTAAACAAAATGTGTAGCAGTTTCAAAATTTTGTAGATAATTTTTAACTGGGACAATATAATCTTTTTTTTTTTGTGACCACAAAATTCACTTTTAATTATTTTTGCTAGCAGATATTACTGTTTACACTAGTATAAAATATATAACTGCTTCATTCACTCTGAATTCTCTTCCATCTGCCCCTTTTATTATTTTATTTAGTAAAACACAACCATGAATAAGAAATTTTCAGTGTAAACAAATCAACACATGTATCACCGTATTGATGATGATACTGTTTTATCATATTATAATATGGGCAAATCTTGTGTGTCTGTGTGTATGCAAATTTTATCTTAAAAATGGGTCTAATGACTGTGACAAAATTTTGTATTCTACCGTTTTCAAACCCGAGAAGATGATTGGGCTAGGTCAGGTGTTCGAGAAAATTTGAGTAGTGGACCATTTTAGGTCACTATGGGTCAGGGTCAAGCTAATTATATCTAAGAAATGGCTCAAGTGATTTTAACTAAATTTTGTATTCTACCATTTTCGGCACGATAAGCACACTGAATGCCTAAGGGAGGCCATTTGTCCTGGCAGAGCCAAGACATGGAGTGTATAGCCTGTAACATGTTCGAGAAAATTTTATTTGTGGGTCATTTTTTGGGTCACTGTGGGTCAAGCTAATTTTATCTAAAAAACAGCTCTAACAATTTAAACTAAATTTTGAATCCTACTGTTTTGGATTATGAGAAGACCATTGGGATATGTCACATTTTCGAGAAAATTCAATTAGTAGGTCAATTTTTGGGTCACTTCGATCAAGCTAATTTTTTCTGAAAGACTGCTCTAACAATTACTAAATTTTGTATTCTACCGTTTTGTATGAAGAAGACCATTGGGCTAGGTCACATGTTTGAGAAAATTCAATTAGTGGTTATTTTGGGTCACTATGGGTCAGGGTTAAGATAATTTTATGTAAAAAATGGATGAAACATTTTTTATTAATTTTATGCATAAAACGGTAAAAATGAGTTTGATGAAATTTTGTTTCCAACCATTTTTGAGCACGAGAAGTCCACAGGTCTATGTCACATGTTCGAGAATATTCAATTAGTGGGTCATTTTGGGGTCACTACAATCAATGCATTTCAATGGGAATGAAGATTGAAACAGTTATTATGTTGTTGAACAGTTGGCAGTAAACAAAGTCACAAAGTTCACAACACTTTGTCAAATATCACAAAATTTGGCAAAATAATGGCGACATTGGTAAGATTTGGCCAGAAGTTTGACTTTCAAGATTACCAATGCTTGACAGAAAATAAAAGAATGTTGCCATGTTTTCAACTTTTTTGCCAAATTTTTGGTAACATTTGGAAAAAATGATTTTTAGAATCTGAAGGAATTTTCTAGATATTCTCAAAAAGAGCCAAGGTTAATGATTCAACCAATCAGCGCCCATAGAACATTCTCAAAAATAATTTCAACCAATCAGGATACATAGAACTGATTGTTAAATGTTGTACAGAGAATTTATTGTTATATTGAGTTAAAAACAAAGCTAATTTTAAACGAACATAGTTCAGTCTTCCCCACTGGTCAGTTATGATGCAATCTGCACACACTTGTGCTGCAGTTGAAGGAAAGAGATAATGGGGGGAAAATAAATAATTTTATTCTAAATAAACAAAATAAATATTAAAAAATGAAAGCTATACATGTGGTTTTATTATCTCAAATTAACCCCTAATCTTGATGGGAAAATTTGGTGAATCTTTGTTTTTTACCCAAATTTTCTTTCAACAGTACAAGGAGCATAAAATATGTGGGGGTGCAAATTATGTAAATAAATAGAGATTTTTGAGTACCGCCATTTCATATTACCACACCCATTAGAAATATTTGCTTTATTTAATGACAGAAATTTGTGATTAAATAAGAGAAAGATTACTATTTGTTAAGAGTGATACTAAAAAACCTGAAAGTTTAACAGCTGTGGCATCTGTAAATTAAAAAAAAACAAATCTTGTCTTAAATGGAAAGAATACAATTCCAATAGACATGGTACCATCTAAAACAAAAACCTGTCAAAAATTGAATTTTTTTCTGGCCCTTGTGATTCTGTTTTAGCAGGTTTTACAGTATTTAATTAAAAAAAAAAAAAAAGTAAATTAGAATTGTCAGCAAGTAAATATTTAAAGAAATAAATAATGAGAATAAAAGTTGAAAAAAACAAAAAAAAATTAAAATATTAATATTATTAATAAATAATGAGTATGCCACTTTTACATTCATTTTTTTCACTAATATTAGAGCCTACTATTATCAATTGAGTTAATTTTTTTTAAATACTTTTAACAACTCATTGGAGAGATGTTCAGAACAGAACTGTTTTTATGTCAAGAAGTTACCCATCAGGTGTTCAGAACAGAACTGTTTTTATGTCAAGAAGTCCTCCATCAACAGAATATTATAAACTTCACAGAATTTGTCAATAATTTATTTTTACTTTTAATTTCATAGTTCCCATTTTCTATTAACAACAATGTATAAAAAATTCATATCAATCTATTACAATTGCATTCAAACTTACCAGAGCACCATAACATATGATATTTTCAAACTCAGTATATGATATTTAGCAAAACCAAAACATTGCATATAACATTTTAAAATGTTATATGATATGGGTAAGACAGCATCTCTGTATACTATATGACATCTGGTGAAATTTTATGTTAATTTCTTATCTTCAGACTGTTTTTAAATAAATGAATTGGACTAAAAGTTAAGATGGAAAAAATATGACAGCTGAATAATAATAATCAGAAATATATTTCACATTCTCAGACTATAACATAAAGGAAATGATAAAACAAAAAATATACCCAGAAAAAGTTTTCAAACAGAAACAGATAAAATTGATTGAACATTGTTGGTCATAAAAGCTGAATTTTATATTTTTCAAAAAACTGTTAGAAAAAATTAATATTATTAAATAACAAAAATATTTTTAAAATTTTATTGAAAGATCATTTGATAAAAGGAACAGAAAATGCATTTCTATAGGTCTTTATACAGTAAATGCTACTTAAATGAATCACCAGATATTTGAATCAAGTGCTTTTGCAAATAAAATTAAAGATCGATCCAGGTAAAACTTGAATTATTTTTGGGACCTTTCACAAAATTCCATTTATTTAATAAATGGGGACCAATCACAAAAGAGCATTTGATAAAATAGAATCCATCACAAAATTCCATTTTACAAAGAGGGTATCTTCGCAAAATTCATTCCATAAAAGCAAACACTTCATAAATCTTTCTAAGATTTGAAATATGTAATTTGCAAACAAAACAAGATCACCAGAAAGTAAAAAATTTAGCAGGAATAAATTATTCATAAATATTTAGTTTGAATTTGATTAAGGCAAATATAAAAGAGCTACATTCTGACACATTTCTTAATTCTTTTTCTTTTTTTTTCAAAAATGCATGAAAATAGCAGGTGTTCTTATTCAGAAGCTATGTAATCCAATGGTGTTTTCCACTTTTTGGTAAAAGCAGAAGATCTTTCAGAAAATACTGTCAAAATTACCATTTTGAACCAAATTCCCAATGCGGCAGTGCGAGAAAGTGGAAAAACTTGTCACATGACAAGAATTGCTTATTAGCTCGATAATCAAAAATAGAAAAATCTATTAGATTCCAAATCACTTCAATAGTTAGATGTGTCAATTTTATGCCGTTACGTTTAAAAATGGGTCAGAAAGTTTCATGTTGTTGAGAAGGGAATTTGAGCACTACCTCAACTGGATTTGATTTTTTCTTACAAAATTTTATTTTTCAAAAATATAACAAATTTTGAAAAAAATTTTCTCTTTCATACACAAAAAAAAGCACTGATTTATGAATTACATTTTATGCATAAATCTCAGAAAATTCAATGATCATGGCATACACATTGACTCCCCCCCCCCCCCCCCCCCCCCGCCCCCCGAAAAAAAAATTAAATACTCTTTCTCAAATAACTGTTATTGTCTGCTCTCATAAACCCTATTTCTGTTACCAGTCTCTTTTATATGAGCAAAAAAGGCAATTGAGAAATGCAGGATTGTATTAGTTGCTGAATTAGGAGAGATAAGGTATTTCAAAATTCTAATTGCAATCTATAACTTATAAAAGATTGACTTTGTTCCAGTTTTCATAGTTTCTAAAATGAAACCTATTTTCCATGATTTATTAGAAAAAATCATCAGCACTGTCACCTGAACGGGGAATGAAAATCAGACTTTTTATTATGATATTTATTTATTTATGGTAGCTGCAAGTGAAAATTCCCCACTACTGCCCCCATTCATATGTGTGCAACTTCTTAATGCTCTAATAAGCATAAACAAAGTTCATACAGACTTGAGAAGAAAAAATCCAATGAATCTAGAAAAATTCTAAGGAGTACAAGAATTTTAAAGGACTTACCACATTTTTCATGTATCCTGCGCACTCGTGTAACACGCACACCCATGAAGATAGAATATAAGAAGGAGAACAATGAAGATAGGCTTTCAATCTCAGAACACAGACCGGAAATTAGTACTGGGTTCGTGGCGCTGGTGCTCCAGAGTATGCAAACACGTGACCTGTCATGCAGGACAAATTATCGTCTACTCTTCATGCAATCTCATGATCGTTTGATTTAGTTTCAATTTTTGATTATAGATAGCAGCACCAAATAATTGAATGTTTCAGTTTACACACAAAAAGTATTAAGAAAAAAATTCCACCATTATTACATGATCAATAAATATGAATGAAATTAAGCAAAATTTCTGGTTGACAAAGATATGTTTTTTCTATTGAAATTTAAGTTCATAACAAAAAAAAAAAAAAAAAAAAAAATCTATCAAAATATCGACATTTAACTCTTTCAGGTATAAAATATTTTTTAGTACTCATATATGTAAGTAGAAGGCTATTTTTATATATTATTCTGTACCAGATATTAATTTTGTGACTTACAATTTATTTTACTACTCAGAAAATAATTTTGAATTATCCTATAACACACCAAACAGCAATTTAATAATTTAAATCTGCATCATTTATAAAAGCAAAAGGAAGTCTAGCCTAAGACATGACATTTTGAAAAGATTAATTCTTGTATATAAAAAATAAATATGACAGTTAGTTAATAACATAATAAATGATTGGAACAATTTGAAGACTTTAAATTACATTATTTTTTTATACTTCTTAATATAGAAAAAATAATTTCTGCAGTTTTTTTAAATGCTCGTGAAATTGACCCTATATTTAAAAAGCTGTGATGAATTCAGGCAGTGCACCCCTCCCGGAGAAAAGTGTCTGAAATCAACACTACGTTTGGAAAGTGTTCTAAGTTTTTAAAAATCTTTTAGCACATAAAAAAAAATTATGCACCAGACAAGAAAAGGCCATATGTATATAATATAAAAAAGAAATTAAATGAACTGTGAAAATACCTTCTAAAAATGTTAATCTGAGATTTTTAATTTTTATTGGGAGAGAAGTTAACATTTATAGTTATGAAGTTTAATAAATGCATAGAACAAAATTCATTACTTAAATTTATATAAATATTTTAATGCAATTATATTTACAAGTTAAAAAAAGCTAATGTACATATATTTGTTTTGTAATAGTAATGCTTGCAAAATATCTAAAATGTTATGAAACAATATGGAAAAAAAGTCTTTAAAATCCCATGTCGCAAACCAATATTTTCGAATTACTGTTATTAAAAAAATAAGTATCTGTATCAAACGATCACAACTCAAATATATTGAAATGAATTCATTGATATATTAGAGTTTAGATTGCAACACAGAATATAGATGGCTCCACATTTACTAAGTCTGCAAGCACACAAGCTCCACCTTTTTTTCCAGGAAACGGATACTAGATACTACTTTTAGTTCATAAAGAAGAAACATTATCATTGTTCTCCTTCTGTCTATCTTCATGCGCACACCCATCCTAACTTTTAATACCTCATTTAGAGAGAAAAAATATTTTATTCTATTAAAATCTAATAGCTAGTGCTAAAATTACAAAATATTCACAACACATTGCTTACTGGTTTCATAAACTTGAATACAAAATTACCGGCAAACTATTTTATGCAGTAACCAATGGCCAGTCAAATCTTAAATACTCATCATGCATCACATGCACCTAAATTTTAAAAGTAAATTTTGAAGGGAAAAACTATGCAGCACACGCAAAAATACAGTAACTTAAGTTCCTTTCTTTATTTTAGAATGCAAGTGATCACTTGAACTTTACCTTTGTAAACATGAGAAGATCTTTATTTTACTTCCTTTAAAGGTTAATCTCTTCCAAGCGATACATGCTCAAGCAGCATTATTCACTGTGATATATATTTTATTATTTTCTACTTTTGTATACTTCAATTAAATCATTACTCAATACTAAATTATACTTCGCAAAAATTTAAGGAGTTTTTAAAAAGTTCTAAGCACTCATTGGAAACTTTTTTATTTCTAAGTAGTCTAAAGAGTCTGTATAAACCTGGATAAACTTTTTTTTTGTACTTCTTTGTCATAGCGGCTTCCAATGTTGAATCGCATGTTATATACAGGGATGTCATGCCACTCAAAAAATAACAAAAAAGAATAAATTATGCATGAAGTAAAATTTACAACATTTATGCATGAATTTTGTAACCTATATTCTTTCCTTTGTAATTAACTAAATAAATTACAAACAATAAAATTTATAACTAAAAATATTTTTCTACAAGCTTAAAAAGGAAAGAAAACATAAACTGTATTTTTTTTACTTTTTTTGAAACCCTTAAACATTTCCCAAACTTGTTATTATCTGCACTTTTAATGTTGTTAATGCATTGTGCTTGAAAACCTATATTATTTAGTAAATAAAAATAATTTTTCTTCAGTTCAGTATTTTATATCAATTGAGGTAACTCAGCAACAGATTCAATGAGCTCGGTGAAGAATTTTAAATTATTAAATCGATTGAGGTGATCCAGCAACAGATTCAATGAGCTCAGTTGATGAATTTTACTATTTATTATCATGACAAAAAGATACCTATAAAAAGTAAAATAAAAAATATATATGCAAGAACTATTGAAAGGTTTTATTTTTTTTTTTAGGTTTTAGATTTTAATAAAATAAATTTAACAATTTCTGACATTCATATTGTGGATGGAGAAAGATCGAACATTATAAGAATCATTGCAACTGTTGTTGGCATTAAATCATTAAGGGTTTTTTTTAATCCCTATGCAGAAAATAAATTGTAAATTTCGTGACAGATTACCTTTTTTTTTTTACCACAGCTGATTGATGAAATTTACAATTTTTCTGTGACTGATTGACGAAATTGTGTTTATTTCCCAACTAATTGAGGTTATTCATGGTTTTATTCCACAGGCAATTGATGAAAATTGTGGCTTTATTTTTTGAGCAGTTGATGAAAGTCGCGGCTTTATTTCACAATTGCTTGATGAAACTCGTGATTTTTTTTTACCAATTGATGGAATTCTAATTCCCTCCCCCCCCCCCAACTGATTGATGAATGACAAAATGTATGATTTTTTTCCTGCTAACGATTGACAAAATTCCCAATTTTTTCTGAAATCAATTAATGAAATTATTTTTTTTATTTTTTTTTTGCGAGCAACTGATGAAATTTATGTTTGATATCATGTGCAATTAGATTGACGAAATTTGTGGCAAGCAATTGATGAAATTTGTGGATTTTTCTGTGACCATGTTCAAGAAAGTTTGCAATGAATTGTGGAAATTTCCTATTTCTTTTTGTGACTTATTAGCAAATTGATTTAGTGGAAATTGGCAATATATATATATATATATATTTGAGGAATTCCATAAATTTGTGGAAGAATCGCATGCCTATATCTAGTGTCTGCCTGTGAGAAGTTAGCCCAGAGTTACAAATTTAATAAGGGGGACCTAAAATTATTCACACCTAGACACAAATGTTTCTACACCGTGGGCTAATTGCATCATGCCACTGGTGCTCACTTCAATTTTTTCCCCCTGATTCTGCAGACATCACAGATTGATGTTTCAAAAAACAAGAAAACCGGATATTTTCATATCTGCAGAATAGTGACATCTATGTTTAATGCATATTTTCTAATTTGAGGCAATAGGAAAAAGAAAAAAAAGCAGTAAATATCACGGAAAATGAGAGAAAGTCTGCAGAAATCGTAAATTTGATTAAAACTAAATTTAGGGTTCATACCCTTTTTAACAAAGTTAATTCCAGGAGTTTTCAAGGAGTCTCAATTTTTTTTTTCCAGGAGACTTACTTTGAGTTTTTAATACAATCTCATTATCTTTTTTCAAGATGGTATATACAGGGATGGGGTTGCTCCTTCTGAAATGTGATTCTTCAAATTTTAAAATAGTCAAAAACCTTCGAAATATGAAACTTAAGAGAATGTTGATTTCTCACTATGGATTACTAAGCTCCAGTTGATATGTATCAGAAGCAAAAATTAATTTAAAACTTTTGTTTTAATTCCCTCAATATTTTAATGTCAAATTCACTGCTAAGAATTAGAAGTTACCAGCTTAATTTGATTTTGTATTTCCCCACGAGCTCAATCATTCTTCTTAGCTGCCAATTGCGCATGTTTTCTGTCATGTATACATAAATGTATGGCATGTGGTGTATGTATATGGCGTACACATGGGGTTGGCAAAATCATAACTGCAACCTTGTCATAACTGTTATTGCAGGACTGCTATAACAACAAAGTACATGCAGTAGTTTTTATGATTTATCAGAATCAACCATTTTATTAAATGAAATTCAGATACTCTAATGGGATTCATTTAAATAGTAGTTACTGCAGCAATGTCTTACATAAAATGAAATAATAATAATAAGGAGAAGAATTAATAATAATTACTTTCTCTTGAGAGGCTTCAAATCAGACAAAATGGCATATTTTATTAAAGCACCATGGAGTTTTTTGCATTCGTTTGAGGTCCCTAAAACAGAGATAAAAACACAAGTTTTATAAAAATAACATAATGCAATTTAAAATTAAGTTCTTAAACATCTATACTGAAAATTACTTTTTAAAAAAATGAAAGGTTTCGAGGAAAAATCACTTGAGTTTGCTTTTTCATGGAATTAAATTTTTGGCGTCATGTTTTTGCTCATAAAGCAAATTTTGGAAATATATTATTTGTTTTATCATTTTTTTAGTAAAATAATGTCCATTTCACATAAAATAAGACAAAAATCATGTGTTGCCACAGAAGAACTAGATATCAAAACTTTGATTTGCAAGTGATGATCCCTAGAGTTATAAAAAACACCTAAAATTTTGCTGTACCTATTCGGTACTAGCAGTATCTTTGGTTTAAAAATATATTAATATTTGCTATTAATAAAAAAGTCTGATTATGCATTAGTTTTTATTTTTTCTGCAGGAGTAAACTGCTGTCTGGGGGTCCAGGTTGAAAATATAAAAAAGAGAAGAAAATGAATACCCACTTATTCAAGGTACCTTTCCTTTTATTCCTTTGTATACCTTTTATTATTAATATTCACTATTTCAAAATAAAGTTTTACTTCATGTTGGTTTCAGTTTTTTTTATTCGTTTTCATGTTTTCCGTACTTTGAAACTGTCATCTCAATTTCTCAGAAAGAAATTAAAAAAATAAAAACATGTTTCAACCACATGATCACCAGCCTACCAATTTTTATATAACCAATGAACCAACCAATCATGATCCACCATTTTTGAGGGGCAAACAAAATGCCTATCTGGTTGTTAGGGTGTAAGGTTGAAACTGATCTATTCAGAGCACTTTTCCAGCTCTAATAGTATCATTGGCAATTTCCATTTTTTGATAAAGGCAGATCCTTCCAAAAATACTATCAAAATGGACATTTTTAGCCAAACTCCTAAGGCAGCAGCACAAGAATGGGGAAAACTTGTCGTTATGTCACAAGAATTGCTTATAACTTGATAAGTAATTTATTTATAAAAACATGCAAAACATTATTTGACTCTAAATTGCTCTAAATAGTCAAGCCTGCCAGCCAATGTTATGACTTTACATTTAAAAATGAGTCAAAAAGTTTAGTTTTGCGTTGTTGAACAGGGAATTTGAGAATTGCTTAAGGCCATCAAAATTTATTCAACGACCAAATTTTACTTGAAAATTCAAGGACGATTATTACGTTTTTTCAATTTTCAAGGACTTTTGAGGCACATAAAAAAAATTTTTTAAAGCATTTTTTATATTTTTTTCCAAAATGTATGAACTATGACAATATAATGTCAAATAGGGATTAAACAAAAGGCTATGGCTTCATTTTAAAAAATTATCTTTACTTTTTTAAACCATTCCGCTGGATGATTTTGATATTTAGTTTTTTTTTTTTTTTTTTTTTTTTTTTTTTTTAGTACAAGGCAACCAGCTTCTTCCCTAGACAATGCCTGTGTACTTTTAAATGACACATGAATAATTTTTTTTTAAATTGTTGGATAGTTTATAGGGCTTACGATGATGTGCTATAGCTACTGTTGGTAGGTCCAGTATGACAAAAAGCAGCTCAGGGAGATAAAAAGGTGAGACGACCTCTTTTCAATCAGGACATGTAGATACAACTCAGTTTTCTTCTATCCTATTAAATTTATGTGAATTAAACTATCTCTAGAGGATACAGCAGGAAGTTAAACATACTATTTTGAAGCAACATATTTCAAATGTAATGATCTAACATTTTTCAAAAATTTGTCAAAAATCTCTCAATTTTTTAATTGTTTGACCCACATTTTCCCTAATCTTGGGGTCTCACAAGCTCACCTTTTAAGTGATCGGTGACAGTCCTGCTTTATGTATTTTCTGTTAATACAATCAAAATGCAAACATTTCGAAAAGTTTTTAGCACCTCATCCCCCCTTTCTTTCCAAAATAAGGTCATGCTAAAACATGTTGTGATTGGAATAGTCAGCAGCAGTATGGCACAATAATTAGCCAGTGGCATAGAAAAATTCAAATATCTTAAGTTCCCACAGATCTGAATTTTTACTTATCAAGTAAAATATTGAGTCTCAATCATTAAAATTGGTATCAATAGTGAGCTTACATTATTCTGAGCTTTCAGCCCGTGAAAGATCTCGGTACTTTTCCGTTATGCCAACACCAAGCCAAAATGTATGCTAATGTGCCATTTATTTCAACCCCGACTGTGCAAAAGATTTGTATTACAAACCATGTCAAACATTGTGCCTCACTATTTATTGAACTGAAATCTTTAATTATTATTATTATAGAACCATAATCATGCAAAACATCTTAATTTGCTACTTTTTGAATCAAAAACATTTTTTATTAAGTTATAACTTTGATTTTTTGCTGATGCTGGGATGGATTTTATCATCTGGCAGTTACCCGATGATGAGGAAGCTGCAATAGCATTGTTTGAGGGCTATAAAATTATATACAAAGAAAGTTTTTTGCAAGATGCCGGCTATGAAAATTTAACTGGAAATTACAAATATAATTTTGTTTGCCGTAACACTGGTTTTTATATCCAATTTTTTGAGAGATTATGAGGATCTCAAAATGGCGACATCTTTATTCAAAAAATAAAAATTCGACTGCAAAGATAAGAGGAATTTACAATGTCATCCACCACGCAGTTTAAATTGAGTTTTATTTTAATATTTTATTGTATAATATTTATTTGTTCTTTTACTTTATGTTTATATTTTTATTGATTTAATAAAATAGTTCGCTAAAGTCTGTAATTTTGAAATGTTATATTTTTAAAATGTTTCATTTGACGCCAATTATTATGTTTGACGATGTGTTGATATAATGGAAAAGTACTAAAATCTCAAAGGCTAAAATATCAGCAGAAAATTAGTGATGAAACAAAAAATTAGGAGGAATCATTCAAAAATCACGTTTTTAGAAGAACAAACAAAAATCAGCAGTCTTCTGCTTAAATTGAGAAACATGGCCACTTATGCATGTGATATTAAGAAGTTAAAGATTCATAAATCAAATAAATGGATAGAAATATTGAATCACCATATACACAATGGAGAATTGGTTTTACATTTTGATTTCATGGTTCATTACTTGATAAAAATATTTTAATATTTTTTTTTTCTTCAAAACTTTAAAAAAATAAAAGGGTTCACACATTGCATGTTTGGACACATCTGTAGCATAGGCAACAACTGTGCAGTGGGGTTCTACTCTACCAGCCACTGGCTACTTTTACTAATTAAAAATTCCGGTTTTCAGGTCTAATATAACATATAAACGTTTTTACAAATAAAAATATGTATTTTAAACAATCAATAATAAAAACTGTAAATTAAATGCATTAAAGAAACAGTAAAAAATATATTTAAAGTTTAATGATACACCTAAATTGAGGATTCTTACAAAATTGCATTGCCCTATAATTTTTTATAACAAACCAAAATAAAAACAAAATGTGTTTTTTACAAACACAAATTCCACCCACCTCTCCCCCCCCCTTTTTTTTGTAAAATTTAAACTAACATAGGATGTTAACTTACAAGATTTAGGAGGCCTCAAAAAGTAAGCATTCACTTCACGATTTTTTCTTTTGATGACTGTATCTTCATTAGGAGGAGGTACCTATAAAAATCAGATATTGGTACAAAATTATTAAAGTTGAAATTTGATAAACAATTTACAAAGATACCATAAAATATTCACTATAAATGTAATATCTATTTTAAAAGATAAATTAGTACGACTAGTAAAGGAAAGCATTAGCATAGATAAATATCAAATAAAATTATTAAGCAAGTGGATAAATGTGATTGAAGATCACACAAAGGGTTTCGTTTAATATTCCTTTCAAAACACTTTATTCTTTAATTAATAATCCAAATAAATTTCATTTACCATTAAAAAAAAAAAAAAAAATCAGGTATTTCATAAAATAAAAATTTACTGGTTGATTTTTTCAATTTTTTGAATTTTTAAAATATAATGTTTTGCATACATAAACCAATTTAATTTTCAAATTCCTATCTTATACAGTTTTAAAAATTTGAACATGCGTTAAAATTTTTGAGTGAGGTATTCTGGAAATTGTATCCGTTGTTAAAATCTTTGTTCCATCCTGTCTACTATTGATTATCGGCAACCTGCACACATGTATAAAAAGAAATCATTTTTCACTTGAAAAAATAATAACTATCTTTGGTAATTATGGCCGATTTTGATAAAAATTAGATATATGTATTCAGCATACAAATCTATGCATAGATGTATGTGTAAATTTCAAATCGGTAAATGCAATATTTTTAATAACTTTATAGAGCCCAAAATAACTGTACTTGTTTGCGGTGAACGGGGTAAAGTCTTGACACATGTATAAAAAAAATCATTTTTCATTTGAAAAAAAAATTATCTTTGGTAATTAAGGTCTAATTTTTATAAAAATTAGATATTCGTATTCAGCATACAAATCTGTGCAAAAATGTGTAAATTTCAAATCGGTAAATCTAATATTCTTAATAATTTTATAGAGCCTGAAATAACTGTTTACTTGTTTGCGGTTTCTTATCAGTTTCAGGGTGAAATTGATAACTGGAGATCGCAGTGAAAGAGGATATCTAGGTTAATGCCATATTTAAAATTTTATTATTTGTCCTGTGACAGGTGTTATTCAGCTGTAAGAACAAAAAAATTAAATATCTGACCTATACAGTTTCCGAGAACAAATGCCGTGACAGAGGCGAACAGACAGAGAAGTGAGACGAATATGGTTTCGTGAGATCAACAAAACCCTAAATACACTTCCTATTTACACTTTTTATTATTACTTATTATAGCGGGTCCGACAATTAAGATTAAGTCAAGTTGCAGTCAATTTTGTGGAGGGCAAAGCCAAGCTCATGAAGCACAAATGTATAATACAGATATAAAAATAAATACCATTGCATTAAATATTATAATATTTTATGTTAATAAGAATAAATTATAATGTTCCATTACAAATTCCATCATTTAGAGGTATTCTCAAACCACTAAACATATTTCCAACACAGAAGGCTTTTTTTTCCTTTTTTTTACAACTTTTTTGTTTTATCTCTGTGAGAAACAGTGTGTTATCTCCTATGCATTTTTTGTATTCATCTTTTATTTTCATTAGCATGTAAACTTGAGCTCCATATACATTGCCTTTTTCATCACACAATGGACATTTTGGTATTCTGTTTACATCACCAACCTTACGATTGAATGATTTCTTGGTTGCGTGTCACAATCAGGGATTGCATGCAGCATTTTTCTTTTGTAATTACATTCACAAGCGTTCTAAATTTTTGTAAGTTAACACGTTCACTGCCACCGACATGCTGGCGCTTCCGACTGGCACCTCGTCGCATGCCAGCAACACTTTGGAGCATCAATTGACTATGATAAGTTATATGTAGTGATGCAACGAATAATGGTTTGGCCGAATAACCAAATATGAAATATTCGACTTATTCGGCCGCCGAATAATGAACTCATTTTCATCTAAAAACAAACTATAGTATGCACTATATGCACAATTCTTGTATATAAAATTAAAATATACATTTATACAATTCATACAATAATACAATTAAAATATATTATTTTCTTTTTAAAAAATTATTTATAGGCAAATTTTTAATTTTGTAAAGTATTATTTTATTCTGAAAAAATATTCGGCTATGTTCGGCCTAAAAATTGCCTCCATAACATAATTCGGCAAAAAAAAAAAAATCTTAGCAAAAGTTTCTCATTAGGTACTGTCTAGTTACATTTTAATAGATATTATGTATGTTGTTGTTACATTTTAAAATAATGACAAAATTTTAAAAGTACTAGAAACATAAATTTTAACTTTCAGATGAAAGAAAATAAAAAATAAGAAATCTTAAGAAAAACCACCGATAGAAAGGAATATCTTCTAAAATTGTAGAAAGAAATAAGTGTAGAGTTTATAAAGTTCACAATTAACAAAAATGCCATGTATTTATTTATTATTATTATGCTATGTTAGTAGACAGCACTATTAAGAAGTGTATAATGTATGTTTTCAGATTCAGAGGTAGGAAATATCTTTAAGGAAAAGCAAAATAGATACAAATTTCAAAATGCTGAATATGTAGTATCTTAGGTACTGTATTGTAACATTTTAATAGATACACTGGTGTCCAGAAATTAAGGGGCAGTGACCAATTTCAGACGTTTTGTCGAATATCTACTGAAACTCGTGAAAAAATGCCTGAAGTGCCCTTGAACTTTGAGGATGTAAAGAACATGTTTGACTTCATGTTTTTCAGTGAAGATTCTGTCGCGAGGACGATTAGGAGAGGGGGGCAATAATAATTTTAATAATAAAATAATATTTTTTATCACCCAAGTAACAAAAAATGCTAAAAATTGTCTGTCACTGTAGCAAATGACTATGTAGGTCCTGTTCAACATTTGTGTGAGCATAGCACATATATTTGTGAAGATGTTAAAAGGTTTTTTTAATAGCATGCAGAGTTTTCAGTCGATGCTTTCCAAAAACTTGACAAAAAATCATAGAAATAGTATATTGTAATTAAAATATTAATATATTGAATATTTGATAAGATAACACATGGGCTGAAAAGTTCCCGGGGTTTTAGTTGAACGACTTTGTTACTAAACAAAAAAATGGATAAACAAGAATTTCAAGAATTGTTATTTGATGGGAAAAAAACACCTTTCAAACAAAAGCTTGGCTTGATAGGCATTATCCGGATACTGCATCAGGTAAATCAACCATTATTGACTGGTTTTCTGAATTTAAACATGGTCGTACGGACACCAGTGATGCACCACGCAAAAGAGGTGAATACTCCGGACAACATAAAAAAAGACCACAAAATCGTTTTGGGGAACCACAAAGTGAAGTTGCAGGAGATAGCTCAGACTCTGAAGATATCCAAGGAACGTGTAGGTTTTATTTTGAATGAACATTTGTCTATGAAAAAGATGTTGTCAAAGTGGGTGCCGTGCATGTTGACTTTTGACCAAAAACAACAACGAGTCGATGATTCTGAGCACTGTTTGGAGCTTTTTTGTTATAAAATTATGTTATTTATCATTAAATTATTATTTTTATTTATTTATTAAATTATTATTATTAAATTATTATTATTATTATTATTATTAAATTATTATTATTTATTATTAAAGTTATGTTATTTATTAAAGTTATAAAGCAATAAAGTTTTGTAAAAAAGTTGCGTTTTCTTTATTAGACCTGGAACTTATCAGCCCATTGTGTTATGGTTATCTTTATGAAATAAATTTTAACTGTGCATGCGCGAACTACAGCAAAAAATTTTTGGCATGATTTGATAGTCAATACTATAGGGCAACTCCTATAAAAAGACCAGTGAAATATCCTGAAAACTCAAAAAGTTACAGTAATAGTTCATAAATTGAGGAGGAAATCCCATAATGGAATTCCCCCCCCCCCCCCCTTCAAATTTCAAATTTATTGTGGGCATGTGTAAGGAAATTGCAAGCCAATCACAGAGTGTAGCTTCTATAGAAAATTCCCCTCAATGTGAAGAAGTAAAAGAAATTATTAATTTTCTTTCCCAGTCACTTCTAGAAAGACAACAGTGTCTTTTGGAGTTGAGGGCGAAAAATTCGTTTTCCGAAAATTTGGAAAACTTTCCAAACCTTTCACAATTAGCCAAAAAATACCTTTCTGCACCAGGAAGTACCATATATAGTGAACGATTATTTTCAGAAGCAAGTATCATTTATGAAAAAAAAAAAGAAATAGCCTATCACCTGAAAATAATGAATTATTATTATTTCTGCATCATAATCTATGTTTATTAAAAACATTTTAACTTTGTTTTTTAAATAAATATAAATTTAAACATTATAATGATGTTCTTGAAAATATTATGTAAAACATACATATATAATAATTAAAAGAATTTAGTATTTACATTTCTTTAATTACTTAATACTAGTAACACACTTAAAAAAATCACTTAAATTATATTTAACTTTTAAGCGTATTTTACTCCCCCCCCCAAAAAAAACCCCCCTAAGTATTGCAGCATATACGACTTAAATATGTATGTTACACATACAATACATCTATATCTAATTCATCATATATATTTATGTTTGTTATGAGTATTATTAAAATATCATTGAAAGAATTTTTTTTTATGTAACAAGGATAAATATTAAACTTCCAAATATGCTTTAAAAAATTAGAATTTGTTTGTACGGCTCTATTTGGACAATTTTGAATAGATTAATTTTAAATTTAACAGATTACGTTAGCTTATTACAGATACTTTTTGTACTTATTGATATAGCATAAAAGTTTTAACATGATTCCTAAATTATCGTCTTATATAAAAATGGGTAGATAAAACCCATTCAGGGTATGAAAGTTAAGGGGAGAAAAAGTGTTACTTAATCTTAAATAAAATTTTCATTATACATGAAATATAAATTGTCAAATTAAAAAGTTTTACTTTGTAAATATAAAAACATTTATTACAGCATTATTCGGCCAAGGCCGAATAATGGACTTGATATTCAGCAAATAGGCTGAAGGGGCCGAATATTCAGCTTCGGACGAGTAATCATTGCATCCCTAGTTATATGCTCTGTTTTTAGTGTGGCTTTGGAAGTTGAACGGAGAGGTTATTTAGGCATTTTAGTGAAGCATTATTTTTTATTTTTACATGCTTGGTTTTCAAAATTTTTATTTAAATTTTTTATGTGTGTTTTTAAAAATGGCAGACAATACAAGTATGGCAGGACCATCACAGCCCAAGAAAGGAAAGGTAAATAAAAAATTGACTGATGCCGAAATATTAGAAGATAGTGAACTTTCTGATTATAACAGCACAGATGAGGACTACAGTTGGAAATCTTCAAGCGCATCGGATGGAGATAGTGATATTGCGATGGACACCACAGAAATGTCGGATTCTGAGATAAAAGACAACAAATCATCTCAACAATTACCGACAGTTGGAAAAATCAGTTTCGTTGATTGCAAAACTGATTCAAATAAGTTAATATATCTTAGACCGCCAAACTCACTGAGGGAGTTCCAGAAACTCACTTAGTGAGTTTGAACTTTCTATTGCTAGATACAGCCAGTACCACTCATTCTGATTGGCTCTGGAGGCCGATTGGCTGTTGTGGTTGCCTTTAATATTTCCACATGTGCACATTCTATGTTTGTTCAGATCTCAGACACGGTGATGTTCAATGAGTTATCTTAGATGAGTTTTGCGGTGTGGACAGGTATTCAATTCAGGGAGGGTACCACCTCAAAAATAACAGTCTAAGATATCGTAAATGTCCAATGTGAACAGGGTATTTGGGAAAACTTTGCCTCCCCCCCCACCCACCCAAGAGAGTTTTGAAATGGTGTTCCCCTAATACTGATTGATTGATGATATGTACAGTATGGGACACCAAATCCAGAAGGCCCAGAACCATTGCATTTCCTGATTTTAAACACCTCAAAAGAATATATCTACAAATGGCAATGAGGAGATAGAATTTTGATATCCCTTCTGTTTAGCATAATACAGTAGACTCACTTAAATCCACATAGCTTAAAACCAGAGGTTGTGCAGGTTTTAGAATTTTGTGGATTTCTGGTCACTGTTTTGTTTAAATTTTTTTTTTAACAATAATTTGAATTTAATAATGCACTCAAAATTATAATGAATGCTAAATAATAATAGTAATAAATAATAGGAATAATAAAATAAAATAATTAAGTGAAATAATAAAAATTAAGAAAATGTTTTTAAATATTAAAAGTAAAGGTCAAGTAAATATTTAATATTGCATAACTAAATATGCATAATGATGATGAGATATTTTTTTCTTGACTTATTCAGTTAAACTTGCCTTATAAATGTACAACTAATAATTTACATCAAAATCTTAAAATAACAAAGTTTTATTTCATGTTTAGCCATACTTAATAACCAAAAAAGCTTGATTAATACATACGTTATTTGGTAAAAATATTGTGATCATCACTGATATCAGCAATATCTTGGATTTTTTCCAAAATGAATCTATACTTCCTTCATGAGAAGACATGAGTTGAATCATATTAACCAGATTAAATTACATATTAAAATGTGTACAGAACAAACAATATATATATATATATATAAATTGAATTTTACACCTACATCTTAACTGTAAGTTTCATTGTTTGCATGTGCATATTTTAGGCTTTTGCTAATTTTAGGGTGGCAGATTTGAAAAAATCTACTGTACTTGAATTAAAAAATTGACAAAGAAAAAGAAATATTGAAAGTGTGTTTCCTAATGTTAGAAAAATCTTATCTACATCAAAATGCAAAATTATAGCTACAATTAAGAAAAAAAAAAGAGGTGATGTCAGTTAGCATTTTACGTCTATACCAGTGTTGAATTCTGGGGATAGCCCAGGGAAGACATCCCCCCCTCCCCCCCGGAAAATTTGAGATTTTATGCTTTTAATGGTTAAAAAGTGCAATTCCTCCCCTGCCACAGAAATTCCTCCTGGAGAAAAGTGTTTGAATTCAACACTGAGCGATACAGAGCAAGGGATGCTGACCCATCTCCTCATGTCACTCGCATTTTTTATAGTAGTTTGTCAAACCCCTTGGCACACTTTTTAAAGTGGGTTGCATCCTTCCGTAAAATGATAGTAAAGCTCATAATCTTTTTTTGCCAGACACTTTAAACATGTCCTATAATTTTAATTGCTTCATCTGTTAAATATTCCCTAAAACACTTTTATTTTGCTTAAAAGACGTCAAACATAAACATTAAAGATGTTACAATTTTAAATTTACATGTTTCGATTTGTTCATCAAATCGTCATCAGAATATAAATATAAACACAAATACAATGTACATAAAAACGCGAGATTATATTAATTAAAAATTACAAACCAGAGAGTCTGAACAGTCACTATGTGAAAGAGGTACAACGCCCTCTATACTTTTAATTTTAATACCGCTTTTAGATTCATCAACTGACCACACCCCACTATTATTGAACCACTCAACCCAAATTTTCGGAATATTAAATGACAACGTATCATTACATGCTTTCGAGCATCTTAAATATATTTCTATAGATACCCTCACAAAAAGTTGAAAATAAAAACTGGAACAATAAATCAATTTAGCTTCATTAAATAGGATGTTGATGCTCTCTTTATTATTTAACCTTGATAAGGCAGTATTCCCTCTCCCACACTTAATATCTGCGATATGCTTCTTACATCTAACATTGAATTTCCTCTGTGTCATGCCAACATAATAATTTCTAACACCCCCCTCTCTAATAAATGGAATAATATAAACACCTGAAAGGTCACCCTTACTGACAGGATCAATTCTTGTGCTCAAAACTGTCTTTAACTTCGGGGGAGCCCTCGCGACTAAACTTAAACCAAATGCTTTTAAAGGAAATTTTATAAACTCAAATAAACCCGGATAATAACTCATAACCACTCTCTTCAACTTAACATCACTATCTCCCTTATTTTCCCCCATACCTTTGTTCCTTTTAGTGATAAAGGTCTGAATTAATTTATTAATTGAATTCACGTGATATCCGTTGTCAATAGTGATAAGTTATAATAATATATATAGCTCATATAATAATTAGCTCTGTTCAGACTCTCTGGTTTGTAATTTTTAATTAATTTAATCTCGCGTTTTTATGTACATTGTATTTGTGTTTATATTTATATTCTGATGATGATTTGATGAACAAATCGAAACATGTAAATTTTAAAATCTTTAATGTTTATGTTTGACATCTTTTAAGCAAAATAAAAGTGTTTTAGTGAATATTTAAAAGTTAATTCTAATGGACGTATTTTGACTCACTACGTTATTTGAAATATAACGAGCGAGGAAGACCGAGCTGTGCTCGGTCAAAATTAAATTTGAGTTCAAATATCATGACCCATGACCAAAATGACCCACTAATTGAATTTTCTCAAACATGTGACTTAGCCCAACAGTCTTCTCGTGCCCGAAAACCATACGATGCAAAATTTAATGTAAATAGTCTGAGCCGTTTTTAAGATAAAATAGCTTGACCCATAATGACCCATGACCAAAATGACCCACTAATCGAAATTTCTCAAACATGTGACCTAGCCTAATAGTCTTCTTGTTCCCTAAACCTGTAGGTTGCTAAATTTAGTTCAAATCGTCTGAACCGTTTTTAAGATAAAATAGCTTGACCCATAACCAAAATGACCCACTAATTGAATTTTCTCGAACATGTGACATAGCCCAACAGTCTTCTCGTGCTCGAAAACCATTGGATGCAAAATTTAGTGTAAATTGAGCCGCTTTTTAGATCTTGACCCACAATGACCCAGAAATGACCCACTAATCGAATTTTCTTGAACATGTGACCTAGCCCAATGATTTTTGCATGCCCGAAACTCGTAGGATACAAAATTTAATCAAAATTGTTAGAGCCGTTTTTTAGATAAAATTAATTTGACCTGCTTTGACACAAAAATGACCCACTAATCGAAAGTTCTTGAACATGTGATCCAGCCCAATAGTCTTCTCATGCCCGAAAATAGTCGGATACAAAATTTCGTCAAAATCGTTTGAACTGTTTTTTAGACACAATTAGCTTGACCATGACCCAAAATGACCCACTAATTGATTTTTCTCAAACATGTGACCTAGCCCAACAGTCTTCTCATGCCGGAAAACCATTGGATGCAAAATTTAGTGTAAATTGAGACGCTTTTTAGATCTTGACCCACAATAACCCAGAAATGACCCACTAATCGAATTTTCTAGGACATGTGACCTAGCCCAATGATTTTATCATGCTCAAAACTCGTAGGACACAAAATTTAATCAAAATCGTTAGAGCCGTTTTTTAGATAAAATTAATTTGACCCGTGTTGACCCAAAAATGACCCAATAATCGAAAGTTCTCTAACATGTGACCCAGCCCAATAGGCTTCTCGTGCCCGAAAATGGTCGGATACAAAATTTCATCAAAATTGTTTGAACCATTTTTTAGATACAATTAGCTAGACCATGACCCAAAATGACCCACTAATCGAATTTTCTCGAACATGTGACCTAGCCCAATGGTTTTCTGATGCCCCAAAACGGTAGGATACGAAATTTCTTCAAAATCGTTAGAGCCGTTTTTAAGATAAAATTTGCATATATATATATATATAACCACACACAAGATTTGCTCGTATTAGAATATATGATAACATTTGGATTGCTTCATCTGTTTCAACATTTCTTTCTGAACACCTCTTTTATTAGAAATATCCCCCTCATTTTTTTTTCTCTGAAAAGTTCCATTGTTTGTTGTAAGAAAACGTTCTGGACCTGAGGTCCCATACTGTATATTAGCGACAGAAATAGGAAAATAAGCAAGTGCCCATTCAATAAATAAATGAACTAGTACAATTAAAATAATGTTATACTCACCAAATTCTTAGCATCTTGAAAGTAAGGAGCTGCAAATACTCTTGCCGATCTAGAGTAACTAAGAGATCTTTTTTGGAGCTTCTCTTCTTCTTTGATAATATTTGCAAGAGTCGCCTGCATATACAAACAGAAATAAATATTTTTTCTTACATAAAAACTTTTATATCTCTTATTCTTTTTTTACTCTTTAAAAACAAATAGTAAATGTTACTGTTCCTTGGTAAATTTGATATTTTTATTAGTTTAATTTGTTTATTTTGTTCAGTACTTCTCCTTTATCCTGTCGACCACTTTCAATTTAAAAAAAAACTATCACCAAACTGCAGAATTTAATGCCAAAAATGTGAGATTGTGACATCAGATTCATTACATGTGCCCGTTATGTCATCAAGTGGTTTTTAATTCGACATTTATCTGTACTTTTTAATGATGTTTTACTACTTTATTAGTTCTTTCGTTAATTAAAATAACAATTACATCATGAAACGGTGACGTCATGATATTAAAAGGAAAAAAAACATTTTTTAAATGTTGCGATGCACTAATACACACTATTACGCACAATTGATCACTTTCAACAACCAATGACACAAACGTTTATCCACCAGCCGAAAGGGATAATTAAGAAAAATAATGTAAATAAATATAAAAAAAAAATTTTTTCATTAGTATATTGTAAATTTTATTGTTGAAAGTTATGATAGTTCGCGCTTTAGTGATCAAGGATGCGAATTTCTAATACTTTTTTAAGATTCCAATGCAACTAAGTAGCTGCATCCAGGAATTATTTTTTTTCATGTGCACAAAGCGCTCATACATGCTGTAATGTTCTTTTGATTTGTTTTCATGCATTCATAGATGCGGTATAGTGATCATGGCATTAAAGAATTTTTTTCTTTTTTGAGGATTTCAATAGAGCAAAGTCAGTGACATTTATTCTTGTTTTGTTTTCATGTAATATGCATATGCAAAATGCTGATACATGCAATTTAGTGATCGTGACATTAACGAATATCTTTTATTTTCGTTTCTAAACTTCTCAATGATCGTTAACATTTTTTGTAATATTTATGAAATTTTCATCAAAACATTGTTTCTTACTGCTCATTTTAACTTTTTATATGTATCTTATTAAATCTGTGAAATAAAATACTTTTAATTTATTCACAAATGCAATATCTAAAAATAAAATCATCTCTTTGTGTATGGTTTAATATAAATTCTTAAACTATTCTTAGCATTCGTTTTTCCAAAATTGTCTGATTGAATTAAATTATATATCTGGTATATAGCTATTCTTACACTTATAAAGACACTATATTCTTGTGACATTTTTCTTCTCTAAATTCATTAATTTTCTTATCTGTAACTATTTAAAAACTTTTGAATGGCAACATTCTTCCATTTGTTTATTGGGTGTTATAATTTGGTGAATAGCTTGGCGATAGGGTTTTTTCTAATGGAAAGTGGTCAATGGGATAATGGAGAAGTACCTTTTTTTTTTTTCAAATAATTTGCTAGAAGATGTCATTATGTTAGTAACATAAACAGGCTACTTCTTTTTTATAGGGGCCTTGGCATAATTCAGTCTTTAGAATGTGTGATTTTGCACCCAATATTATAAACAATCAGAAAATTGAAATGGAAACCTGTGAAAAAACTTCTATAGTTCATTCAAGATCAAGTGAGACATGATTTAAATACAAGGGTTGCCAGTTTATGTCAAGGAGTTCTAGTTTTGAGCTTTTTTTGTTTATTTTTCTATTTCATAAAAATAAATTAATATATATTTGTTTCAAAAAAATCGGAAAAAGTTTTTGACAAATATTTAATGTTTAAAATTTAACTCAGCAATATAACAAATTTAATTGATACGTTAATTACACAATTTGAACATTCATTTTACAAAGCAAGGATCATTGTTATCCATGTTTGGTTTGTATTGACTGTAGCCAAAGCATTACGAAAGCTGCCAGTTTACACATGCTTTTATTCTCTCTTAATTTTGAATAGTCTTTTTATAATCTTATGTGGTTTATTTATGTTATATATTTTGTATTTGCATTGTTATATGTCTTATATGTCTTATATATATATATACACTATATTGCCAAAGGTGACCTGTCACTTGCGATTTTAGACATTTTGTTAACTATCTAGAAAAATACATGAGGAATTAACCTGAAACTGCAGGTGTGTAAACAGTATAATATAGGTTATATATTTCCGTGAAGATTTTTTCACGAAACCTCATAGGGGACTGTCAACAAATTGAAAAAGAACGAATATCTTTTGGATAACCCTGTAAAAACTAATGTAGCAAAGGCGTTCAAACTCGAGTTTATTAATAAGTGGCTTATTGTAATATACTGTGTTAATTTTTATGAGGATAGCATGTATACTCGTAGAGAAATTAAGGTTTTTATAAAAACAGTCCCAAATTTCGCCTAGTTTTTTGCTTATAATTTGCAGAGTTCTTAATATAAAAAAAAGTTCTTTTCAGAAAATATGACAAACAACATTGTACATAATACTCTGCAATCAGAATTAAAAAATAATAAGAATTGGATGAAAAATGAGCAGGTTTACTAAACAATGTTTCACTGTGCATGCGCGAAAGCAATCAAAATATAATATGCATAATGTATTAGCTACATATATAGAGC
This sequence comes from Maratus michaelseni, assembly GCA_963931845.1. Taxonomy (NCBI): domain Eukaryota; kingdom Metazoa; phylum Arthropoda; class Arachnida; order Araneae; family Salticidae; genus Maratus; species Maratus michaelseni. The sequence goes on along the minus strand of OZ007599.1, from coordinate 78,278,204 downwards.
AACTTTTGTGAAAGTCTCAAAATCATAGCTTGAAAATTCTGAAAATTATTGTCGATAGAATAAGCTCAAAATCCGTTGTTCCCAAAAAGATGAGGGGTTGTATCAAATATCTGTTGATTAGTGCCAAGATAACATACACAATATTGCATGTACTACTATATTTGGATACAACCCCTCATATCTAATCATCATCAAATTCTAATATCAATGTTCTAGAATCGATTCTCACACCAAATCGATCAAATTTGATCGTGAATCATGATAACTGGCGTTATAATCAAACAATTGCTGATGGAGCACGTACGTTGTTACAGGATAGTGGTTTAGACACTAAGTTTTAGCCAGATGCAATGACTCATTTGACCTATGTTTGGAATTGTTTATGCCCAAAGGGTCAGACTAAAACTCTTATTGAAATGTACAGCGGTAATAAACCCTCCCTAAAATACTTAAAGTGTTTGGTTCAGTTGCATATGTTGGTGTTCCTGCCCAGAAACATCATAAGCTTTAGCCAAAGGCCAATTCCTGGAAAATGGTGGCACTGGGAAGTACAGTCGGTAAAACAAATGAACAAACTTTCCAACTGTAGCTTTATCCAGCTCATTCTAAAGAACCTAGGCTCTTTGTAAAGAAATCAGGCTGATTGACAAACAGATAGTCATTTTCCAATCAGTCTGATACATAGAAATAATTGCCTTATCAGAAGTTTTTTATTTTGTTAATGATTATTTTTTATTATTTTTTTTTAGTTTAGGGTTACATTTTGGTATCTACCCATATTTTTCACTTCCAGTACACATATCACTAAAAAATGCAGATGAGGGAGATTTTACGTTTCTGTTTGAAAACATTTTTTTTAGTTTTTTTTTTTTTTTTTTTTTTTTTTTTTTAACTATAGTTTACACAGCACCATGGGATGGAAAGGAATTCCAACCTGAAGTTTTATAAGCTCTTTGTAACAAACTTAAAACATATTAAACTGAATAGAAAATTCTACAATTTTCTATTCAGTTTAATATGTTTTTATTCGTTGATATTGTAATTAATCGGCTCACTGGAATAGATAAAGTATTTACTGTAAACAAGACTTTTGAATTAGCCTACTATATATGCTTTTTCTTATATTAAGTTCACAGTAATAATTTTAGTATATATTTTTTTAACTATACATATATTTTAAACAGCACTCCATGGGATGGAAAGGAATTCATTTCCATCCCATGGAGTGCTGTGTAAAATATACGTATAGTTAAAAAAATAAAATAAAAAATGTTTTTTTTTTTAAACGTAAAAATCTGCCTTATCTGCAGTTTTTATTGACATGTGTAACAGAAAGTGAAAAATAGGGGTGAATACCAAAATGTAACCTAAAATAAAAAATATATTAAAATTATTAATAAAATAAATAAAAAAACTTCTGATAAGGCAATTAGTTTCCATATAACAGACTGATCGGAAAGCAACCATTTGTTTGTCAATTAGCCTTATTTCTTTATGAAAAGTCTACATTCTTTAGAATGAGCCAGATAAAGCTACAGTTGGAATGTTTGTTCATTTGTTTTACTGACTGTACATCGTGTCGAATATCGTGGGCAGTTAGGAGGTTACTACAAAATACAGCTCTTTTGCAATTATCTATAAAATATTTTATTCCCGGGAAGAGAAAAATTATGCATGCTTAAGGACCCATTCCAATTTATTTTACACATCTTTTTTCCAATTTTTTGCTTAAATGATGCAGTATAGTCAAGGCTGCCAATGGTGGCATTTTTTATTTTGCCTACCACTATTTCAAAACAATAATATCTGTGGTAGATTTCTACTAATATTCAAGTTAGGTTATTTTTGTTTAAAAGAATCGTGAATGTCATCAATCAAGTGTGCAAAAATCGTGAATTCTATGGATCGGGTGCATAAAATTATAAATTTTGCCGATGAAGCATGCACAAAATCATGAATTTATTGAATCATACCATGCAAAAGTAATGAATTTCGCTGATCGAGCACGCAAAAATCATGAATTTATCTGATCGGGTGTGCAAAAATCATGAATTTATAAGATCAGGTGTGCAAAAATCATGAATTTCGTTGATCGGGCGTGCAAAAATCAGGAATTTATCCGATTGGGCACGCAAAAATCATGAATTTTGTTAATCGGGCATGAAAAAATTGTGAATTTCACAAATCAGGCACATAAAAATTGTGAATGTCACTGATCAAGTGTGCAAAAATCTTGAATTTCGACAATCAAGCATGTAAAAATTGTGCATTTCACTGATCGGCACGTAACAATTGTGAATTTCATCGAATGGGTCAGATGATGGCCCTTCACAAGGCAGTCATTTTTATGAGTGACCCTACTGTTAAAAAGGTTGTGCACTCCTAATTTATAAAATAAACTACCTACCTGCTTTTCTTTATTCAAAGCAAGCAAATTCTCAATTGCAGTAATCTCTTTTCCAAGTACAGCTTGAATTAAAACATTCAATTCAAGTGACTTCTTCATAGACCGCAAATGATCAGACTGTTTCATCTGGAAAGGAATAAAGATCGTCTTGAAAAAGTAATGAAAGTACGAAACAAAATCAAACTATCTATCAGCCTTTTAAGAAATTATAAAATGATTTTTTTTTTATAAAAACAAAGTACATCTTGGAGTAAATATAATATAAAGAACATAATGGCCACCCATGGGTGCAAGAAGTCTATTCACTATCTATAAAACTTTTCTGAGTATATTAGGAATAAAAAATAAAAATAGAAGATTTCTAGGTCTTGCAATATGGCTAAAAATTGATATCTAACAATAAATGAAAGTGATTAAAAGTTCTTGATAGTAAAATTGCTATTATTTAAGTACATATTTAAGATATCTTAGATTGCCATTTTTGATGTGGTATCCTCGCGGAATTGAATACATCTTCACACAGCAAAACTCATCTAAGGTAACTCACTGAACCTCATTGTGTCTGAGATTAAAATGTGTGCAGGCACATAAGTTAAAGACAGCCTCAACAGCCAATCAGCTAAAGCTAACCTCCAGAGCCAATAAAAGTAAGTGGTCGTGGCTGTATCTAGCAATAAAAAGTTCAAACTCACTGAGTGAGTTTGTGGAACTCCATCAGTGAGTTTGGTGGTCTAAGATATCTTAAATATCCAATCTGAATGGAGTCTATGCATTACAAGTTGAAACTGCAGTAAAAGAAGTGATTGAAAAAGTCCTCATTAGCACGTTACATTAGTAAGGCAAAAAAAGTTCCCAATCCTGCAGATTATAAATTTAATCCCAATATTGGGAATGGAAAAGTATTTTCAATTGAACAAGAAATTGCCTTGGCATAGTACCTTGCAACTTCTTCCAAGATGTGCTATGGATTAACAACCACTCAAACTCGCAAAACGGCATATCAGTATGCATCTGCACTAAATCTTAATATGCCACCTACATGGTTCCAGAATGAAATTGCTGGAATCAATTGGCTTAAAGGGTTTATGGATCATCATAAAGAATTATCAATCCATTGTCCAGAAGCTACAAGTATTAGTAGATCCACAAATTTCAAGCTTCTAAAGTGCAATGCTTTTATGACAATTTACAAAAAGTGCTTCATAAATATAAGATTAGTTTTAACAATCTATACAACTGTGATGAAACTGGGCTTACAACTGTTTTAGCTCCACCTAAAATTATTTCCCAGCGTGGTGTCAAGCAAGTTGGTAAAGTGACATCTGCAGAGAGAGGACAACTTGTCACCATGCTGGGTTTTATCAATGCAATTGGTAATACCATTCCTCCTGTATTTATTTCCCCCCAAGTAAATTTTAAGGATTTTATGTTACATGGAGCACCAGTTGGAAGTCTTGGACTTTGCTACCCTTCTGTTGGATGACAGAACCAAATTTTTTCAAGGCTTTCAAACATTCTGTTGGTTATACAAAACCAAATCCAATCGATGATGATGGAAAAGTGCTACTGCTGTTGGACAACCATGAAAGTCATACAATGAGTATAGACACAATTCAATATGCTAAGGAACATGGGGTGATTTTTTTCATATGATTTTTTATATTACCGAAAAAAAAAAACATCCCTGGATGCATGAAACTCATTGTCCAGCAGTCTCTAGACTGCACAAAACTCATTTAAGCAGTGGTCAGTAACTTATATACGTATGCTTCGTGTACATTAACTGAAAAAAAATACATCCCAACTTTCATCTTGGCAAATATTTGGCATTCGTTGCATCCCTATTAAGAGTCCAGTTGGCAAAAAAACTACCTTTTATGTATGAAGGTTTAATAAATATTACTTCACTTGCACTCATTGATGACATCATAAGCAAGTTTTTTAAAAGGTGTTTCTAAAATATTTCATTTGTTCACAATAAGTATGGAAATTATATTGAAACTTGTATTTTCTAATAGACTATTGCATAGGAAATGGCAGGAGAGGTATGTTTATTAAGGTCATTCTCAAATTTCTCAGCAATGCAAAACTTTGACTCATTTTTAAATATAAATGCATAAAATGGGCAGGTTTGACTATTTAAGTGATTTAGAATCGAATAGCATTTTTTATCTTTTGATAAATAAATTACTTATCGAGTTATAAGTGATTCTTGTCATGTGATGACATGTTTCTTGCCTTTCTCATGCTGCCACATTGGAAACTTGGTTCAAAATGCCAACTTTGACAGTACTTTCTGAAAGATCTTCTGCCTTGACCAAAAAATTTAAAATGTCTTTCGATTACATGGTTTCTAAATAAAAACACCTGACACTATCATGCATTTCCAAACAAAAATGAATTCAGGAAATAGTAGCTCTTTTCGATTTGAGAACAGCCTTTAAGCACTGGCCATATTGTTATAGGAAGTATGACTTTGGGGAGGACTTTTATAGGAAAATTGACTTGAATTATCATTATAGTACAAGGAAAAATCTTGCAAACCTTGCAGAGTCACCCAGTTGGTTTTGAACCCATGAACTTTGGCCGAAGCTCCTCATTTGATGGAGAACATGTGAACAATTGGGTTGAGTGAACCATGGATGGAAAAATATTGAATACTTGAATGATTGATAAATTTTCTGAAGTTATTTATATATACATTTACTAATTTTCCTTTTTTTTTTTTTTTTTTTAATATGCAAAATTTTAATTAACTCTCTTTATTGTATTTCAGGAAGATATTTCCATCACACAAGTTATTTTCTATATTTCAGGCAGATAATACAATTTTAATGGCAAAAACCAGTTCCTGTTGTCAGTTTTAACAAATGGTTTTAATTGCCTTGGTGCCAATTCTGCTATTACAGTGAGCATGTTAAAGAGGAAGTTGGTATAACTAACATTGCAATCAAGTAATTATTTTGTATCCAAAATCATGTTTTCAACAACTTATCTTCTGGAGACAAAACAGTACTTGTATATTAACTGTGTCAGAAAGATATATGCACAGCAAACAATAGCCGTGATAATAATTATTACAGTATCAGCGACTCTTTGCAGCCACTGCTGGGTCATTCCATGGTAACTTGCGTTACATTTAGAATAATTGACTTCAGTAATTTTAGTAATTATAACACCAAAAAATATTCGGAACAGCTTTGGGATTCGCCTGTGGTCCACGTCTTGTTTTTTAAATCAAAATATATTTGTTTTGTTTCTCATTTCCAAAATAATTTTCATCCATATTTACTATTATAAGCACATTATTTAATTTCATTGACTAATTTATTTATATTTAATAATAATAATTAAAATGTTTTGATTTAAAAATCAAGGTGACTGACCGCGGATGAATGCCAAAGCTTAGCCAAATATTCATAATGTAAAGTTGATGTGATTTGTTAATTAAACCTATCCAAAGGAAAATTTGCATGAAAATTACTTAAATTTAGTGCTATTTCTTAAACTCTGGAAATTATATTTACTATGGTAACTTACATTACTGAAAAAAGAACGTAAGTTACCATAATAAATTTAATTGCCACTGTTCAAGAAATAGCACTAAATTTGGATAATTTTCATCCAAATTTTGGTTAGGATAGGTTTAATTAAGAAATCACATCAACTTTACATTTTGTTAATTTTTTTGGTGTTATATTACTAAAATTACTGAAGTCAATTATTCTAAATGTTGCGTAAGTTACCATGGAATGACCCTGCTAAGAAGGGTTAGCAGTTTTTTGACATGTGTCAGTTTTTGACAGTTTAAACTGCCATGTCAAAAACCTTGTCATAACCTCAAATATCACATTGATATATAAAATTTCACATTAAATGTCACACATATATTGCTATTACATGTAATGTTCAAAATGCCACTATTACTGTATATCAATAATTAATATGTAGTAAAGTATTAGTGTTAAGTAAAATTTTTTAAACTAAAATTTTTATTGGAAAATTGTGCTTTTTAAAAAGTAAATATAAGATTCGAAAGTGCTCACATGAGCTGCACATTTTTTTCTCTAACTTAAAAAATCTTAAATGTCCTAGTAATTTAAACCAATGATATCATCACCTTTCTGCAGCATGGCTTAAATAGTGTAAATAATGAATAAAACCCTAGCTGGCCAAGTTTTACCCACTGAAATAGTCAACTCATTTGCCTTGAAACTTTTTTAATACAATAGGTCAATATTTCTGAAAATAGAAATCCTAGTAATTTAAACCAATGATATCATCACCTTTCAATATTTCAATTTTCAATATTTCCGAAAATAGAAATCCTAGTAATTTAAACCAATGATATCATCACCTTTCTGCAGCATGGCTTAAATAGTGTAAATAATGAATAAAACCCTAGCTGGCCAAGTTTTACCCACTGAAATAGTCAACTCATTTGCCTTGAAACTTTTTTAATACAATAGGTCAATATTTCTGAAAATAGTGGAAGAACATGAGGATGCAATGGATATTGGAATTTCTTAACTGATTAATGATTTTAATTTATATAAACAGCTCAAAAATATTTTACTTCAGGTAAAACCCATAGGTGCTGCATTAGACATTCTTCAGTGAGATACTGCTACAATTGCTGATGCATGTCATGTTTGGCTCAGTTTCTAAAAGAAATTTCACCGCATATTGAAAAACTAACAGAATGGATCAAATCATGAAACCATACCATTTTATGGTTTATATTTTTCACCCCAACCTTAAGGGTAAAGGGGTTGACTGATACACAAATTGATTCAGCTCACATATGAACTACAGAGAGAATTGATGGTGCTAATGCCTATGCTAATTGCATACAAAGCTGAAGAATCCCCTTTCTTTCCTTCCTATTTCAAACTACAGGAGGACAGTTAACTCCATGACATGGTGGAAAGGTATCATTAGAAGCAGATGCAATAGTTTTTTAATTGAACCTGACTCAAAACTTACTGAAATAATGCTTTTGATTTCAAGTCTTGCTAGCTCAGCATCAATTGAGAGAGTATTTTCAAACTTTAGCTTTATACACTCTAAACTCAGAAATCGTTTGAGTGTAAATAAATGTGCAAAACTGGTTATATGCTACAGAATATTGAAAATAAATAAAATTGATATTGAATTATTAATTGTACAATAATTTTCTTCCTATTGAAAATTCCAATAAAATTATTTTATTACAATTAATTAAATTTTTTTGTAATTATTAAATTACTATAATTTTAAATAAAAGATTACATAAATCATCATGATATTTAATGTATACCTATTGTTATTAAGAGCAAGATTCTGAGTGATTGAGCCACCTGTGATTCACACAGTCACCAATCTGGCCCAAAAAATTACCAGTTATTACTATTCTTATTAGATGATAAAATCTAAAATTTTTTATTTCTAGGTCCTATAGTTTTCATTTTATCACGTCTTAAAGGTCATGTTCAGAAATATAAAAAATGCTGTTTTTGTAATACATAGGAAACGTTTTTGCCCATATTAGGCAGCACGATGAACTTGCTTCCGATGTTTATTCTATTATGAAATTAATAAATACGGATGTTTATAAAATATGCAAAAAATTCATGGCAAGTTGATTGCGCAAGGTCATATAAAGTTTCTTTTTTTTGCCATTTTCAAGCCGGAATTACTCTTAGCACATTTCAATAGCCACCATAAATAAGGTATCATTGGAGAGATAGAGTTACATCATTACTATTATTTTAAAAAAAATTAAAACATTGAGGCAAGTTGAATGCATTGCCAGATTTTTTATATTAAAATCTCAAAATTAAAAAAAATTGGACGTATTAAAACTCTTGTATATCACTGTGTGAACAACATATGCAGACAACACTATAAATATTTTTATATATAATATTATAAATAGAATATTAGATAGGTATATAGATATATAAATAGAAATATTATAAATCTCTATTATTATAATTAACAGAAAAATAAACTTTAGTGAGGCAAAATGCCTAGAAAAAAAATGATTTTTTTTCTCCAATGAAGTATACCATTTTGGAATATATAGATTCTCACTGGAAACAACATTTGAAATATGCTTTTGCATCTGGAAATAACATTCTAAACTAGCATAAGCGCTTTACCTTTCCCTGTTAATATATTTAACACTTTTTATTATATTTTAAATATAATTTTTTTCTTTGTAAGGCCAGTTAAGCATTAAAAAATTATAATTTTCACAGATTTTTTTTCTTTTTTGTATATTTTCTCAATGGTCAGATAAATTACTTTTTAAAATATTGTTACAGCTGACAAGTAACATTATATATATAAGACACTAATATTAACAAATTATTATTATACTTAACAAGAAATTAAATGTCACTGAAGCAAATTTATCGGGAAATGAAAAAAGAATTAGAACATGTATATTAAATTATAAAATATTACTACTTGAAATTAGTACACTTACAAATTTTGTTTTTATTTTTTTTATTATGCATATTTACACCCACTTCTTGTATGTCTCTTAGACAAGGAATTCTAAATGGGTCTGCACCAAATAATGTTAACCTTTTTAAAGCATTCATGATGTCAGAAAGAACCAATAAAGATCGAGAAAAATCTTGAGGCAGTGTGGACATCACATGAGAAAGAGACTGTCTTATTTGAACTTGGAGTGAGATCTGTATAATAAGAACACAATGAGTGTTTTGAACATGTAAGATGACTCATGTTGTTTTTGTAAATATATTCCATTGATTAAAATTTACTATTATTGTTCTAATAAAGAACTTTCTGTTACAATAGATGTTTGATCCCAGAATTATTATTATCATATATAAATGAACATTTTCAGAACTGTGGCCACATCATCACACATATTCTATGAGAATTATTTTTATGCTCATCTGTCCTTGCATATTTTAAAAATGATAAAAAAGTGTTAAATGTATTAACAGGAAAAAGTAAAGCATTTATGCTTGCTTAGAATTTAGAATGTTGTTTCCAAATGCAGAAACTTATTTTGAATGCTGTTTCCAGTGAGAATAATCCCTATTATCCGAAATGGTGTATTTCATTGGAGAAAAAAAAATCATTAATTTTTTTTAAGCATTTTGCCTCGCTAAAGTTTATTTTTCTGTTAAGTATATTAATGCAACTTTGAAATAATTATAGTGTTGTCAGCATATGTTGTTCGCGCAGCGAGATACAAAAGATTAAATACATCCAATTTTTTTTATTTTGATATTTTAATATAAAAAATGTGTGTAAGCATGCAAGGTAAATAGGTGCAAGTTTTACGAAGGTAAAATATCAAGTAATTAGTGAAAATTAATTAAAGATTTTAAAACAGTTTCCATTGTTGGCGGTTTATCTTCCCGGTCCAGGTAACGTATGTAAAGTCAAAACAGATATTCTAAATGAGATTTTAACATCTGAAATTGGAAGAGTTTAGTATACTACTCGGAAAGAAAATGACATAGGATGATGGAAAGTGTTAGCTATTAAATATCATTAAAAAATTGCTTCCTTAACTACACAATAATAAAAATCAACGATGCAAATTATGATTTTTACAACAGCAGGAGCAGAGACGCAATCACCTTGACAACAGCACAACGCAAATGGCAATTCGATTATGATATTCGAATTTTTTCTAATGTATGGAGAAAAACAAGAGAAAATCATCACAGCCTGTTCAACTTTGAGGACCACTTCGACCATGATCGAAGGAGACTGAAAATGGGAAATGGAGTAGGTTTAAAACATACAGTTACAGTGAACTTGAGAACCAAATGTTCAGATCACACCCAGGGACTCTCGAAAATTGTGTACGAGATTACAAAATCACAATGATTACAGCTGATTACAGTGATGACATACCTGAATACACATAGATTACAGTTGTTTACACTTGATTACGGTTGATTACACTCGGCAATACGTGTTTACAGTTGATTACACTTTCATTACACGTGATTAAATTGCTAAAGATCGTAATTTAACAGTTTTACACGCTTTTACTGCATTTCAAAAGCTGTTTTTTAAACATTTTAACTTTTTAAAGTCGTCCAAAGTAAGAAAATAGTATAGTTCTAAATACAAACTTCCAGAGACAACTGTAAGAGATTGTCAAACTGATATAACAGCAAACAGGACAGGGCCCACCGTGGCTGAGTGGTCAAGGCATCACACGGCTAATCGCTTGCGAGTGTAGGTGGGAGCGGGTTCGAATCCCGCTGGCTCCGTTGCACATTCTTTGTGGAGCCTGCAGCTGTATTTCCAAGGGGTCTCTCAATAGAGTGTAATCTCGTACAACCCCTTCTGTAATCAGTGTAATCGTACTGTAATCAATTCTTAATCACGTCATCACATATAATCGGTGGTAATTGAAGAAATCTTAATGTAATCACATGTAATAAATTGTAATCTATATAATCTTAGTATAATCAAGTGTAATCTCGAATTGAAAATCTAGTTTGTACCACTATGCGGCACTTCTCACGAGTCGCCACTATTAAGAAGGAACTTGGAAACTCAGAATTTTTCAAGGGAGAGTGTTTTGGTTTTATTATTTGTTTCTGTGGTTTCTGCTTCGTTAGAGATTGCAAGAGCAACACATGCTGAATTTTTCTTTTCTGCATCATCCATTCTGATTGTTGAAGAGGAGATTCATCCAGCTACCTTAACTTGCCCCCCCCCCCCCCCCAAACACTATCGAAAATTTAAATTTCAAAGATACCAGGAAAAGGGCGGCGCCAAGATTTGCCCGGGGGGGCATGGTCTCCCCGATAGGGGGGCCAAATTGGTTATATATATATGTGTGTGGATTAGAGTCCTGCTCGGGTCGTATTATATACGAAAATTATAATTGAACCCGACTCGAACCCCACAAAAGCATTTCATCGACCTCAGCCTGAAATTATAAAAAAAATAATACATATTTTAATATAATTATGGAAAAGTAGTCTACAATTATATCTCTAGTTTAAATTTTAGTTTTTAAATATAAAAATAAGCATACTTACACTCATTAATATTCAAATAAATAATTATTCCTCTGAAAAGATATTTTTAACTTTTTTTTAAAGAAATTTGGTCAACCACAATCCGAACCGTAAGTGTCAAAACCCAACCCGAAACAATTAAAGTCAACCCACTTCACAATGAAAAAAATTAGCCCCGGGTCGGTTTGAGTAGGTAAAATAGGGTCACCCGACTCGATGTAGGACTTTAATATGGATGGATGGATGTACGTATATATATATATATATCGTAGGCTAATTGGGGAATTTGGAGAATCATCTCCCTTTTCCCAATCAGCCTGTTATTTTTCAGGCCGATTGCAAAGAGCCTAGACAACGTTAGGCTAATTGGAATATGGTCATTTATTTCTCAATCAGCCTGATGATTTTTAGGCTTATTGCAAAGAGCCTAGATAGAGTTAGGTTTATTGAAAAATGGCCATGCCTATTTAGAAAATGACCAGTTCTTTGCCAATATATAGTGTTGTACACAACTCGAACCTGGAAATTCCACTCGAAGTCGACCGGAACCCGACAGAAAAATTCCATCGAACCCAAACCCGATTCTTGAAGGATAAAATAAATTTTTTCGAGTTGCAACCCGACCCGAACCAGAAAACTGAAGTTAACCAGAAACCCGAGCAGAACCCGACAAAAAAATCCATCGAACCGTAACCCGATCCGAAACCGACAAAATAAATTTCTTCATATCGCAACCCGACCCGAAACCTAAAAATTCGAAGTTAACCAGTAACCCAACCCGAACAAGATATAATAATTCCATCGAAGCGTAACCCGATCTGAACCCGAAAAAATAAATTCCTTCGTGTCGCAACCCGACCCGAACCTAAAAATCGAAGTTAACCCGAAACCCGACCCGAAACAGGAATAAATTTCCATCGAACCGTAACTCGATCCGAACACGACAAAATAATTTCCGTCGTCATGCAACCCGACCAGAGCCTGAAAATTGAAGTTAACTCGAAACCGACCATAACCCGAGAAAAAAAATCCATCGAATCGTAACCCCATCCGAGCCCGACAGAATAAATTCGTCGCAACGCAACCCGATCCGAAGCTGAAATTTCAAGTTAACCCGAAATCCAACCTGAACCTGAAAATTTAACTTAACCCGAAACCCGACGCAATCCGACAAAAAATTACCATTGCCCTGAAATTGACCCGAAACTGACCCGAAACAGACAATAAAATCCATTGAACAGTAACCCGATCCGAACCCAACAAAATAAATTCTTCGTCTCGCAACCCGATCCGAACCTGAAAATTGAAGTTAACCCGAAAGCGATCCGAACCAGAAAAATAAAAATCCATCCATACGTAACCCGATCAGAACTCGAAAAAATAATTTTCGTCGTCACGCAACCCGATCCGAAACAGAAAATTGAAGTTAACCCGAAACCCGACCCGAACCCGACAAAAAAAAGTCCATCGAACCGTAACCCGATCCGAATCCGACAAAATACATTCCTTCGTGTCACAATCCGATCCGAACCAGAAAATTTAAGTTAACCCGAAACCCGACCCGAACCAAAGAAATACAACGAACCGTAGCCCAATCCGAACCCCCCAAAAAAATTCCTTCGTCTCGTAACCTGACTCGAACCTGAAAATTGAAGTTAACCCGAAACCCGACCGAACCCGAAAATTTATGCTAACCCGAAACCCGACCCAAATATGAAAATTTAAGTAAGCCCGAAACTCGACCAAACCCGAAAAAATTAATCCATCGGACCGTAAGCCAATCCGAACCCGACAAAATAAATTCCTTCGTCTCGCAACCCGACCCGAACCTGAAAATTGAAATTAACCCAAAAGCCGACCCGAACCAAACAAATACAAATCGATCGATACGTAATCCGATCCGAACCCGGCAAAATAATTTTAGTCATCACGGAACCCGATCAGAACCAGAAAATTGAAGTTAATCCGAAACCCGACCGGAACCAGACAAAAAAATCCATCGATCCTTATCTCGATCCGAACCTGACAAAATAATTTCCGTCGTCATGCAACCCGACCCGAACCTGAAAATTGAAGCTAACTCGAAACTCGACCCGAACCCGACAAAAAAATCTATCGAACCGTTACCCAATCCGAACCCGAAAAAATAAATCCCTTCGTCTCGCAACCCGAGATGAACCAGAAAGTTTAAATTAACCCCAAAACCGATCCGAACCTGAAAATTTAATTTAACCCGAAACCTAAAAACAGAAAATTATTTTGTCAGATTCCGATTAGATTACGTATCGATGGATCTTTATTTGTTTGGTTCGGTTCGGCCTTCGGGTTAACTTCAATTTTCTGGTTCGTGTAGGTTTGCGAGATGAAGGAATTTATTTAGTCGGGTTGTGATCGGGTTACGGTCCGATGGATTAATTTTGTTGGGTTCGGGTCGGGTTTCGGCTAACTTATATTTTCAGAACTTATATATTCAGAATATTTGGGTCGGGTTTCGGGTTAGCATAAATTTTCAGGTTCGGTCGGGTTTCAGGTTAGCTTCAATTTTCAGGTTCGAGTCGAGTTGCGAGACGAAGGTATTTATTTTTAGGGTTCGGATTGGGCTACGGTTCGTTGTACTTCTTTGTCTGGCTCGGGTCGGGTTTCGGGTTAACTTGATTTTTCTGGTTTGGATCGGTCTGTGACACGAAGGAATTTATTTTGTCGGATTCGGATTGGGAACGGTTCAATGGATTTTTTTGTCGAGTTCGGGTCGGGTTTCGGGTTAACATCAATTTTCTAGTTCAGATCGGGTTGCGTGACGACGAAAATTATTTTGACGAGTTCTGATGACAGATTTTTGATATCATTAAATATGGCCCAAAGGGGGTGTCAGGTTTCTCTCACAGCTGCAACAGTTGAAAGCTATTCTTAAGGGATTAGCGTATTGTATCTGTATCTGTTGTGTACCGTTAGAGTCTGGTTTAAGAAAAATCTTAATCCGGAGGGTGGCGAGTTGGACATAATGAAAGAGGTATTTCCATTGCAATGTGGTCTTTGATAGATAAGAAAGATAGCGCACTCTTTTATTTAGGAAGACAGATCAGTCAAGAGGGAGGAACGGTTGTCAAGCGACCCTTGGAAATAAAACAGCAGCCCCGTAGAGGGAGAGCGGGTGCGCTGGGGAATGACGAGAGATGAAATTAGTTCGAACGTGGTAGTGAAGGTGTAAGGTCGTTGAGAGTTGACGATCTGAGCCACGTGTGTTTAACGGTATCTCTCGAAAGAAAGAGAGAGCGGGTGTGAGATGAATAGACATCTCAGTGCGGAATGAATTGACGTAGTCTAACGGTACACGTAGAGCGTTTTCTGTAATTGTTTTGATTTAGTGTTAAACCGGATAATTTACATCCGAGTTTAAGTGTAAATATTGTTAATAAATTGTTACTTTAACTTTAATTGAAAGAGTTAGGTTTTTCTTGAATATACATCAAGTATCGTGCCCGATATCACGTATTCATATCGGTGGTGGCAGCATATCAAAAGACCGGATTTATTTCGAAGTTGTGTGGACGGAGAAGTGGAATCCGACAATGGTGGCAGCGGTGGGATCTGAATCACCGAAGACCAGTGCCAGTTAGCCGTGTTACAGGGAGTTTGTGCCCTATCGTCGTAGACCACCAGTGCCAGTTAGACGTGTTACAGTCAGTTTATGCCGGATCGTCTAGCGGAAGTGTGTGTGCCCTATCATCGTAGACCAGTGCCAGCTAGCCTTATTACAGAGGGCCTTGCCGGATCGTCCAGCGGAAGTGTTGGTGCTGTGTGTAGTGTTAGTTCCAGTGTTTGTGTGTAGTGTTTGTGGACACAGTGATTCAAGTTACAGTGATTGTTGCCCGAGAGTGCAAGATTTACCCTGTGGAAAAGTGAGCAGAGAATTGCCCCAGCGAATGAAGTACGAGGTAACGTGTTTGGATCATTTTACTCTACTGACATTCTCGAACCTACTTTTTTTTATTGTGTATAATTGATGGTAATTTAAGTTATTGTTGTGGTTAATTTTTGATAATTTAGGTGCAATATAATAATTGAACTAAATCAAATGAGATATTAACAACCATTTTACACTATTGTTTTAAGAAAAGTATCTTATATTAATTACTAGAAGTGATTTTCTAATTGTTTTAAACGGATAAGATTAATGATTAAAATTAATGCATTGTGTTAATAGTTGGAAGGAATAATTGAAATTTCTTAAATTTAAATTATTATTAACCCTCTAAGCGTGTGGAACGTAATATTCCGTTCACTAAGCTCCAGGTTTCACTGCAATATATGCAATGTTTAAGATAATATAATTCTATAGATTTAATGAATTTTCAAAACATTGAAGAATGATTAATACTCTCAAGGGTTACATTCATATTTGTAATTAAGTTTTATTTATAATGCTGAAAGAATCATATTTTTTTAGCATTTAAAATAAAATGCAGAAAAAATAACTATACAAATTTACCCTTTTTCAAAACGTCAGAGGGTTAAAGTAATATTTAAATTAAGTGATATTGTTTGTTTTAAGTTTGAAATATTGATAGTAAATGAGGAAGGCAAATTTGTGTAGAATTTAAATTAAATTGAAATAACCTTCAAGGGAGAATTTCAGGTCCAAGAAAAAAAAAAGTGCTGTGATTTACTTTTTTATGTGAAAACAAATTTTGAAAATTGAAATATTTTATTGAGATTAAATTTAAGAATTTAGGTGTATTTCATGCAAATTTTTGTTAGATGGATATCTTTATGTAGTGATTGGCATTAGTGTTTTATTCAAATTGCAACGTATCAGTATTATTGTGTAAATTGTATTTTATTATTTAATTGTATAAATTTAAAATCTGTATTACATAATAATCAAATTGAAATTATTGTTACTGTGTTATTGGAAGCAAATTGTGGGGTACCATTGTTAAAGGAAATTTATCATTTTATTATTACTTATTTGAAATATGTTAAATAGTATAATATGTGGAGGTAACTGTTCTTAAGTATTATTGTAGGGTGATAATAATTATCAGTAGAAAGTATGGCTTTCTTACTAAAATTAAAAAGGGTGGATCTTCAGGCGATATGTGAAGAGTTAGGGATTGAAGTCTCGGAAGATGATACCAGGTTTAAGCTTAAGAAAAAGATAGTGGAGAGCGACGAATATGAAGAGGGGGCCGTTATGGAATTATCTAGCACTATTGTTACGGAACGGTTAGAACAAGAAAAGTTACAACGGGAAAAGTTAGAAAAGGAGGAAAAGTTACAACGGGAAAAGTTAGAAAAGGGGGAAAAGTTAGAAAAGGAGAAAAAGTTAGAAAAGGAGGTAAAGTTACAACGGGAAAAGTTAGATAGAGAAGAAAGGGCTGAAAAATTGAGATTGGAACATGAGTTAGAGTTGGAAAGGATAAAGATTCAAAGTTCGACTAATAACGCTAATGGGACTAGAGAATCTAATCATGAGAGTAGCCTAGATAAATTGATTAAAAGTGTTAAAACTTTGTCTATCAAGGTTCCAGAAGGGACTGAGGGATGGAATCTGTTTTTTAGCAGTTTAGAACGAGCATTCCAAACAAAAAATGTACCGGAAACCCAGCAGGCCGAAATTTTACTAAATATGCTAGGGGATAAGGCCGATAACTTGCTAATATACACTACTAGGGAACAAATTGAGAGTTATGAGAAGTTAAAGGAATTAGTTCTAAGGGAACACGAGCCGACACCGAAGGCGTGTTTGGAAAATTTCAAGAAGGCTAGAAGGAATCAAAATGAAACTCATGTATTATTTGTGTCACGTTTAATAGCAACGTGGGAAAATTACTGTAAGATTAGAGGTGCAGATACGTATGAGAAGGTTAATCAGTTAATTGTCACGGATAAGTTGTTAAATACCCTAGATGAGGAAACCGCGACGCATATTGGATTAACTCAGCACAGTAATTGGTTAGAAGTTTCTAAAATTGCTAAGGAATGTGATAATTTCTTTGATGCTAAACAAAAATCTTATGCGGTAACTTATAAGGGTTATAAAGGTAAAGAAAGGTATGTTAATAATGAAGATTCTAGAAGGGCAAAAGATGAGGGATTTAGTAGTAATTGGAGACAAAATGGGAATAATGAAGTTAGTCCATTTTTGGGTAAAAAACCGGAATATAAGAAACCTAATGATACGACGCCTATCTGTTTCAAGTGTTCTTTACGAGGCCATGTCCAGCGATTTTGTACAAAAGAAAATAATGAGGGAAGTAATCAAATTAATAACCGACAAGAACCAAGGGCTAGTATCAATAATGTCTCAGTGCGAGGAATTAAAGAATTACCAAGGGGGGCGAGTATGGCAAGAATCGGAGCAAAAGGGAATTGGAGAACTAAAGTTATTGGAGAGAAGTTAAATAATCTCGAGAAAGTGGAAGTTAGTGTAAATGGGAAGATAACAAAAGGATTGGTGGATTCTGGTTGCCAAATTAGCGTCGTTCATAAAGATTTAGTACCAGCAGAAAAATTAAGAGGGGCTGGTAGCATATATTTACAAGGGATATTTGGTAAGGCAGTGAAATCGCCATTAATTCAATTACCTTTAGCTATTCCAAAACGCGGTCAAACTAATGTAATTCATCAGGATGTACTTTGCGCGATAATTGATAATAGTAAGGAACAGGTAATTTTACATCCTGACGTGGCTAATGAATTGTCAGGGTTAAACAACGAAAAATCATTAAGAGAATCGGTAGAAAGGGAATGTAAGGAAGATAGTAGGAATAAAGTGAAAGAAGGGGAAAAGATTAGAAATGGTAATAATAATCGTTATGTCGTAGACGCGAGATCGGAAAATTTACAAAGTCAGGAGAAGGAAAAATCCGAGGTAGAGAAAAGTAAGATTAATCAAGTTACGGAAAGTAGTTTAAATGTATTTCAGGAATCCCAAATGAGTTGTAAGGATTTAGAGAAAGCTTGGGAATTGGCTGAAAATGAGAGAGAGTCTTATTATATTGTGAATGGGATGTTATATCATAAAGAGTAATTAGTAGATGAAACTGTAGCTCAATTAGTATTACCTAAAATTAGAAGGGAGGAAATTCTAAAATTAGCGCATACCTCCTTATACGGAGAACATCACGCGGTTAAGAAAATGTTAGGAAGAATCAAGCATTCATTTTATTGGGAAAAGATGGCAGAAGAAGCTAAAATATTTTGTGAATCATGTGTGGAATGTCGGTTAACGAGGGAATTGAAGGTGAGTGATAGAGAAAAAGAGGAAGCAGGTCAACATGCATTTATAGTTGAGTTAGGGGACGGCAGTAAGAAACTGGCGTATCAAGATGAAATGAGAGAATTTATGGCCAAAAATAAAGTAGTCGATATTGTCTTGGATAGTGACGGGGAGTTTGAAGACAGTAGGAAAAATCTGTTGTTAGACAGAGAACAACCGGGAAATAAAGACAGGAAGGGATTTGAAATAAAAGGGTTAACAAATATTCAAGTTGGGGACATAAAATCAATCTTAAGGAAAAATAAGGAATTATTTATGGGTCCTATCCAACTGGTAGAAATGGAGAAAAATTGGATTGGTCGTAAACCGGAGATGGTTAAGATGAAACAAAAATTGTACAATGTTCTCATCACGTACCAAGAGGACTTGGACAGACAAGTGCCTGATTGGTTAGGAGAAGATTTAATTGGGACATCAGAGGCAGAAGTTAGCCATTCAAGCGTGTGCATTACGAAAAGGGATGTACCAATTAAGTTAAGGAGGAAGGACTGGAGGGAAAAGGTAGTACCGCCTCCACCAATCTCAGCCTAAGGACTGACATTGAAATGACATAATACTAGTGTAACTTTTTTTTTGTGTATTTATAATTGTATGTGCATCCTGTGTTTATAAAAGTGTATTAGCATATTGTGTATTTTTTCTGTAGTTATCACATTAGTATATGGTTCATTAGAGATGTCAGTAGTTAAATTTTCAGACACCTTGAAATATTTATGTAATTGTAGTAATGAAGAAACCTATCAAGGAACTGTTGAACTCTTCTCAGACATTACATAGTTTGAGGAAAATTAGTCCCTAAAAGGCATGTTTTCCGATAAGGTGGGGGGTGTCAGGTTTCTCTCACAGCTGCAAGAGTTGAAAGCTATTCTTAAGGGATTAGCGTATTGTATCTGTATCTATTGTGTACCGTTAGAGTCTGGTTTAAAAAAAATCTTAATCCGGAGGGTGGCGAGTTGGACATAATGAAAGAGGTATTTCCATTGCAATGTGGTCTTTGATAGATAAGAAAGATAGTGCACTCTTTTATTTAGGAAGACAGATCAGTCAAGAGGGAGGAACGGTAGTCAAGCGACCCTTGGAAATAAAACAGCAGCCCCGTAGAGGGAGAGCGGGTGCGCTGGGGAATGACGAGAGATGAAATTAGTTCGAATGTGGTAGTGAATATGTAAGGTCGTTGAGAGTTGACGATCTGAGCCACGTGTGTTTAACGGTATCTCTCGAAAGAAAGAGAGAGCGGGTGTGAGATGAATAGACATCTCAGTGCGGAATGAATTGACGTAGTCTAACGGTACACGTAGAGCGTTTTCTGTAATTGTTTTGATTTAGTGTTAAACCGGATAATTTACATCCAAGTTTAAGTGTAAATATTGTTAATAAATTGTTACTTTAACTTTAATTGAAAGAGTTAGGTTTTTCTTGAATATACATCAAGTATCGTGCCCGATATCACGTATTCGTATCGGTGGTGGCAGCATATCAAAAGACCGGATTTATTTCGAAGTTGTGTGGACGGAGAAGTGGAATCCAACAGGGGGAGGGGGGAAAGGAGGTGTTTTAGAAGAAAAAAAATCATACCTTCGTATATTCACAAGATGTCAAATCCGCTTAGATTTATTATAAATCCTCTTAATATTATCTAAAACTTTTATATTGACAAGTTTTTTATAAGACCAACACTTATAGCAAAAAAAAAAATTAAAAACAAAAAAAAATCCCTGACGGCTCTGCTTGCAAACAAGTTATTTTTCGAAGTAGGCGGTTGCAACTCCCGCAACCTCTTCGAAACTACATAAAATACATAAAATCAAGGGGCATAAAATCTCGGTCAAGTTCGTTAATGGGCAAAATCGAACCAGGGGGGAGGGAATGGGGGGGGGCTTTTTATGAAAACAGAAAAACCCCCATAATTTCTTAATTATGGTACGTATCGAATCCGTTTGAAGTTATTATTACTTCTAGGAGAAGGGCCGATAATTTATGTATGACAGAATTTTTATATAATTAAAAATGGCCCCAAGGTGGGGGGAAAGGGGGGAGGGGTTAGAAGAAAAAAATTCATAACTTCGTCAATTCACAAGATTTCAAATCCACTGAAATTTATTATAAATCCTCTTAATATTATCTAAAACTTTTATATTGACAAGTTTTTTATAGGACCAACTCTTATAGCAAAAAAAAAAAAATCCTTGCTGGTTCCGCTTGCAAACAAGTTAGGTTTCGAAGTAGGCGGTTCCAACTGCCGCATCATGGCAAAAAGGTCATTTCTTCCACAATTCCCAACAAACAGGCGCCCCATGGTCTGCGTCTTCGAAATCTACCTGTGCCTGTAGGCCGAGCCGTCAGGGATTTTTTTTTAAATTGTATCGCTCTACCACACACACTAATAGAAAAAATAACGACTACTGTAGTTTCGCAACTTATAGCACGCTACTTCCGACCCCTGGTTACATCCAACTATAGCCCTGATCGTGTAATAGGTAAAACTTGCGGCCTGCAAATTTTATTTAAAAACAATCCGAACCCCGAGTCGAGCCTAACAAAAATATTTGGTCCACTCGCCACCCAATCCGAAAACAAAATACTTCCACCTGAACCTGAAATGCTTCAATTTGAACCCGAAATATTTCAATTCAACCCGATCCGAAAGCCCTAATCGGAGAAAATTGACCCAAAACTTAATGTAATTATGAAGAAAAGCCCTTAATCATATTTCTAATATCGATTTTGTCCTTTATGTTGAAAAATAAACATGTAATTATTCATATTAAAAAATATATAGATTTTCATCTAAAATAGTTTGGGTTGTATCGACCCGGACCCGAAAATTCCGTTTAAAACCAACCTGAAACCCAACCCATACCCCCACGAAAAAAATTATTTTGACCCAAAATCGACAAAAAAAATTTTCGTCGACCTCAACCTGAAATACTTCAACCCGAAACCCGACTCGTAACAAAAAAATAATTCTCGAAACAATTAATATTAAAAAATATATCGTTTTTCATTTTAAGCTATATTTTGGGGATTATTTTGAGAAATCGGGTCAACCCGAACCATACCCGGAAGTGTCAAAACCCAACCCGAAACCGACCGGAACCTGAAACAGTTAAAGTTAATTCGACTCGAATCGACCCACAGTTAAAATATACAAGTCCGACCCGCAACAAAAAGACTAGCGTCAGTCCGATTCCGATACGATCCAAACCACGAACCGAGTCGGGTTCTATTTGCCCCACACGATGCAAGATTCTACCCGCAACTCGAGGCCGATAAAAAATTTTTTCGTCCTTCGCATTCCGACCCGAACAAGAAATATTTCAACCCAAGCCGACCCGAAATCAAATATTAAATTACAATTTTTAAGCAGCAAAATTAAAGGTGTCGGGTCGGGAAGGTGCAGATGTCCTGCCGAAACGAAACTAAGAATATTATGATGACTTTGTTTAAGTTAAACGAAATGCATCGAGATGGGAAACACGGCGACCTAACAGATAAACTGACATAAATCTTTTTCTTTCTTTTTAATTTTACGAAGCACAGACAATTGAAGGCCTGAACAAATTAATCACTGCGAAAGGAAACGGTTATATAGATTTTGATATCAGATATTATAGCCGAAATAAAGGAATCTAAATTAGAAAATAAGTTATTTTGAGTATATTAATTTACTAATAAATTATTTTGTATTATAAGACTGCTAACCAGACCCGACCCGACTCTGGTTGAAATCCAAAAGTCAAAATATTTTCCCCGACGACAATTAAATTTTGACCCCGACGGGGGGCCAGGTATGCCCGATGGAGGGGGGGGGGGTATATGCCCACCCGGACCCCTCTTGCACCGCCCTTGACCAGGTATTAGCTCTCAATTAGCTCTAATTTGCTCTCTAATATTAGAATTTGCTCTGGTTATGGTACCGCGATATTCCAATTAGAATGGTGGGGGCATACCCGTAATCAGATGGGGGGCAGGGTGGACTGAGCCCCCCTAGTTTCCCTTACGGCACCCCCGTGACCATTTCACAATTTTTTTTTTTTTTTTTTTAACTATCTTGTTTATTTCAACTACATCTGAATATATATATATATATATATATATATATATATATATTTGCAAGAAAAATATTTAGATCTTTCAACTGTCTTAAATCGAATGCGCCAAAAAAATTTCTATTCAAAAGTATATTAGTTTTGTTACATTTTCTTGTGGTACAACTGTCGAAATGCAAGTTAAATAGGAACATTTCCTTCTCCTGAAAAAATAGAGTCCAAATCACCCCAATTATACCGGTTACTTACCACATGTTTTGGTACATGAGTAATTTTTTTAATCTTGTTAGTGACGTTTTAAAAGCGATGATCTCAGCAGGGTGAATGGCAATAGGCATGTGTTAGTCATGCTGATCATTAATTAGTGAAGTGCTACCCACTGGTTTGCATCTTGAAAACTGAAAACATGTGTTTAATAGACAGTAAAGTTAAAAGTGAAATATCGCTCGTAAACGAGAATGTTTGTAGAAAGAAATTACGAAGAAGTAAGATTGTCAATTTATACAAATGGAATTAAAAAAAAAAAAAAAAAAGATTGAACGCCATTTGTTTCAAGTCTTGGGTGTCGGGTCGGCATCGGCAAGGTGATTTTAAGAAATCGGAGAATGTGCGTGTTCCTGTTTGATATTTGAATTGTCATCTTTTTCTTTTTTAACACTTTCCAACCTAGCTGAAAAGTGTTTATGACTTCGGTTTGTCTGGCCGTATGGCCGTTTGCCGTCTGGCCGTGCTCTAACTCCCGTAAATATGCTCGGATTGCTCTGCAATTTTTATATGTTATTGTCGTTATCTATAGCATGTTCCCTATTTCAACGGAAGTGTGTAGCACTTATAGTTTTTTTTTACAGGGACACTCAAAAGAATTCCGTTACATTGCGGCCTATGGGGAAAAATCATTTGCGGTTTATTTTAATAATGTTTCACTATTTTAAACGCATTGAAATTTATATATATCAGTAAGGTGCATTAGAGGAAGCTTAATATGGAATAGGGTGTGCATAGCACTTATAGTTACTTTACAGGGACAGTCAAAAGAATTACGTTACATTACGTTTATGGAGAAAAGTCGTCTGCGGTTTATTTAAATAATGTTTCACTATTTTAAACGCAATGAAATTGATATATATCCCTAAGGTGCATTACAAGAGGCTTACTACAGAATATTGTGTGTATAGCAGTCATCGTTCATTTACAGGGACACACAAAAGAATTCTCTACTGTCTGTCAACAATAATGCAAGTGCGTTTTAAGTTACTGAACGCGATTTTAATTTTAACTGGCTTTTTGTCTATTACGTGGTGTATATAAATTCTGTAGATCCTATACAGGGAAGCACAAAAGTTCTCGAACACATTTCCGTTTATTGACAGACTTCAAACGGGGAATTTTAAACTGTGCTACGCGTTTCCTAACTGAACTAAAATTTAGCATCCTATGTAGTATATATACAAATCTATAGATCCTATACAGGGCTGAATAAAAGTATTCGGATATTTTTCCGAATATTGTATACGTTGGAAATTCCTGAAATTATGTTTTTAAATATGTTATGCGTTTTCCAAATAGTTTACTTAGATGTTATCTTTTAGCTTATTAAACGGTATGATTTGTAAAATTATTTTAGAAGCGTTGGAAAGTGTTACATAAACTATGCTTGACGCATGATTTTTCGCTTTTGTTTTTTTCTATTCTGAACTTAGAAAAACTTTTTTTTATATAACAATTAAACATTAAGCGAAAAAGTATGATTGAGGTAAAGTTTATTACAAGGCTTCTGACAAAATCTCTTCATTTAAACAATGGATATTGTATTTAAATCTGTTTTCAAATTTAAATCAGTTACTTTCTGACAAATTTGCGTTATTAATAAAGGTATCAAATTTACAGTTATGGTTATTCGCAGGCTCAAAGAGTTGAACTGCGTTTTACATTTTGTAAAGCTGTTTTCAAATCTAAACCTGCCACTTTCTGACATATTCGCGAAAAATATTTATTTATAAAAGTATATAATTTGTCGGTAATCAGGCTGTAAGGAATCGAATAGTGCTTTACGTTTTACTATAACAGCAAACAGTCTATGAGAAATTAGCTGTAACTGAAGATGTACGGAATTTATAGGAAAACGAAGAACGCTATTCGATTCTTAGGCGCATTAATGTGAGGACCTGAATTGGTGAGTATAGGAAACCTGAGTTCGGAAAGAAAGTTATTTCTTGAATGTGTCGAGCAAATTTGTGCTGTTGAGTAAGAGAAAAATATTTTTTGAGACTCTTACAAACGAAGAGAACGCGAATAATAGTCGCCAACATTTAATTCTGTTCTTAAATCCAAAGGGGCTGCTTTCAGACACATTTTTTAATTCCTTTTTGTTCAGAAACCATGAAATAGCCAGGTGTTGTCATTCAGAAAGTTTGTAATCAAAACACATTTTCCATTTTTTAGTAAAGGCAGAAGATCTTTCAGAAAATACTGTCAAAGTCGGTATTTTGAACCAAATTGCCAATGCTTCAGCGACAGAAAGGAGAAAAGCGTGTCATAACGTGACAAAAATCGCTTATAATTCGATAAATAATTTATTGATAAAAAAATGGAAAACTCATTTCAATTCCAAATTGCTTCCATAGTCAGGTCTCTCAATTTTATGCTTTTGCATTTAAAAATGGAGTCAATGAAATTGTGTCAGAAAATTTCGAGTTGTTCAGCAGATCATTTGAGAAACCACCTTAATGGAAAATGAATGAAAGGGTTATTTCGAAAAAGGGCGGTGCTCGTATTATAGACAATTATGAAAGGTGCTCATTTTTAGCACTTTCCAACCTAGTTGAAAAGTGCTTATGACTTCGGTTTGTCTGGCCGTCTGCCGTCTGGCCGTCTGACCGTCTGGCCGTCTGCCGTCTGTCCGTGCTCTAACTCCCGTAAATATTCTCGGATTGCTCTGCAATTTTTATATGTTATAGTCGTTATCTATAGCATGTTCCCTATTTCAACGGAAGTGTGTAGCACTTATAGTTTTTTTACAGAGACACTCAAAAGAATTCCGTTACATCGCGGTCTATGGGGAAAAATCATTGACGGTTTATTTAAATAATGTTTCACTATTTTAAAAGCATTGTAATTTATATATATTACTAAGGTGCATTAGAAGAAGCTTAATATGGAACAGGGTGTGCATAGCACTTATAGTTACTTTACAGGGACAGTAAAAATAATTCCGTTACATTACGTCTATGGAGAAAAATCGTCTGCGGTTTATTTAAATACTGTTTCACTATTTTAAACGCATTGAAATTTATATAGATCACTAAGATGCATTACAAGAGACTTACTACGGAATATTGTGTGTATAGCAGTCATCGTTCATTTACAGGGACACGCAAAAGAATTATCTACTGTCTGTTAACAATAATTCCTGGAAGTGCGTTTTAAGTTATTGAACGCGATTTTAATTTTAACTTGCTTTTTGTCTATTACGTGGTGTGTATAAATTCTGTAGATCCTATACAGGGCAGTACAAAAGTTCGCGAACACATTTCTGTTTATTGACAAACTGAACTAAAATTATCATCCTATGTAGTATATATACAAATCTATAGATCCTATACAGGGCTGAATAAAAGTATTCGGATATGTTTCCGAATATTGTATATGTTGGAAATTCCTGAAATTATGTTTTTAAATATGTTATGCGTTTTCTAAATTGTTTACTTAGATGTTAGCTTTTAGCTTATTAAACGGTATGATGTGTAAAATTATTTTGGAAGCGTTGGAAAGTGCTATATAATCTATGCTTGGCGCATGATTTTTCGTTCTTGTTCTAAATCAGGTTGGACCATCGAATTTCATGAAACACATGTAAAGCGAACACATATAAAGCATTCTCAAACATATTCTCTTTTTTTTTTCTTTAAGTATTTGTTATTTGCTAACTGAAATCTACGTCTTTCTCTGATAAAAGTATTGAGGAATATGGTTATTAGATTTATAATAATAATAAAAAAATTATGAAATCCAGGCATATTTTTAAAATATGTAATTAAAATATATATTTATAACGACCTACCCGGCGTTACCCGGGCCCATCTAAAAATAACACAAAACGCGAAAAAAAATCTTAAAATAATGAAATATTTAAAATCGCTGCACGAATTCTGAATAAATGTTATTGAAAAAAGAACAAAATTTACTATATTGGGCTAAAAGGTAAAACTGGGGTAAAATCGCAGCAAATCGCGAAAAGACTCCAAAAGTCGCATCAAAAATCGCAAAGGACAAAATTTACTACATTGAGAAAAATTTAAAGCAAGAGATATTATTTTAAAATGTCACAAAAACGCCGCAAAATGTGTTATAACTCCAAAATTTGCGAAAAATTAAAACATTGCTGTACGGGTTCAGAATAAACTTTATTGGAAAGAGGACATAATTTACTATATTACGTCAAAAAATTGATTACAATCGGATTTCTTTTACTAGTGGCGAAAAATTACCATACATTCAGATAAAAAAAATAAAAACGGAAAAAATTGCAAAAAAATTAAAAATAGCAGAGGACAAAATTTAGTACAGTGAGCTAAAACACTGTAGCCGAAAATCTCTCACGAATGTTAAAAAATCAGCGCGAAACGCGAAAAAACGCTAAAAATCGCATTGAAAATAGAGGAAAACAAAATGTGCAAATTAGGCTAAATGTTTTAGACCGAATTCTTCTTACGAATGTAAAAAAATTGCCACGGAACGCAAAATATTGCTAAAAATGGCATTGAAAATTGTAAAAACTTCAAAAACCGCTGAGCAGAAAATGTACTATATTATAGAGTTAAAAGTTTGAAACCGATTTTGCATTTTCAAATTAATTATTTTACCACTAAATCTCATTATTTCTAAATAAAAATTTTATAGAAACAACAGTTAAAAGGTTAGTTTAAGATATTAAAATTTTAAAGTATTAGTGCAAAAATCAGTTTACGGCAGAAGTTTAAATAAGATGAGTATGCGCAATGGGAGCCGTAAGTGAGTTCGAGAAAAAATATTTTTTGAAAGGATTAATATTGGTATTTCTCTTAACTAAATATGTCGTTTATAAGTAAACGCATACTTTAAAAAACGGGTATTTTTTTTATTTTTTTTTTCTTGTATTTTGTGTTTCGAAGCCGATGCAAATTTTTAAAATATGCAGAAAAAAACTAAAGCCGCCGATGTGACTTTTCGGAAAATTTTTTTTTTTTGAAAAGCTTAATATTAATATTTTTCATACGGATGACACTGTTCGAAAGAAAAATAAATGCTAAATAAGTGATATATATATATATATATATATATATATATATATATATAGTCATATTTTGATCCGAAGTGCGGAAACAGATGTTTAAACATTGCAGAAAAATGCAAAAGCACCCGAAACGCATCGTCCAAAAAATATATTATGAAAGGGTTGATATTCATAGTTTTTAAAACGGATTATCGTGTCGGTAGAGATGAAGGTACCTGCTTTAAGCGTTTTTTTTCTCTTATTTCGAACGGTCGAGTGGATGCGGAAAGTGAAAGATGAGAGACGCGAAAAACGACGAATTTGAAAAAAAAGAATTTGATTTAAAGGGTTAATATTAATATGCTTTAAACGTATTGCACCGTTATATAGATAAAAGTACGATGATATGGCGTATATTTTTTGCTTTTTCGTATCTCCATTTGTCTAGCCGACAAGAGCCGCAAAAGACTGATAAAAAGTACGGTTAATTGGTTACTTCCCTGCTTTGAAAACTGTGCAACGGGATTTCGGCCACCTCATTGTGACTTTTTGAGCCATTTTACGATGTTTATTAAGGTTATTAGTTAATATATATCAATTAATCAACAAAAAATGAGAAATCTTAGCCGCAGGTGCATTAGGACCTGCTTTGGACTATCCTCACCCAAATTTTCAGACCTCTACTTGTAATAGATTTTACTGTAGCCATCGCGGACACACAAACATCTTTTTTTTATTAATATAAATTATTTCTGAATGGATTGAATTAACTGAGTTCAAAAGGAAGCACCATGATATAATAAATTATAAAGTACAACCTACATCAGCGTTTAATGCATTTTTTTCCTTCATTCTACTTTTGTTAAGTAATCAGTTGTTTAAAACTTGTTTTAACACCAATTAATAATTTTTACTTATTATATCAATCGTAAATGTAATCAGAAATATTCTTACACATTATATTTTCCAAAATAGGCTCAATAATGTCAAAATAGTAATAGGCTTTGAAAATTGGAAAATTCACGCTAACCAGTGTAAAATGCATAACTTTTTCTTTATTACAATTTCAATTAAATTATTTTTTCTATGAGGTGTCGGATGTAATTTATGTTTTACATTTATACTGTAAAAATCTGCTACGACAAACTCCCAAGGACTGGGTAACGCTTTTGTTTTAGATAGGTTTTAGTATTAGCAGTTATACCGCTACTAATTTGTTTGGTATTGATTTACTCGGAATCACATTTTTTTTCGTTTAAGAATTTTATTATAAAAAATTATGTTATAGACAGCTTACGTTATAAACGATTCCTTTATAGACAGTTCTTTTTCGCAAGTTTTACTGCATTTAGCTTGCGAGAGATATAGATTATTAAAAGATCTTAGCTCACAAAAAATATTTCCGAGCCCCCCACCCCCACACCCCCCCTGACATTACTCGCTGGTTACGGCCCTGGGTGGGGGGCTAAGTTAACGCTAGCCCCCACTCTTCCGAATATCGAAATTTCAAATATGCCAAAATTTAGCTCTCAATTAGCTCTAATTTTTTGCTCTCTAATATTAGAATTTCCTCTGGATATGGTACCGCGATATTCCAATTAGAATGGTGGGCGGGGGAGGGGGGGCTAAGTTAACGCTACCCCCTCTCCGAAAATCGAAATTTCAAATATGCCAAAATTTAGCTTTTAATTATCTCTAATTTGCTCTGCATTCATAGCCCAGTAAAATTGTGTTCAAAAAGTGCTTGAAGTGGAAAATTCTGGTGTAATTGTTTTTAGTGGCTTATTTTATGTTTTTTGGGGTGCTGAATACGAATCTGAAGTTGTCCAACAAAATTTTTTTCGGCAAATTAGTTTTTTTTACAAAAAACGTGTAAAAAAAACGGACTTTTTTCAGTTTTTTCAAACTAACTCCAAAATTGTACATTTTGCGTGAAAGTCAGCAATTTATGAATTAAAGAGAATAAAATTTCCTACATTTTATGTATTGACAGTTTTTTTCTATGATCAATGGTTTAGCCATGAGAGTGCCGCAAAAATGGGTATTAAAAACAAAAACTGTAAAAAAACGGGAATTACGGCACTGTATGTCGATGTAAAATGGAAACAAACCATTTAACGCAAATATTAACCATCAGTGATATTAAAAATTATATAAATGACTATATTTTATGCATTTAAAGTAGGGGAAAAGTGCGGTTCCGGCACCAGTGGAAGTTGGGAGCAGTGGAGCAGCTCCACCTACTTTCATGAGTCGAAGTTGCTCCTCCTCCGGAGAGTTCTTACTCTAAGAGATGATAAATTTTGTAAAAAAGAGGTAAAATTAGGTAGAGGAAGTAAAACTAGGTAAAATCGGCGAAAAACAGTACTTTTCGGAAAATTGTCAAAAAGCACATTTTTTTAGAGCCTTTCTGTTCATAAGACCTAAAAATAAACATTTAACTGCATACATTATACTATACTTTAAAAAAGTAGATAAAATTCTCTACAATTTATGTGCAAGTAATTTTCTTGGACCTTTAATAGTTATGAAAAAAGCAATGACGAATGCTCGAAGTAGTCATCCGCCTCCTTATTGAAGGCATATAACTTAAATGCATCATTATACATGTGTGCATCAGATACGTAAAACGTTGATGTTAGGTTATATAGGTACAAAAAATGATAAATAGTGATTCACGATTGATTAGTATGAAAACTGTTTAATGTTAAATAATATAGGAAAATTGGTAGGTATGTATTTTATAAAATATTAATTATTAAATTATTATTGACATTGATATAAACTTGTCAGTCAAACCGAGTCCTCATGGCCAATGGTTTCATGGTTTCTGATGGTATGCCTTCTAGGTCTTCTACACCTATAAAAAAGAAATTAATTATGTAATAGCTATTTACGCATACGGGCGCAAAAAGCCGTTTTTGTCCCGAGGATCGAAACTTATGCTCCGGAGAAGAACTGGTGCGTACGATATTTTTTAAAACGGTTGAATTAATTATAACTAAGTTAAGATGCATACAGCATTTTATCATAATATTATTTTTACCTCTTTTTAATATCAGGTCTCTTTTACAGCTCATTTCAGGAATCGGTCACTTTTAGACCCCAAATCAGGGAGCGAAAAAGCGATTATACTAAGTACCAGCGTTTAAAAAAATAATTAATGACTTAGTTTTAATTGTTTAAAAACTGTATAGTTATGCACGCTGTATTGGGATATATATTTTGAACACACCAAATTAAAAATGAATGAAAAAATAAGTGTGAAATGGAATGATTTATGTATAATTACCTTCAACTACTTCAGGGTATTCCGGGTCATCCTCGTTTTCTTCTATTTCAATATCAGGCATGTTATTACAACTGCTCTCGCAGTTCAGACACATATTAGAGCAGTTGAGGCCTGCTTTTTTACATCCACGGTTTTTATGGCATGTCTTCTTGCATTTGCAAGAAATCAGTTTTAGAACGGCTTGAGGTGCTGGTGGCTCTAGCGTGGTTATTGGCTCTAGACCATCTTTGGTGCTTTTCCAACCCCATTGTTCAGGACTTTTTTCACTCCCAAGCCATTTCTGAACTTGAAAATACACCCTTAAAGAATGTTGTTTAGCTGCAGCCTCAGTAGGAGGTAGGGACGCCAAATGGGTTGATGCCTTGTATGCAGACTTAAGGTAGCATAAATACCTCAATTTGTTTAATGACGTGGTTTCCTTGTCAGATAATTTGTACAAGGAAGTCAAAAAATGATTGCCAGCATCAGTAATTGCATCAGCATCTGCCATAGGGTCTTTAAAAATTTCAATGGTTTTAATTAATGCCGGGTTTCTTTTGAGAGTTTGAAGAAACCCCCATCTTTCCTATTTTGAAAAAGGCTGAAGTAGTGTCACAACCACTCATGGCATGAAAAAATAATATGTTGTCAGCAACCAATTGTTCAAGTTTGCAGTCAGGAGAAAAAATGAGTGCTGAAACTGTCCCTTTGCCTGGCTTTAAAAAATATACATTTGAATGTATGCCCCTACAGAGACCAATCACGATCACCAGCAAATCTACGTCTTCACTCACGATAACTACAGAGTTATGTTGTTGCGCAAGGTCCCTTGCTATGGTGATAATCAGTGTATCCGTATCTTTTCGTGCCTGTTTTGCGTGAATGTCAGCTGCTGCAAATTTATTTTTCAACATTAAAATCAAACGCTCTTTGTTTTTTATATTGCCTAGGAATTTTTCTTGTGGTACTGTAGGCACCATTGTTTCGTCGAACATCAAATCTACTGAAGTTTGTTTGCGTGATCTTCATGCTCGCTCAATTCATTTAGTACCTCTGCAACTTTCTTCCAGGTAACCATCGAACACAACTACAGCACTATCCTTGTATTTGTACTTAATCCCTTAGAGGGCAAGCGCGTTTTCTAAAAATGTTAAATTTTGCGATGTTTTGACACCAGTAAATTTAAATAATGAATTTTTACCTCCTCAATCTGCAAACAATAATACTAAATAGTTTTATTTAATAATACTGGTGGCAAAGTTATATATTAAAAAGTGGTATATATTATATACCGGTGCCCCTCAAGGGGTTAACAAATGACACATAACTTTCACAAATTGAAGAAAATGATTGACCCCTGTTCTACACGACTTTATGCAGTAACTATCCTCCATCTATGACATATATACAGCCTTGGAGATTTGCCTGTTCAGTTGCTGTAAATGCTTCGTATAAAGCAGACTTGGTTCCGTTTCGCATACCACTGTAGTCGAAGATAGGAAATGGATACGGACACAATTCATATTTCACAAACTCTTCAAGTTCTTCATCAGATTGTTTAGCAATCGTGATTCAGTGAAAAATAGTCGTCGGATTGATGGGGATAGTTTCATCATATATTTTGATTATCGAAAAACATACACATATTTAAATGTTAAGTTTTGAATTAAAAATATTGTTTGCGTGTCTGAAGAGGATTCATTATTATAGCTATGTAATTGTCCAATTGAATTTTTTTTTAAAGTGTCTATTGCTAATTTCCAAAAATTACTGTTTTTCAATGATTTTAGATAGTTTTACCTCCTGTACTTAATTTTACCCCCTTTTTCAAAATTTTATCTTCTCTTAGAGTACGAGCTCTCCGGAGGAGGAGGAGCACCTTTGACTTTTGAGAGGCGGTGGAGATACTCCACTGCTCCCAACTTCCACTGGTGCCGGATCCACACTTTTTCCCTACCTTAAATGCATAAAATATAGTCAATAATATAATCTTTAGTATCACTTGTGGTTAATATTTGCGTTAAATGGTTTGTTTTCATGTTACATCGACATACAGTGCCGTAATTCCCGTTTTTCTACAGTTTTTTGTTTTTAATACCCATTTTTGCGGCACTCTCACGGTTAAACCATTGATCATAGAAAAAAACTTTTAATACATAAAATGTAGGAAATTTTATTCTCTTTAACTCATATACTGCCAACCTTCACGCAAAATGCACAATTTTGGTGTTATTTTGAAAAAAAACGAAAAAAGTCCGTTTTACAGGTTTTTTGTAAAAAAAAAAACAAATTTGCCGAAAGAAATTTTGTTGGACAACTTTAGATTCGTATTCAGCACCCCAAAAACATAAAATAAGCCACTAAAAACAATTACACCAGAATTTTCCACCTCAAACTACAATTTGACTGGGCTATCAGTATCGAGATATTTCAATTACAAGAAAGGGGGCAGCCCCCCACCCACATTCGAATATCGAAGTTTCAAATATGCTAAAATTTAGCTCTCAATTAGCTCTCTAATATTAGAATTTGCTCTTGTTATGATATCGAGATGTTTCAGTTACAAGAAGCCGCCCCCCCCCCCCCCACTTTCGACTGTCGAAATTTCAAATACGCCAAATTATAGCTCTCAATTAGCTCTAATTTGCTTTCTAATATTAGAGTTTTCTCTGGTTATGGTACCGCGATATTCCAATTAGAATGGTGGAGGGACTGCGTTAACGCTCGACTTCCGAATATCGAAATTTCAAATATGCCAAAATTTAGCTCTCAATTAGCTGTGGGGGTCCAGCCCTCCCCCCACATTCGATTATCAAAGTTTCAAATATGCCAAAATTTAGCTCTCAATTAGCTCTAATTTGCTCTCTAAAATAGGCGTAGCGTGACTGAATTTTTTTTATTTTTTTTTGGGGGGGGGAGGGGCACAAATGTTTATTAAACACATACATGCGCGCACGCACACATTCCCATATACATATACAATGGTATCTTGGTTAAAAACGGCAATTTTTCACATTGGGTAAAAGGAATTCAGTTGCGATCTTCTAGCCCCCTAGACCTAAAAGTTTATTTTTCTTAAACATTTTCTTCGTACAGCAATTTTTGAATTTTTGGCGAAATGTTTATGTGATTTTTAGCGTTTTTTCGCGTTTTGCGACAATTTCTTAACATTTGTGTTAGGACACAAGTTTCAATCTTTTAACACAATATAGTAAAATTTGTCCTCTGCCTTTTTTTAATTTTTCGCGAAATTTTTGTGTGATTTTTAGCGTTTTTTATCTTTCCGAAGCAATTTTTTAAACATTCTTACGAGAAATTTGGTTTTATTTTTTCAGCCGATATATTACATTTTCTCCTCTGCGATGTTTTAACTTTTTGAAAATTTATTATATGATTTTTCGCGTTTCGCGGCGATTTTTTTGACATCCGTAAACGGAATCCAACATCAATCTTTTAGTCCAATATTGCAAATTTTGTGATCTGCGATTTTTTGATTTTTCACGAATATTTTATGCAATTTTAAGCATTCCGCGGCGATTTTCTTAAACATTCGTAAAATACATCTGTTTTCAATTTTTCAGCCCGATATAATAAATTTTGTCCTCAGTGATTTCTAAATTTTTCTTAAATTTTTTACGTGATTTTTAGTGTTTTTCCGCGTTTTTTGGTAATTTTTTAACATTTGTGATGCGAATCTGATTTCAACCTCTTAACCCATTATTGCAAAATTTGTCCTCTGCGATTTTTAAATTTTTCATGAAATTTTTATGAGATATTTTGGTGTTTTTTCGCGTTCTACTGCGATTTTTAAACATTCGTAAAAAGGGTCCAGTTTTAATCTTTCAGACAATTGTACTAAATTTTGAACTGTGCGATTACATTTTGTACTCAATTTTGTACTTACTGATTTTAATCGCGAATTTTTCATGTGACTTTTTGCGGAGTTTTTTTTTTTTTTTTTTTTTTTTTCCGTTTCGTGGAAGTTTTTAACATCTGTAACAAGAATCCAGTTACAACCTTTTAGTCCAATATAGTAAATGTTGACTTCTTTTCAATAATGTTTATTCGGAACTCGTTATAGCGAATTTGTTATGCGGGGTTTGGCGTTTTTTCGCGCTTTGCAACGATTTTTTTTTACATTCGTAAAATGAATCTAGTTACAATCTTTTAACCTAATATAATAAATTTAGTTCTCTGCGATTTTTAAGTTTTTCGTGAAATTTTTTTCAGTTTTTACACATTTTGAAGAGATTTTTCTAACATTCTTAAAATAAATCTGGTTTCAGTCTTTAAATACGATACCGTCAATTTTGTCCTCTGCAATGTTTTAATTTTTCGTAATTTTTTTTATGTGATATTTTTTTCCCGTTTCGTGGAGATATTTTCACATTCGTAAAAAGAATCCAGTTTTAAACTTTTAGCCCAATAGAGAAACTTTTTTTTCTCTTTTCAATAAACTTTATTCGGAATCCGTACTATGATTTTAATTTTTCATGCGATTTTAAAGCGTTTTCGCCTTCCGCGGCGATTTTTTGACATTCGTAAAAAGAATCCAGCTACAATTTTTTAACCTAATGTAATAAATTTTGTTCTCTGAGATTTTTAAGTTTTTCGCGATTATTATTTTTTGCACATTTTACGTTTTTATGCGTTTTGCTGCGATTTTTCTACATTCGTAAAGGAAATCTGGTTTCAATCTTTGAACATATAGTAAATTTTGTCAACTGTGGTTTTTAAATTTTTTGTGCTTTTTTTTCACGTTTTGTGGAGATATTTTCACATTCATAAAAATAATCCACTTTCAATCTTTTAGCCCAATACAGTATTTTTTTTAGGTAGATTTCGTAAGAAATACTACCTATTACATTCTCACCTAAGTTGGAAATTTTGAAAATTTTTTGCAGATCTACGCCGATCATCACTCGCAGAACCCAAAACCACCCGCAGTTCAAAACTTTATACATCTATCTATCTATCTATCTATCTATCTATCTATCTATGTCACTTTTTTATGACCACGATAACTGGGAAAATTCTGCATAAATCTCTTCCAAACTGATACATAAAATCAAGGGACATAAAATCTCGGTGGTCAAGTTCGTTAATGGGCAAAATCGAACCAAGGGGGTGGAAATGGGGGGCTTTTTGTGAAAACAGAAACCCCCCCCCCCCATAATTTCTTAATTATTATACGCATCGAATCCGTTTAAAGTTATTATTACTTCTAGGAAGAGGGCCGAAAATTTATGTAATCAACATTCTTATGTTCTTATATACTTCTTAAGAAATCAACATTCTTATATTATTATTTTTAATATAATTGTACAATTATGGCAAAAAGACGTGAATTCTGTTTCCCAGTAATTTTAGAAAATGACTTCAAACAGAAAGGGACGATAGACAAAGGATATCCCACTGTTTTAGGTTGATTTCATAAGAAATACTACCTATTACATTCTCACCTAAGTTGGAAATTTTGAAAAAATTTTGCAGATCTACGACAACCATGATTCCCAGAACCCAAAACACCCCCAGTTC
This sequence comes from Maratus michaelseni, assembly GCA_963931845.1. Classification (NCBI taxonomy): domain Eukaryota; kingdom Metazoa; phylum Arthropoda; class Arachnida; order Araneae; family Salticidae; genus Maratus; species Maratus michaelseni. The sequence goes on along the minus strand of OZ007599.1, from coordinate 78,241,395 downwards.
AAAAGTTTATATCTATCTATCTATCTATCTATCTATCTATCTATGTCACTTTTTTATGGCCACGATAACTAGAAAAATTCTGCATAAATCTTTTCCAAACTGATACATAAAATCAAGGGGCATAAAATCTCGGTCAAGTTCGTTAATGGGCAAAATCGAACCAGGGGGGGGGGGGGAGGGGCTTTTGTGAAAACAGAAAAAACACATAATTTCTTAATTATGATACGTATCGAATCCATTTGAAGTTATTATTACTTCTAGGTGAAGGGCCGAAAATTTATGTATGACAGATTTTTGATATAATTAAAAATTGCCTTAAGGGGTGGGAAGGGGGGGGGTTAGAAGAAAAAAAATCATAACTTCGTCAATTCCCAAGATTTCAAATCCGCTTAAATTTATTATAAATCCTCTTAATATTATCTAAAACTTTTATATTGACAAGTTTTTTATAGGGCCAACCGTTATAGCAAACAAAAATTAAAAACAAAAAAATCCCTGCCGGCTCCACCTGCAAACAAGTTATTTTTCGAAGTAGGCGGTTCCAACTCCCGCATCTTTTCGAAACTGATACATAAAATCAAGGGGCATAAAATCTCGGTCAAGTCCGTTAATGGGAAAAATCGAACCAAGGGGGGGAGGGGGGGGGCTTTTTGTGAAAACAGAAAAAAACCCATAATTTCTTAATTATGATACGTATCGAATCCGTTTGAAGTTATTATTACTTCTAGGAGAAGGGCCGAAAATTTATGTATGACAGATTTTTGATATAATTAACAATTGTCTGAAGGGGGGAAGGGGGGTTTTAGAAGAAAAAAATTCATAACTTCGTCAATTCCCAAGATTTCAAATTCATTTTATTATAAATCCTCTCAATATTATCTAAAACTTTTATACTGACAAGTTTTTTATAGGACCAACTTTTATAGCAAAAAAAAAAAAAAATCCTGCTGGCTCCGCCTGCAAACAAGTTAGGTTTCGAAGTAGGCGGTTCCAACTGACGCATCATCGCAAAAAGGTCATTTCTTCTGCAATTCCCGACAAACAGGCGCCGCACTGTCTGCGTCTTCGAAATTTACCTGTGCCTGTAGGCCGAGCCGTCAGGGATTTTTTTCTCTTTTCAATAAAGTTTATTCATCATCCGTAAAATGATTTTAATTTATCATGCGATTTAAACTTTTTTTTTTTTTCGTTTCGTGGCAATTTTTTAACATTTATTACAGGAATCGGGTTTCAATCTTTTAGTCCCGTTTAGTCCAATATAGTAAATTTTGTCCTCTGCGATTAAAAAACAAAAAAAAAAGGGGGAGAGAGAGATTTTTGGCGTTTTTTCGCATTCTGTGGCGAAAGGAATCCGGTTTAACTATATTGTATTAAAATTGCGTACATAAAAAATTGTACACGATTTTCTGCGGTTTTTCGCGGTTAGCTTCAATTTTTTAACACTTGTAAAATGAATTCGTTTTCAAGCTTTTAGACTAATATAGTATATTTTGTCCTCTGCAAGTTTAGAATTGCTCCCAAATTTTTTGGTGATTTTTCGCTTTTTCGGCAAATTTTTTACCTTTTTTTTCTAAACGGAAAAAAGTAACTCTGTTAAATTTTGCTTTCCTGCGATTAAATTAAAGTTGGACGAAAACAAAATCGTCGTAACGTGATGCTACGATGCTCAAAATATTAAACTAATTTGGGTCGAAATAAAAAAATTTAAAAATTCAAGGTTAGTTTGATTTGAGACCAGATCAGGTGTAGCCTGCACGGGTGTACACTGTTGACAGCAGTTGGACCCCACTACTAGGTTCATTTAATTCGAGGTTCACATGGAAAAAAAAAACGACCAAGTAAATGAGGAAAGCTCCACTAGATCATTTTATTGAAATTAATATTTTTGTAACAAATATAATAAACAGCACCAGAGCAACTGTATCTAACACCTGGTGGGAGGGGGGGGGGGGCACCACCCGCGGTACGGCGCTGATAATAAATAAAAGACATTTATAAAACTTTTAAGACATTTGAAATAAGTTTTTTTAAGAAGTAATTAATCATGTAATGTATGTGCGCCTGCAAAATTGTATGGAAAATTGCACCTTCAATAGCAACGGTTTTGCTTAACAATGGTATTTCTGGAACGGATTACCATCGTTTACCAAGGTACAGCTGTATATTAACTTTAAAACAGTTCATTCAAGAAGGCTTTTATTTTGAAAAAAAAAAATCACAACCATTGCATCTTAAAAATGCGGATGTATAGTAGAAGATACAGTAGAAGTGCTGTCAATAAAAAAAATAATAAGCAAGAGAGAGGAACATATTTAATAACTAAATGAAGGAAATATTAATTATTTTTTATAATCTTAGTGATGTGTGGTTGCATTCCATTGATAAATAACTCCAACGACACAGCTTGGAAAAGCAGGATATTTATGACTTGATTAAATTATAATTAAAGTTACAACAAATGAAATGAAATATACATTGCGGGGAAACAGAACTCCCGCTTGATAAACACAACTACATTTTCTAAAATCTACAGACGGAATGAGAAGAAAAGAAAAAGTACATGTAGATACTAACCGCAGACCATCGGAAAAAACAGCTGACACATTGAAATTGTCCGCAGCTGTAATAAAGTGATAGTTCAAACTTTTGTTTAATGAATGTTCGTATCAGGGTTTGTACTGCACAACACAATTTTTGCTACCAAATTCATTACTTCAAAGAAAAGGAGTTCAGCTACCTATACTGATCGGACATCTGATTAAGTAAAAAAAATGAAGAAATATAAAATGAAAATTAAAGTAGTTATTTCATTTCCATTTTGGGTCAATACAAGACAGGTCTTAATCGACTGTATCAACATATTTTAGAAATTGATGTTCAGAAAGATGGAAGGGCACGTCCCCCCCCCCCCCCGAGGCTACGCCTATGCTATATTAGAATTTGCTCTCTGCTTCTGGTATCGAGATATTTCAGTTACAAGGAGGAGCCGAGTGTTAACTTAGTCCCCCCCCCCTACCTCTCCACTTTCAAATATCGCAATGGCCAAAATCCACGTTTTTAAAAAATTAACTTTAAAAATCAAATTTCCACTTGATCATTTAAAAAGAGTTCAAATTCATTTGCATACTATTTATCTACGAAAGCGAATTTTTGCATGGGGTTCTTAAGTTTCGTAAATACTTTTAGAACACCTAACAATTACATCCATGCTAGAGATTTATGCATTCATACATTCGACGCCTTTTTTTGGAACCCAAACCCAACGACTCTAAAAACCCGAGCCAGAGAATAAACAGCAGAAAATCATTACTAACATTTAAAAATTGTTTAAAGATTTATTTTTTTTATTTAAATATATCTCGTTACATAGAAATAAATATTAATCCTAAATACTCTTTTACGTTTCGTAATTTTTCATGTCCCTGAAAATTTGTTTAAAATAACAGATTTGTTATTTACTCCCAACCACTGGCAGAAATCAACATTCTTATATTATTATTTTTAATATAATTGTACAATTATGGCAAAAAGACGTGAATTCTGTTTAACAGTAATTTTAGAAAATGACTTCAAACAGAAAGGGACGATAGACAAAGGATATCCCACTGTTTTAGGTTGATTTCATAAGAAATACTACCTATTACATTCTCACCTAAGTTGGAAATTTTGAAAAAAATTTGCAGGTCTACGACAACCATGACTCTCAGAACCCAAAACCACCCCCAGTTCAAAAGTTTATATCTATCTATCTATCTATCTATCTATCTATCTATGTCACTATTTTATGTCCACGATAACTGGAAAAATTCTGCATAAATCTTTTCCAAACTGATACATAAAATCAAGGGGCATAAAATCTCGGTCAAGTTCGTTAATGGGCAAAATCGAACCAAGTGGGGCGGGGGGCAAATGGGGGTTTTTTGTGAAAACAGAAAAAAACTCATATTTTTTTTTATTATTATACGTATCGAATCCGTTTAAAGTTATTATTACTTCTAGGAAAAGGGCCGAAAATTTATGTATGATAGATTTTTTATATAATTAAAAATGGCCCCAAGGGGGGGGGGAGGGGTGTTTTAGAAGAAAAAAAATCATAGCTTCGTCAATTCGCAAGATATTAAATCCGCGTAAATTTATTATTAATCCTCTTAATATTATCTAAAACTTTTATATTGACAAGTTTTTTATAGGACCAACCGTTATAGCAAAAAAAAAAAAAAAAAAAAAAAAAAAAAAATCCCTGCCGGCTTCGCCTGCAAACAAGTTATTTTTCGAAGTAGGCGGTTCCAACTCCCGCATTTTTTCGAAACTGATACATAAAATCAAGGGGCGTAAAATCTCGGTCAAGTTTGTTAATAGGCACAATCGAACCAGGGAGGGGGTATGGGGGGACTTTTTGTGAAAACAGAAAAAACCCATACTTTCTTAATTATGATACGTATCGAATCCGTTTGAAGATATTATTATTTTTAGGAGAAGGGCCGAAAATTTATGTATGACAGATTTTTGATAAAATTAAAAATTGTCTTAAGGGCATGAGGAGGGGGGGGGGGTTAGAAGAAAAAAAATTCATAACTTCGTCAAATCCCAAGATTTCAAATCTGCTTAAATTTATTATAAATCCTCTTAATATTATCTAAAACTTTTATATTGACAAGTTTTTTATAAGACCAACAGTTATAGCAAAAAAAAAATAATTAAAAACAAAAAAATCCCTGCCGGTTCCGCCTGCAAACAAGTTATTTTTCGAAGTAGTTGGTTCCAACTCCCGCATCTTTTCGAAACTGATACTTAAAATCAAGGGGCATAAAATCTCGGTCAAGTTCGTTAATGGGCAAAATCGAACCAAGGGGGGGGGGATGGGGGGCTTTTTGTGAAAACAGAAAAAGCCCCATAATTTTTTAACTATGCTACGTATCGAATCCGTTTGAAGTTATTATTATTTGTAGGAGAAGGGCCGAAAATTGATGTATGACAGATTTTTGATATAATTAAAACTTGCCTTAAGGGCATGTGGAGGAGGGGGGGTTAGAAGAAAAAAATTCATAACTTCGTCAAATCCCAAGATTTCAAATCTGCTTAATTTTATTATAAATCCTCTTAATAATATCTAAAACTTTTATATTGACAAGTTTTTTATAGGACCAACTCTTATATCAAAAATAAATAAATAAATAAAAATAAAAAAAATCCTTGCTGGTTCCGCCTGCAAACAAGTTAGGTTTCGAAGTAGGCGGTTCCAACTGCCGCATTACCGCAAAAGGTCATTTCTTGTGCAATTCCCGACAAACAGGCGCCCCACGGTCTGCGTCTTCGAAATCTACCTGTGCCTGTAGGCCGAGCCGTCAGGTTTTTTTTTATGTTATTAACACTGACCATGCACAGGCTTCAAAATCAGGTAGAATATTTGTACTTTTGTTCTATCAATAACAACTCAATTCTATTTCAAACAATTTTTTAAATGAATTTAAAACACTTTTAAGAAACTTAGAGTATGTTCTTGTTTCTCAAATAGCAATTTTTTTCTTTCCGCTCTTTGTAATTTGTGAAAAAATAAATTAAAATATTTTATCTTGAACCCACCCAAGCCCGAAGAAGTTTTTGTGGCCAGGGCACTTTCAATTTTTCGTGCCCCCCTTAGACCGGTTGATTTACTGATGCTAGTTTTTTTTAACATATTACACACTTATTCGAAAAGTGTCAACTTAAAAAATTAAGTTTTCCGGAAAACTGAAAAATGGTTCCAGGAATAAAAATAAAATATTTTTCTATTTTTTATTGAAATGTGCTTTTAACCATAGATTGAGATATATTTTTGTCATTTTATCGTATTAATATCTCAAATATCACATTTTGTCAGTTGTTTCACTTTTCGAATAAATTTGCAATATGATAAAATTGGATGACTTGACAAATACAGTACATCAATTGCTAGAAAATTCTGCTAAGAAATCTATTTATTAATGATGTTATTGGTATTAAATGATAAAACTTAACTGATAGTGAGAGCAAACAAAAGTCCTAAAAGTATTTAAACAACTTCTAATTTAAATTCTAATTTCGTGCCCCTCAGAAATTTTGTGCCCGTGCGATAGTCAGGGCCTGCCAAACTCGGATTCGAACTGATCCAGTTTCATATTTAATGCATGCTTAATAAAAGAAGAAAAAGTAAAAATTTGCAACGTTTTGTAAAATGGTAAATGAATCACTTATTCATACATGTATATGTATGTTTGAAAATTTTTCTATTGTTTTTTGAGTATTTTGTACGGTTGTTTTATTTTTTCTCTTGTTTGTTATTAAATCAGTTTGACAACCTCCTACAGTTGTCTCTAGAAGTTTAACAGCTTTTGGAATGCAGTAAAATCGAGTAAAACTGCTAAATCACAACTTGTAGCAGTGTAATCACCTGTAATCTATGTGTAATCAGGTATAATCACATGTCATCACAGTAATCAGCTGTAATCATTGCGATTCTGTAATCTCGTAACCAATTTTTCTATTGAGAGCTCCCTTGTGTATTTCTGTGTGTTGTAAATTTCCTTGTGTGTGCTATCTCGTCCATGTATGTATTGACGATGACTTATAAGCGGGCGCTTGACGCCAAGCACACAGGTCAGATGTATGTTAATAAAATGTCAAATAGCAAACAAGGAAAAAAAGAAAACAGCCGCATAAAATACTCAAAAAACAATAATTTTTTATTCAAAAACTGTTGTATTTCCGTATGCCAAAAAATCAATAGGTTACTATTTGTAAGTGATTGATGACAGAAAAGGTATGTAAACAATCGGAGGGCATTAATTTTTCTCAAAAAATTATGTTCAATATTTAAAGATTAGCTATACTGGATACAATTGGACAAGTACTATAATAAAACAACGGTTTGACAAATACTTGGAAGTACATCAATCGCTTCACACAAGCCATAAAGATTTACAACATGCCTGAATATATTGCTACTAGGTAGTACCAGTGCCGAAACTAGCCTTTTTGGCGCCCGGGGCAAACATGGATTTTGCCCCCCCCCCCAAGCGAATTTTTTCTAAGTTTCTAAAATTTAAAGTATATAAACAGATAATCTGTAATACTGAACTAAGTAATCAGCTTTGTCAAATACTGTTTCATTAAAACCTTGAAAATGGAATCGAAAGGAACCGAAAACTATTCCGCTTTATACAGGTTTTCATCTTAGGAAGTATAATTATTGATATTCTCAGGGACGTTATTTAAGGGGTCGTGATGGTCTCGATCGCAAGGGGCCCCCAAAATCCTCTTTTGAGTTCAACAAGAAAAATTATTTTTTGATCAAAGGATTTTCTTAGCACTTTTTTTTAATTAGTATTAATACATAATTTTCATGTAATTTAAATAGAATATTTTTTATACCATTTGCTATTCCCAGAAATGTTTTAGTTATGTTTAAATGTTTTTTCTTGTCTTCTTTTCTATTAGCAATTATCAGAATTGTGAACGGTTGTGGAGGGTTGGGGTGAGACTCAAAAACTTGGATATGAGCTGAAAGGAACCCTGTTACTGTTAGAGACTTTTATGACGATTTAATTACACAGATTCAGAGTCTAATTAAATCAGATCTGATAAATCTAAATCTGGATCGTGACACTGGGGCCCCTGATTTAGGGGTGCCCCATACTTGGTATGCTGTTTACATAAAGCTGATATTTAGAATGCATTTGACTTTGTTACTGATTATAATCGATATTTTGCAGTTTTAGAGTATGATAATATTGAAAACAAAAAGAAATTCAGCTTGACTATTACAGGGGCACACGATGTATTTGTCCCGGAAATTTACATCTGGATCTAAAAAAATAATTACAGCTAAAGGATGGGGCGGCAAAACACGTAAGAATGGGTAAAAGACGAATATATATATATATATTATATATATATATATATTTGCAAAGATAAAGGCAGAGACGACTTTATTATCCATGTCACCCTGTGCGAGGTTCTTTTCTGCGTCTCTACAAATGCTATATTCTTAAGAAAGAAAAAAGAGGAGGAGAGGTTACTATTTTATCTTGCATATGTTTCGTCCCCTTAGATTTTAGTGTCATTAGCAATAGCCAACTTCGCGTCCTTTAAAGCCGGATCTGTATGTAAAAAAGTAATTGTAACAAATGGTATGGTGGCATTTTTCATTTATCTGGAAATGGCCAAAGGACGAGAAAATAATTTGGGAGAATAGAGGCAGGGGCGGCTGCGGTTTTATTAGTCATAGAAACTTGGGTATGGTTTTCTCCCTGCACTACAAATGACTTTTTTTTTTTCAAAAAAAGTTTTAACAAAGAGTTTTATTTTGCGTATTTTTCAAATTATTCTTTCAAATATTATTTGTTTTTAGTATCCAAGGCAGTCGCCCAACCTCGCCCCCTCTAATAATACTAGATTGGATCTGGATAAAAAAGTAATTTCAGCAAAATTAACAGGCCGGCATATTCCAGTTGCCGCCAAGGGCGGCAAAACGCTTAGAAAACTTTCGCAAAAAGACGAGTAAAAAACTTTTTGGAAGATAAAGCCAGGGGCAGTTTCGGCTTTACTAGCCATGGCGCGCTGTACGAGATTTTTTACTGTACCTCTACAAAGGCTGTGCTTAAAAGAAAAAGATTTTACTGAGAATTTTACTTTGGGCATTCATCCTCCAATTTGTGTTTATTGTCCAGGGCAGTCACCCCTCGATCATGACAAAATGGAAAAAGAAGAAAGCTCCACGCTGGGAGAAAAGGGAAAAAATAGAACAGCCTTCATGGAATATTTTTATCTAATAGAAAATCAAAGTGAAGGAATCGTTTGCCAATTATCCATGCTGGACAGTGCAGTACCGTATCCAGACGACGTTGAACAGTGTCATATACAGACACGAGTAGGGACTGACCTTGAAAAATGTTAGTGATTCTCCTAAACCACAGGAAGAGATTTAAATGATAGACGACATAGACATGATACATTTGGAATGGGAGAAAGAAAATAGCCTAAGAGAACAGTTCGTTTTTTATTCATTTGCTATCTTGTATTGTAGACGAATCTTTTTGTCTATTTTAATGCATTTGGTTCATTTTTCTTTTGGATTTTCCGGCTGCGAGACTTTTTATACAAATTTCATATATATATACATTTCTATATCAAACAACAAACAAAACCTGCAGTTGGCGCCCCCTCAACCTTCAGTTCTGCTGGCGCCCGGGGCACGTGCCCCCTCAACCTTCAGTTCTGCTGGCGCCCGGGGCACGTGCCCCCTCTGCCCCCCCCCTTAGTTTCGGCCCTGGGTAGTACGTCTAGTTCATTATTAAAACAGAAGCAGAAAGTTGTCTGGCACATAGCAGGGCTGTAGCTAGAAGCAAACAATAAGGGGGTGCTCAAAAAATCTAGGGGGGGCTCATACTATTTCTCTCTCTGACACATGCACGTACAAACAAAGATATATATGATCAAAGTATATATATAAAAGTAAATTAGTGCATATTAGGTAGATTTTGTAAGAAATACTACCTATTACATTCTCCCCTATGTTGAAATTTCTGGAAAATTTTTGCAGATCTAAGCCGATCATGACTCTCAGAACCGAAAACCACCCCCAGTTCAAAACTTTTATCTATCTATCTACATCACTTTTTTATGGACACGATAATTTCAATAATTCTGCACACATCTCTTCCAAAAGTAATACATAAAATCAAGGGGCATAAAACCTTGGTCAAGTTCGTTAATGGGCAAAATCGAACCAAGGAGGAAATAGGGGGCTTTTTGTGAAAACAGAAAAACCCATAACTTCTTAATTATGATGCGTATCGAATCCGTTTAAAGTTATTATTACTTCTAGGAAAAGGGCCGAAAACTTATGTAGGACAGATTTTTATATCATTAAAAATGGCCTCTAGGGGGAGAGGGGGGAATAGGGGTTCAAGAAGATAAAAAATCATAACTGTCAATTCACAAGTTATTAAATCCGCGTAAATTTATTATAAATCCTCTTAATATTATCTACAATTTTTTTATAGGACCAACCCTTACAGAAAAAAAAATTAAAAACAAAGAAATCCCTGCCGGCTCCGCCTACAGACATAAGTAGTTTTCGAAGTGGGCAGTCCCAACTGCCGAATCATGGCAAAAAGGTCATTTCTTCTGCAATTCCCAATAAACAGGCGCCCCACGGTCTGCGCCTTCGAAATCTACCTGCGGCTGTAGGCCGAGCTGTCTGGGATTTTTTCATATTGTAGGCACTTTGTTTCTTATTAAATTGTTTATAATAACTTTATTTCATTCTAAGAAAAATAAAAACTGCAGACAGGGATGTAATGGAGGATATACGGTGGATACGCCGTATATTTTCTGGATTATGTTAAGGAATACCGTATACCTACTTCTCAGAAACACTATACACTGCTCAAAACAATTAAAGGATATTTGAAGTTTTATATAAAATAAAGATATAAACGAAATTTTTTTTGCCGAAAATAGAAGAAGAGAATCACAAATGCAAATTTTTCTGGTTTTCAAACTGTGGAGTATGCAAATTTTGAGTTCGACGTCAAAAACGTCGTTTCAGCGGCAGCGAATGAAATTTGACTTTCAACTGGATAAAAGAGAATGAAGACAAGGATGATCGGCATTCAGTGATTGCTTTGTTTCGATGAGTACGATGTCTCAGCGAAGTCATTTGACAGATTCAGAAGCTTGGAGAATTGTTGTTAGGTTAGAAGGGGGCCAAACTCAAGCCGAAGTAGCGCAAGCCATTGGAGTGTCACAAAGTGTCATTTCCAGGATCTGGAACCGTTTTTTGGAGAGTGGATGTGCAGGCCGAAGACCAGGGCAAGGTCGTAGACGGGCAACAACGCCCAATGAAGATCGGTATTTAGCGTTAACAGCTCGGAGACACCGAAACATGAACGCTACTCTTCTCCAACAACACCTTCGCTCGGCTACAGGCACCACGATTTCAACTCAGACTGTCCGAAACCGGCTCCATGCCTGTAGGTCTGTATGCTCGCCGACCGATGGTATGTGTTAGATTAACATCAAGGCATCGTCGCGACCGCAGGGAGTGGGCAACCGAGCATGTCAACTGGAGGAGAAATGAATGGAGCAATATTCTGTTTTCTGACGAGTCCCGTTTTTCTGTGCATCCGGATAATAGGCGTATTTTCATCTGGAGGGACTGTGGCAGTAGGAATAATCCTGCGTTCGTGCACGAAAGTGTCAGATTTGGCGGTGGAGGAGTGTTGGTGTATGGTGGCATCTCCATTGACGGGCGCACTGACCTCTACATCATTCGAGATGGAGCTCTGATTGGTCGCCGATATAGGGATGAGATCCTCAGACCTATTGTAGTCCCTTACGCTGCAGCAATCGGAGATAACTTCATTTTAATGGACGATAACTGCAGGCCACATCGTGCAAACCTGGTGGAGGATTTCCTTTTCGAGGAAGGAATCGTTCGAATGGAATGGCCAGCGTGTTCTCCAGACATGAATCCAATCGAGCACGTCTGGGACGCTCTAGGAAGACGAGTTTCTGACCGCCAACAACCCCCACAAACTCTCCAAGAACTGGAAAGAGCTCTTCTGGAAGAGTGGGGCAGAATACCCCAACTCGTCATTAATAGCCTCATTGAGTCCATGCCTCAAAGGTGTTCAACGTTGCTGGCCGCCCGCGAAAACCATACCCCCTACTGAAAATGATTTTCTTTGAAGAAAACACCTTTTCTTATTCTTTTTTTCTCATATGCACAAATTGTGTTTTTTTCCTTTTGTACACAAATACGCAATAAAATGCATTTTTTTCTGCCAAACATGTGTAATTTATTCTCATATAACCTACTATGTCTGTCGACCATGTATCAATCAGCTAAAAAGTTTCCCAGATACAAAATCCACCTAAAACTGCAATATCCTTTAATTGTTTTGAGCAGTGTAGCATATACTCTTTAGAACATAAACTCTTTAGCATATACTCCCTCTGCCTACAGCGTATGCCCTCTGGTTTTTTTACAACTACATCACTGGCTGCAGAATGAAAATTTTCAGTGTAAAATTATACTAGTGAAATAATAAGTGATGATGCCAGTAAGTAAATAAAAAGCTCACTGTTCAAAAGAGTTGCAACCTATAATTTTTTTCTGAATATTCCCTGCCCTTAAAGATTCTAAAGTTATGTTTTTATATGATAAAAAACATTAGAAAAATCAAGGATGTATTTTGCATTTTAAAATTATTCAAATGCTAAAACCACTTGTATTTAAATTGGCTATTAGCTTTATCATTAGTATATAAATTAAGGATCTTATATATATTTAAACTAGGATGACTCAAATAGGAAACATAATCCTCTTTAATAAAAAGCTATGCGTTGCTGACGACTGGTATTTTCGATATTCGTTGCCACAGATTAATCTCGGAAAATGAAACATTTGAAGTTGCTGAAAAAATTAATTGCTCGAAAAATATTTGTCAGAAAATTGTTAGACAAACTTCGTTAGAAAAGTAAACAATTGTATTTTTCTTGATATAAATTTCAATTCTAATGATTATGCCGTTTTTGAAATATTGAATTTCAAAAATTACCAAATTTCACAATGGAGTACCACAGCAAAATCTTCACGTGTAAAAAGATAATGATAACGGCCATGTGTCCTGACGTATACTGGCTATAGCACGAGTCAGAAATTATAGTAGCCTTACTATTCTGTTAAAATACAAAAGTGAATTATGATGCCACGAGTGCGTGATTTTTATTTAATCCTTCTATATTAAAAAAAAGTAACCTGGAACTGAGCCAAAAACGATTTAGAAATGGACCAATCAAATTCTGTGTAGATAATCCGGGTTATTCTCATCACTTTTTTACTAGGGACTTTTTTGAGAAGCTATTACTTTTTTTCTAGCCATCCTACGGATTCGAAAATCATACCACCAGACGCGAAATATAACAAGCTTTGAGAAATTCAAAAAATTATCACGGTCGGACAATAAAAACTCAAAAAATCCTTAAAAATCGAGTAAAAAATCTTTTATTGAAAAAATCATTTTTTTATATTGTTGCCAATTTCTAAATAAGCGCAAAGGATTATGTTTTATCTCAAATAAAAAATGTATTTGCGCGAGACTATTAAAAACAATAATGACAGTTTAAAATAATAATTAAATGATCACGTGTTGAAAGCACGAAATAAAGAAAATTACGTCATAAAAATTGTGTTTACACATGAATATTAAAAATAAAAAAGATGAATTAAATGAAAAAGCATTATAACCAGTTAAATGAAAAAGCTGATAGCCCCGGTATATCGGGACAGTCGGTGCATACACCAATAATGCTGGCTTCTAAAATTTAATTAAATTATAAGCAGAGTATTGGAAGCTGAAAAATAAATGGCAGAGTGTGGCAGAGTGTAAAATGAACAATGATAAAACAAGTTAAGTTTTAAATAAACTAAACGTTTATTAACAAAAAGCATTTAAAAATAAATTCAAACAGAATATAAATAAACTTAAAGTATGAAAAATAAACTTACATAACGAAATATTTTAAATGGCTGACAAGGCAACGTGGCAAAACATTCCATCTCATTTTTTACAATATCCATTAACAACATCTAATTCAGGACACGATGTTTGCATAAACTTATAATAAACTTCATAACTTCAAATAAAAATACGTAGTGTAAACATCTTTCACTATCTGTAAAACATCTTATACTTTCAACCAAACGAAAAGGGAAATGGATAACTACAGCTGACATATGGTTGAAATAAAATAAACATCTGGTCTTATAAAACAAAGTCCAATAAAATGAAACTCCATTATGCTGACCAGGCAAAAATGGTTTCTTGAACTCATTAAAAGAAAAAAACCAGATAATGATAATGTGGTGTTTCAATCTTTATATCCCAGTCCAAACCAACAGCTGAATCAAAGTTGTAGTACTTAAGAGGGTGTCACGTCATTTATTCATAAAAGCCCTCTTGTGTTAAAGATAACAAACATGCGATCCAGATAAGGCTAATAACGTTGGAGGAAAAAAAAACAGCAAGCTGATATGACGTTTTGAAAAACAAAGTGACGTAATTGTGATCTCTGAAAAGATCGATCTAGATAAACAACTGAGGTTTGAATGGGAAAGGAACAGCTGTTTAGATTAAGTTTTAAAAAGAAGTTTAAAGGAAAAGAAATGAAAGCATTTGAATATTGTATAAGTGATCAAGGAAAGCTTTATATATGCTAACATTGCCCCCCCCCCCCACTTATCACTTATACTAAAACTAAAATCGTATTCAAATTGGAAACAAACAAAAATTACTCTCGCTCCACATACCAAGTATTTAAATCTACCACCTTTGATAGATGTATAAACACAACATACAACAATTAAAGTTTGTCATATAAAAACACTTTTCAACATTAACAACAAATATATAAGACAATACAGTATAACAATCTACTTAAGTAAAGAAAACTTTACAATGAAACACACAACTTTATTCTGAAAACTCAATTCTTATGAGCTTTGCATAATAGGTTCAGAAATATACCATTAAAAAAAATGCATAAGAAATTCTACAAAGTCCAATATTTATGCAAATAAATTTGAATATCTCAAGTTGAATTTTAACATTAGTAAATGCAATCGCATTTTGAAGAGTAAATTACATGGTGATCTTGTACATATTTTGTCTTGACCTTTGAACCTTGAAATTGAACAACAGATTTACCTCACCATATTAAGTATGGCTACACTTTTACCTTACCTCACCATAAAAATGGCTACATTTTACTACAGGTTACCTCACCAAAAAAATGGCTACACCTTTTACCTTACCTCACCATAAAAATGGCTACATTATATTATGCAAATCTATGAAGAAAAGTTACACGTATACTATAAAAAATTATTGAAACAAACACTTTTCATATACAGGCAATATGACATATATATATGCAAAAATAGATCAAATAATTAATGGCCATTAAAAAAAAACAATAAAGATTAATATTTGTATGTAAACGGATATCATATTTTAACAGACATACAATACATTCAGCTTTCATATGTGGGCCCACATTTTTCATACCAAACACTCAATCACAAGTAACAAAAATATAGATATAGGTTAACCTTAAATAATTCAATATATATAAGAACTATATATACTATATATACTAAGCAAGTTTAAATTTTATGTATAAAGACTTCTAATAATAATTATAGCATGCTAATTCAAAAATTTAACAACAACATGTAACAAACTTAACAATAAACTTAACAATTAACAACTTATTACATATCAAAATTTCCATATGAGCGGGACCTAAAAATGACACTTCCATAATATATAAGGAGGAACTTACAAAACAAAGAAAACGTTCCCGCGATAAGGCCTTCCGGTGGCCAGAACACCCACGAAAGCCGCTACCCCCTGCAGGCCACTCTGGCTGATTACATTTCTCATCCCTGCGAGACGCTTCCTGGGGCCGCTCGGACCCCGGAGGATGAACTAACATGGGGTCTGAACCGTATTCCAGCGGGAAATTAAATGCTCATTGGAAAGAAAGAGAGTAATAAAACTTTTTTTTTTTTGAAGAAAAACTTTTGTATAAACACATTAAATTCAAACAATTTATAGAAAAATATATTTTGCAAATTGAAACTCACAGGTTTCAGAAAAAGTTAAACATCAAAGTTTAACATAAAAAAAATTCATACCGAAGTATGTGTTTATACTTAAATAATATGTGATGTTCAAAGGAGGACTTTAGGGAAATGACAATGCAAGAGACCAAAAGAAAATTTATGATTTAGAATTAAATATAGCTTCCATAAATTTATTCAAATCAAATTTTGTAAGGGGCTTAGTGAAAATATCGGCTAGGTTGACTTTGCTATTTATATGTTTAACTGTGAAAAGTTCTTGGTTAAGTAAATCACGGACGAAGAACAATTTTATGTCAATGTGTTTGGTTCTGTAATTCTCAATGGGGGATTTAATGAAGTCGATAGCAGCCATGTTATCCACTAAAAGTGTAGGTTTAATTTTTTGACCTGAAAATATGCTCTTTTCGTAACATTCATTGTTAATCCTACTGAACCACAAGAGTTCTTTAGTTGCCTCGGTTAAGGCTACAAATTCCGATTCTATTGTGGATAAACATATGGATTTCTGCTTAAATGCCCTCCATGTTTCTGGTGATTTATCTAATAAAACCATTTGCCCACCCATTGAGGTTCTATCGTCCCGATTTGATGCAAAATCTGCATCAGTATATGTAATTAGATTGATTTTGTTACATGTTAAGTCAAGTTATTGGTGTTTTGTTTGATTTGCGTAACCCAGCAATTTCAATAATCCATTCCAATGTACAATTCCAGGATTACTTTGGAACTGGCTGAAAATATTGGCCGCATACGATATATCAGGTCTAGTACGACTTGTGATGAACCCCAAGCATCCTAAGACACTTCTGTATGAATATTGAAGCATTTCTTTAATTCCATCGTTTGTTTGAGGACATTGAGTTTTGGAATAAACCATACCCTTACAAATTGGTAAGGAAGATATAGGAAAATTAAATTCTTTGAAGCGGGAACATACTTCTTCTATATATTGTAATTGATGGATCAATACTTTACCCCCGTCTTCTTCAAACTCTATACCTAACAATTTCTTGGTTTTTCCTAAAATCTTTATGTCAAAATGCTTCATTAGGAGGTTAACTATTTTGTCAATATGCCTCTTTTCTTTACCTAGGATTACGAAATCATCAACATATAATAGTAAAACAATATTTTCGTTAAATGTACAGACACAGTTGCACCAACTTAATTTTATAAAACCTAAACTGATTAAAACCTTATGTAATTCTAAAAACCATACATGGCCACTTTGATGTAAGCCATAGATCGCCCTTAGTAGCCGACAAACTAAATTTTCTTTACCTTTTTGTATAAAACCTGGGGGTTGTTTCATGTAAACCTCTTCTGTTAATGGAGCGTACAAGTATGCTCCTTTTACATCGCACTGCAAATGAGTCCACACTTGACCTGAAACTAAGGCTGAAAAGAAAAATCTAACTACGCTGAAGTTGACGACTGGGCTGAAAGTTTCCTCATATGTTTCACCTTTAATCTGCTTGTATCCTTGAGCAACTAATCTAGCCTTGTATCTTGCAATTTTTCCTTTCTCGTCATGTTTTATGGTGTATACCCATCTGCATCCAAGAGGTTGTATCCCTTCTGGTAGTTTTGTTAAATGTCATACTTTTCTGCTATACATTATGGCCATCTCATCCCCCATTGCACTTTTCCACAGTTCCCATTGTGGTGATTTGAGTGCCTGTTTATTATATGTGTTCGGTATGGTTAGGTTTTCTAGTCATATATCAGTTTGGTTATTTTCTGGAATTTGGCCGTATGTTTGTGTATAACAAGGACTGGAGCTTGAACTTGAACTTCCTGATTTACCTTGAACTAGGCCTTCATATTTGTCTGCCCTTTTAAAAGAAAATAGATATGGTTCAAATTTGATACCGTTACGAAGACAGTACTCCCTCACATCTTTTATTGATCTTAGTCTTTCCCCTTTACCTTGTTCATAGTAATAAATATCTGTTCGTCCCCCTACTGGTCTAGTTTTAGCTTTTCTGATCCAAACAGCTTCCTTCAGTGTGCGGGTTTCTTCCTCACCTTCTTCACTTTCGGAAGAATGATCTGAAATTTGAGAGGACCTGTGAGAGATTCGTCTTGGTTTTCGCTGTAAGGATCAATTTCAGAAGTAGTAGGGTTTAAGATATAAGTAGGGCCCAGGTCGTTTCCACTGCGATTATCTGAAATACCAAAAGGTTCATTGTCAGGTGAGTTTAAGGTGTAAGCTGGTCCTTGTTCAGCCTTGTTACGATATTTGGGAATAATGGCTTCTTCATTGAATGAAACATTTATCGTTTCAATTATTTTATTTGAATCTGGAAGCCAAATTCTGTAACCTTTCGTAGTCATGGCGTATCCCACCATAACTCCCTTTTTTGCTTTTGGATCAAATTTTGATGTTCTCAGTTGTTTTGGGATCCCTACATATGCGTCTGTACCAAACGGTCTCAAGTGACGAACAGAAGGTTTTCGACCTCCGTACAATTCGAACGGGGTTTTATTTTGGTACTTATGACATACTCGATTCCAGGTATAAACGAAATACAGGACTGCTTCTGGCCAAAAGTTTAAACTCAATTTACTCTCATTTAGAATAGCACGAGCACCGTTTGCAATAGTTTGATTTAGACGTGCCGCTACGCCGTTTTGCTGTGGGCTATACGTGTTCGTGAATTCGTGATGTATGCCACGTTCCTCAAAATATCTTGTGAAATTTTCATTTTTGAACTCTCTTCCGTTATCACTACGAACAGACTTAACTTTACGATTTAAAAATGTTTCTTCTCTTTGAATGTGGTTTCTAAAAACTCTGAATACTTCTGATTTGTGTCTTAAATGATAAATTGAGGTTTTTCTTGAAAAGTCATCCACTATCGTTAAGAAAAAACGTTCCCTTCCTCTACCTGATATGTTGGTAGGTCCCCAGACATCGGTATGTAAAAGCTCAAGAGGGTGTTTGGATCTTATTTGTCCTATTGGTTTAAAGGATACACGCCTGTGTTTGTTTAGTCTACAGGTCTCACAATGAAATTCCTTGTTTGTGATACGTGGTAGCCCTCTAACTCCACTACACTTATATGTACCTTCAATTAAACTAGGACTAATGTGACCCATACGCCTATGCCATATTTTTAAATCATCTTTGTGGACTGTGGATGCCTCAAATTGTACCTTTTTGCGTTTGTTTTGTGACTCTGGGTAAATATAGTCAATCTCGTTTTTAAGGTTTGCCCTGAACAGTGTGTAATCATCCCTGTAAGCCTTTACTCTACCATTGCCTCCTTTGAACTTAGTCCCCCTAGAATCTAGTCGGAACCCGGAGTTAAGGTTTCTCCTGAGACTAGGACAATACATGACGTCGCCAAAGCGAACATTTCCCCCCTCTAATTTTAAGTCAACCAGACCAATCCCTTTTATGGGAAAAGTAGCACCATCAACTGCCACCGCCAACTCATGATTGTTTAAAGGTTTAAATTTAACATAAAGACTTTTGTCTTTGCAGAAGTGATGAGAAGCACCTGTATCAAAAATCCAGGCACTCTCATCCTCCTTTACTTTACTTAAATTTGATTGAACAAAGTAGTGTACCTGTCCTTTATCATCCTTGAGGTTTGGCTTAGGTTTGTTCAGGTTACCAGGCTTTAGGTTTCTCTGCAGGCGATGTCGAGGCTTCCTAGGATTGCGTCTAGATGGGGATGATTCACGGGATGCAGAAGTACTGGAACAAGAGGAGTCACGAGAAGCTGTCGTACTGGATACTGACGGGTGTTCAGGTCTAGATCTAGTAGATTTGTACCGATTTGCATAGTGTCCAGGTTTTCCACATCGAAAGCAGGTGACTTTCTGGCGTGGTCTAGGTTTGGTGTAATTGGCTTGGGCACTATATCCTCCATTCCGGTCACTGTCTCTCAATTTCAGTCTGGACTCTTCTGCTATCAGTTCAGTTAAAATGTCTTTGAATTTAAATTTATCATCCGGCCAGCGTAGGATTGACTGCACCAGGTTGTCAAATTGCGATGGAAGATACCGTAAAATTTGGAAAGACAAATAATCTTCCTTCATTGGCTGCTTCATAGCTGTTAATTTGTCTGAAATTCTTTGTATTCTAGCAGCAAACATGTCAATGGACTCTTCGGGCTCAATTCTGCAGGATAAGATTTCCGAAAATAGCTGCATATGTCTCGCTCTATTGTCCGGGTGGAAGTGCAGCTTCAGTTTATCCCAGACATCTTTTGGGTCATCAATATTCTCGATGATACGTCTGAATTAATTTTCAACATTTAAATTAATGATCGTGAGGGCAGAACGTTCTCTTGTCTCATAATCTTTCAATGCAGTAGCCTGAGATGCATCTGGTTTGGTTTCTGTACCATTCACAACAGACCACGCATTTTTATCCAATAATAAATATTTAACATCAGATGCCCAGTTTCCATAATTGTGAGCATTTAATTTCGTAATGCTGACTTGAATGGTTCCATTGCCGCCAAAAATTTTGGAATAGTAAAAAAAAAAACAAATTCAGAAATTTAAGATTTTTTTTTTTTTAAGTTTGAAAAAAAACTAATTGCAAATGAAGCCTTTAAAAAGACTGTTCAATTTCATTAAAAAAAACATACGAAACAATTATAAAAACGTACGAAAGAATTTTTTTTTCCAAATTATTCTAAGTCCAAAATAAACATTAAATTACTTAAAATAAAACAAAATGCTCACTAATATTCATTAAATGTATGAAAAAATGCGCCCCCCCCCCAACTAAAATTTACTGTGAGGTCTTAATGGGCGCTCACTACGCACTTCTGCCAATGTATTCTGCCAAAGTTGTGTCACTTAAACGGTTAAATTGCAAAAATAAAAGCCTCTGCTCTGGGCCCGTAACCCGTGATAGCCCCGGTATATCGGGACAGCCGGTACATACACCAATAATGCTGGCTTCTAAAATTTAATTAAATTATAAGCAGAGTATTGGAAGCTGAAAAATAAATGGCAGAGTGTGGCAGAGTGTAAAATAAACAATGATAAAACAAGTTAAGTTTTAAATAAACTAAACGTTTATTAACAAAAAGCATTTAAAAATAAATTCAAACAGAATATAAATAAACTTAAAGTATGAAAAATAAACTTACATAACGAAATATTTTAAATGGCTGACAAGGCAACGTGGCAAAACATTCCATCTCATTTTTTACAATATCCATTAACAACATCTAATTCAGGAAACGATGTTTGCATAAACTTATAATAAACTTCATAACTTCTAATAAAAATACGTACTGTAAACATCTTTCACTATCTGTAAAACATTTTATACTTTCAACCAAACGAAAAGGGAAATGAATAACTACAGCTGACATATGGGTGAAATAAAATAAACATCTGGTCTTATAAAACAAAGTCCAATAAAATGAAACTCCATTATGCTGACCAGGCAAAAATGGTTTCTTTAACTCATTAAAAGAAAAAAAACAGATAATGATAAAGTGGTGTTTCAATCTTTATATCCCAGTCCAAACCAACAGCTGAATTAAAGCTGTAGTACTCAAGAGGGTGTCACGTTACGTCATTCATTCATAGAAGCCCTCTTGTGGTTAAAGATAACAAACATGCGATCCAGATAAGGCTCATGACGTTGGAGGGAAAAAAAACAGCAAGCTGATATGACGTTTTGAAAAGCAAAGTGACGTAATTGCGATCTCTGAAAAGTTGGATCTAGATAAACAACTGAGGTTTGAATGGGAAAGGAACAGCTGTTTAGATTAAGTTTTAAAAAGGAGTTTAAAGGAAAAGAAATGAAAGCATTTGAATATTGTATAAGTGATCAAGGAAAGCTTTATATATGCTAACAAAAGCATTATAACCTGATTACAGAAGATAGTCGCCGTTCGTGATATCATCATCATCATCTTTTTAAAACAGGATACATCTTTGATAACTTTGAAGGGAGGTGGGCTTTGAGACCTATAGCTACAAGGCTGTCGTCTCGAATGATCCATATACATTTATTTATTATTCACAGAAACATATACATGAATTCTACAATTACATACATCTTGACGAGATAGTACAAGGAAACATGACAACACAAGAGACACAACCTGGGGGTTCTACACAAAGTGTGTGTGCAATGGAACCAGTGGGAATTGAACCCACAACCTCCTACACTCGCAAGCGATTAGCGGCGTGGTGCCTTAACCAATCGGCCACGGAGGTCCCAACAGGATACATTACCAGGTTTTAAGAGGCTGTGAAATCAGAACGGGGGTTGGTGAGCGTAGCGAGCAGGGGGCAGAGCCCCCTAGTTTTAATATAATAATTTTAGAAACAAGTTTTGGAAAAAAATTTCGAATGTAATTAATAAATTGGCCAAAACTGTATATTATTTTGAGTTTAAAAGAGGAAAGGTAGGGTAAATCGACATTAAATCGGCAATAACTACAACGACTGTCCTTCAGTTCGTTTGGATAGATTTTCATTTAAAAATATAAAATAATTCAACATTGATTTTAGGTATTTTTAAGATTATTATCACGGGTCCGGGCAACGCCGAGCAACTCAGCTAGTGTTTATCATAAGCATCATATTTACTATGAAACGCATTAGAGTAACTTTGTTTTATGCTAATAATGAAAAACGCTGCAAAATGAAAAATTTCAGTATATAACTACCGCAAAAGTCAATGTTTGCATCAGCAAAAGGTTGCTAATTCTGAGTATGTGCAGATAGGATGCGCGCCTATTGAAGCACTTATTTGCAGTTTTTAAACAAATTCTACAATTTAATTTATGCAAAACTGTAAAAAAAACCCAAAACTTAGTTCAATTTTTGAACAGAGTTTCATTTGGATTTTTGAAACAGAATTTCATTTGGTGACCTTGGCAACTTTCCTAGGGGGTGCTCAAAATTTTACAGGGGGTGCTGCCTGTGGCACAAATGTTTAAAACAGCACCCTTGCATTTGAAAAAAATTTTTGTAACAACGGTATACTTTAAAAATAATGCTGAGTATATATTTTGGAGTTTTTGAACATAAACAAAACTTTTGATAGGTGAAAGATAGAAGTAGTACGACTCTAAAATTCAGTGTTGAGGTGAAAAAAAATTACTTAACGACTTGAGTACAGTTTTAGCAACAACCCTCCCCCACAGAAACCATGTGAAGTCCCTCAATTTGCTTTAGGTACAAATAAAAGAATTCCAGACAGTTTCTGATATAAATTTTCTCCATTACTGTCACGTTTACTTTGAGCAGGTTAGTGAAGTTTAAACTTGAACTCTTATTAATTGATCTGCTGAAACCCGTTCTTTACTTCCAAGCAAACATAAAGCAGTAGTCTTCTAAATAATTCATATTCAATGAAAGCACGGTTATCTGGCAAAGGACCACCTGAAATTGTATACTAGGTAGAAAGCTATTGCCCACAAGTTTGCAACGGGAAAACGTGCAATGACCATCTGATATACTAACCTCCTCTTCTTGACAAATATCAGTTTCATCATAAACTGTAGTACTATCTGTGATCCCACGTGTCTTCTCTTCTGCATCTTCATCAGTACTATTTTCCAGGTCTTCAATGTCATCTTCTACATGTCGGTCAATGTTCCGTTTCCTGAAACTTACTTTGGTAATTTGTGCATTACTAGCAATGATGCCGACTGTAGAAAGAAGTTGTTTGATCTTTCGTTGTGCAGCTGTCAGAGCTTGTTGAACTTCTTTATAGAAGTCTTCACTCGTTGTTTCAGTGATATACAGACTGACGCAGGTGCATTTAGATTTGTTCGATGAGAAGAATCTTTTTCTTGTGAATTACAATGCTTTTTGTGTTCGCCATAACCTTAATTTGAACATCTAGCCGATGAATTCGTTGAATGTGGCTCATTATACGTTAACAGTAGTAGAAAAGACACTATCTATACTCCTCATTGCTTGAAATAGAGACTCGCATTGTTGTGAACCCAACCAAGGTGAGTGAAGGGTATATAGCTAATCAATTTCAACTAGATACATGCATGTTAAAATAAGGCTGTGGGCATTCAACACTATGCAATAGTAGGCATTTGTTGTAATGAAGTTGCCCGAAAGGTTCAGGATTTTTGCGGATTGTAACCACAATGCCCATTTACGCAAACAAAATACAGCTGTCCAAATCATCTCAATTCGCTTGGCTGGAGTAATTTTCTTACTACTGAATGAATCTAAAACATAACCCATAATCTTTAGATACAGCTTGGTTACTTCTGCTTTAGGGTCGGTGGTGGCTTCAATTACATTCGTAGAACACAAGTGCTCTGCAGATGCATAGTTTTGTTTGTCTTCCCTTTGCAAGTCTGAGGGTAGAAAACAATGCATTGCTTTCTGCCTACGTGATTTACACCACACGTGGATCTTCCTATTTAGAGAATGATTTCTGGCTTCAGAATTCGGCATCTCAACTTTGCACCTATATGCACAGTATCTTGAAACACAAAAGGCATCTCGTCATTTTTACAAATGAATCCCCCTAGGCTTTGACATTTTTCAATGTGTTTTTTCATTTCACGGTTACACATACTTGGTGTGTTCAGTAATCTAGGTGCTAACTTCTCATTAATATTCCGTAATATGCGGGTCAATTTGACCCAGGTTTAACACGTTTCGCACCAGAAAATTTTTAAGAAATGAAATTAAAATAATTCCACGTAGAAACCGTAAATTGAATAAATAAAGATTCATCCAATAATTTTTCTGGTTTGAAGCGTTGTTAAACTGGGTCAAATTAACCCGCATATTACGGAATATTAATGAGAGGTTGGCGCCTATGAGTAATTGAGAAGCGATTAACCCTTTCAAGGGCGGTGTTTGCAAGGCTCGAACGCTTAATTTTAATTCCAAACTACCAAGTGGCACCCAGAAATTTTTAATAAAATTTTGCTTTTATAGCATTGGCAATGAAAAGCTTTTAATCATTTTCAAATAGATTTGTTCGTAAAATCTGGTGTCATTCAAATATTTCAACATTTTAGTAAAAGAAGTAATTTGCCCTTGAAAGGGTTAACCCATTCACGAGCATCATAGCTTTTAACACTTTAGGGTCATCATCAGCTGCAAAAGAAATAACTGTTATGTTCCTTTGGTTGCACTCTGTTGTAATGAATTCCCATCTGCGCAAAACCTCCTCAGAATCAAACTTGTTGTCGATGCTAAACAAAGACTGAGTTGGGAATCCACAGAAATAGCTGCACTCATGATTAATTATGAAAAACTAAACTCCTCAGACATGCCATTCTCAAAACTTTCTTCTATTTCATACATGTTAATATTTCAAAAAGCATATATATTTTTTTTTATTATGCAGTTTAGAATCCAAAAATGCATCATAGCAGCGCCACTTGTTATATGATTTACACGAAATCTAATCAGGTCTAACAGAATATGAAGTTTGTTGAAATTACGTGCATTAATTTTTTAGATATGACTATTGCTAAAATCGTGTAAATCCTGTAAAATGCAGCACAGCAGCGCCACCTGTTGAGCTATTTACAACAAAACCTAATCAGTAACAACTTATGTCAACATCTTGATGGATATATTTAATTCTCGTTTGTAACGCATTAGCGCACTTCTCTAATCATAATAGATAAAATATAATGCTTGATAGAACTGTTTAAAATATTATTAACATTCAGGGAAAGGTAAATACAATTCTCTTACTTTTTAATGTGTATTCCATACATGGGACTTCTGCTTGAATAATTCATGTGCTTGAGTTTCAACCTTTATTGTAATCCACATATTCGGAAATTAATCTATTGTGCTGGCAGCACTGTGTAGTATTTTACTACTGTAAAGACTTTTCGTTTTATGTTAATTATCATGCAAATTTATTTAAGACACATAATCATCATAATTGTTTAAAAACAACACAAAATGTCACAAAAACATATATGCATCATTTATTAAAAACTTTTACTTTAGGTGTTTTAAAAATATACAAAACTGCATTTCACATTAAAAACCTAGCGCTTTCGAGCCGTCCTGGCTCATCATCAGGGTTAAAACATCACCACGCAGATACACACAAAAAACACAACTAGTTTGAAACATTGTAAAAACATCAATGTCTGCTGAAGACAAGGTCAAACCATTATAAACAGGGTGGGAAGCATAGGGAGGGATGTGCCAATCTTATTCATTCTTGAACTATCTGTAAAAGCTTATACCATACTTTAGGGATATTGTACGAAACTGAATCATTGCATGTTTTATTTTTCCTGGTTAAAATTTCTATTGATTCACTTATTATTGCTTCATAAAAAGAGGATGTGGGTTTAATAATTTTAGCGTTATCAAAATCTATTATAATCGACTGCTGTTGTTTTAATCTGGAAAGTGCCGTTTTACTTCTATTATACTTGACATCTGCAATATGTTCTTTTAACCGAATTTTAAATTTCCTTAAAGTCATACCAATGTAGTCTTTAACTTTATAAGATTTTATCCTATTTTCAACTATTTCCATAATAACTGGGATTCTATAAATTCCTGCTAAATTTTCAATCGGTATGGGATCAATCTTCTTATGTAGTAACGCATTCAATTTAACTGGAGGGGATGCTACCAAATTTATTTCATATTTCTTTAAATTATATTTTAATTTTTCAAAAAGTTTCGGAATATATTGGAACTTGTAAAATTTAGTTGGTTTTTCCGTTAATTCTTTTTGTTTTTTACCCTGATATTGATATTGACAAATTAACTTATTAATTAACCTCTCTGAAAAACCATTTTCATTTGCTATAATTTTAACTCTGTCAAGCTCCTCAAAGAATAAAACTATCAGTACACACTGAAAATGCTCTATGGATGTAAAACCTATATGCAGCCAGTTTATAACTTAAAGGTGATGAAGCATCTCTGGAAATAGTATTATTTGACCTCATATTTTTCTTATAAACTGTCCGATCTATTGTTAAATTACTGTTTTTATCAGCTCTACATCAAGAAAAGGTAAACGATTCTGTTTTTCTAACTCCAGGGTAAATTGTATTTTTGTATCAATTTTATTAAGTTTAACCACAAAGTCCTTCAATAAATCTATACCATGCTCCCATATAATAAAAATATCATCTGCATATCTACACCAATATGCAGGTCTTTCACTAAAATCATTCATAACCATATTTTCAATGGGTCTTAATTTAATCTCCGCGCATAAACCCGAAATGGGGGAGCCCATTGGTGCACCATCCTTTTGATAAATAAGCTTATAATAAATATTATCAAACTGAAAAACGTTATTGTTTTTAATTAGATTAAACTCGGAAATAAGTGTATTTTTTTTTGTGCTCACGCCAAAAGAATCATTACCATTAATAGCTTCTTCCACGAACAAACCTACATCATTTTTTGTGACATTTTGTGTTGTTTTTAAACAATTATTATAGTACAGAGGTGAATTTGATTCAATTGAGTGTTGTGTTTTTCATGACTCAAGTTTATTTTACATAATCATCATATATTCTAATACGAGTAAATTTGGTGTGTGGTTATATATATATATATATATATGCAAATTTTATCTTAAAAACGGCTCTAACGATTTTGACGAAATTTCGTATCCTACCGTTTTGGGGCACCAGAAACTCATTGGGCTAGGTCACGTGTTCGAGAAAATTCGATTAGTGGGTCATTTTGGGTCATTTTGGGTCATGGTCTAGCTAATTGTATCTAAAAAACGGTTCAAACGATTTTGACAAAATTTTGTATCCGACCATTTTCGGGCACAAGAAGACTATTGGGCTGGGTCACATGTTCGAGAACTTTCGATTAGTGGGTCATTTTTGGGTCAACGCGGGTCAAATTAATTTTATCTAAAAAACAGCTCTAACGATTTTGATTAAAATTTGTATCCTACAAGTTTCGGGCACGCGAAAATCATTGGGCTAGGTCACATGTTCGAGAAAAATCGATTAGTGGGTCATTTCTGGGTCATTGTGGGTCAAGATCTAAAAAGCGGCTCAATTTACACTAAATTTTGCATCCAATGGTTTTCGAGCACGAGAAGACTATTGGGCTGGGTCACATGTTCGAGAACTTTCGATTATTGGGTCATTTTTGGGTCAACGCGGGTCAAATTAATTTTATCTAAAAAACGGCCCTAACGATTTTGATTAAATTTTGTGTCCTACGAGTTTCGAGCACAATAAAATCATTGGGCTAGGTCACATATCCGAGAAAATTCGATTAGTGGGTCATTTCTGGGTCATTGTGGGTCAAGATCTAAAAAGCGGCTCAATTTACACTAAATTTTGCATCCAATGGTTTTCGGGCACGAGAAGACTGTTGGGCTAGGTCACATATTCGATAAAATTCAATTAGTGGGTCATTTATGTCATGGGTCATTATGGGGCAAGCTATTTTATCTTAAAAACGGTTCAGAGGATTTGAAATAAATTTAGCACCCTACAGGTTTAGGGAACAAGAAGACTATTAGGCTAGGTCACATGTTCGAGAAATTTCGATTAGTGGGTCATTTTGGTCATGGGTTATTATGGGTCAAGCTATTTTATCTTAAAAACGGCTCAGCCTATTTACACTAAATTTTGCATCTTATGGTTTTCGGGCACGAGAAGACTGTTGGGCAAAGTCACATGTTCGAGAAAATTCAATTAGTGGGTCATTTTGATCATGGGTCATGATATTTGAACTCAAATTTAATTTTGAACGAGCTTAGCTCGGTCTTCCCTGCTCGTATGTTCTAATACGAGCAAATCTTGTGTGTGGTTATATATATATATATATATATATATATATATATATATATATATGTAAATTTTATCTTAAAAACGGCTCTAACGATTTTGACGAAATTTTGTATCCTACCGTTTTGGGGCACCAGAAAACCGTTGGGCTTGGTCACATGTTCGAGAAAATTCGATTAGTGGGTCATTTTGGGTCATTTTGGGTTCATGGTCTAGCTAATTGTATCTAAAAAACGGTTTTAACGATTTTGACGAAATTTTGTATTCGACCATTTTCGGGCACGAGAAGACTATTGGGCTGTGTCACATGTTCGAGAACTGTCAATTAAGGGGTCATTTTTGGGTCAACGCGGGTCAAATTAATTTTATCTAAAAAACGGCTCTAACGATTTTGATTAAATTTTGTGTCCTACGAGTTTCGAGCACGATAAAATCATTGGGCTGTGTCACATGTCCGAGAAAATTCGATTAGTGGGTCATTTCTGTGTCATTGTGGGTCAAGATCTAAAAAGCGAGTCAATTTACGCTAAATTTTGCATCCAATGGTTTTCGGGCACGAGAAGACTGTTGGGCTAGGTCACATGTTCGAGAAAATTCAATTAGTGGGTCATTTTGGGTCATTTTGGGTCATGGTCAAGCTAATTGTATCTAAAAAACGGTTCAAACGAGTTTGACGAAATTTCGTATCCGACTATTTTCGGGCACGAGAAGACTATTGGGCTTGGTCACATGTTCGAGAAATTTCTATTAGTGGGTCATTTTTGGGTCAAAGCGGGTCAAATTAATTTTATCTAAAAAACGGCTCTAACGATTTTGATTAAATTTTGTATCCTACGAGTTTCGGGCACGCTAAAATCATTGGGCTAGGTCACATGTTCGAGAAAATTCGATTAGTGGGTTATTTCTGGGTCATTGTGGGTCAAGATCTGAAAAGCGGCTCAATTTACACTAAATTTTGCATCCAATGGTTTTCAAGCACGAGAAGACTGTTGGGCTAGGTCACATGTTCGAGAAATTCAATTAGTGGGTCAGTTTGGCCATGGGTCATTATGGGTCAAGCTATTTTATCTTAAAAACGGTTCAGAGGATTTGAAATAAATTTAGCACCCTACAGGTTTAGGGAACTAGAAGAGTATTAGGCTAGGTCACATGTTCGAGAAATTTCGATTAGTGGGTCATTTTGGTCATGGGTCATTGTGGGTCAAGCTATTTTATCTTAAAAACGGCTCAGACTATTTACACTAAATTTTGCATCCTATGGTTTTCGGGCACGAGAAGACTGTTGGGCTAGGTCACATGTTTGAGAAAATTTTATTAGTGGGTCATTTTGGTCATGCGTCAGGATATTTGAACTCAAAACTAATTTTAACCGAGCATAGCTCGGTCTTCCCTGCTCGTGTAGGTTAAAGATATATATTCATAATAAAGTTTACAATCACGTTCTACACACTACAATTTAACATAACGTTATTACATCATTTTTGGAGCATCTTTGTCGCCTTACTACGCGCGCGCGCGCTCCATATTTCATAAGACTAAAAAAAATATATTTAAACTCTAACAGAAAGCTTGTTAAGTTCCTTGATCTTATTATGTGATACATTGGGAAAATACATTTCATAACATGATGAAATAGGGTGCGATAGCGTTATTAAAGATGGTTTATAGTTTTTAAATGTTATTAAAATTCTGTGTGGATTTGCTGATCTTAATGCACTAATTAGTCTCTTGTTTATAATCCTCTGAGAAAAAACACATTAAATCACTTAAATTACTTTCGGCACTGTTTACTGTATGGGTGTCAGTTCATTGAGTTCTTTTGTTGACAGTTAAAGATAGCAGCGTGAGTGGTTTCGAGGATTTATTGCTTTAGATTAATGAAAGCAGGCTCGGACTGGCCCGCATTTTCCCCTGGCTCTATGCATACATTCTGATTAGTGTACTAAATTTCGAGAATTTGTTATGGATAATCATCAATTAAGAGACAGATAGCAAAAAAGAGACATTTACTATCATAAAAAAATTGAAGATACATCAAAAGAATTTGCAGAATCGAAAACTAAAGAGGACCTGTTTGTATACGATTGAGAGAGAAAACGTGCACCTAGGGAAAGTTTTAATAGCACAGGCACGCCGTGACTACTAAAGCTCTACCACTACGCCCAGGTACTATTCCCGCGCCCTGAGAGAGATTTTTTTCATGGGTTCTTAGAATATCTTTTAGGTCTTAATTTTAGATTAAAATGTTTTGCATATATTCCGCCCCTTAACTGTTAGTACTCCAGGGTGGTCGCCCGACCTTGCGCCCCGTTAAAGCTGGCCCTGAATTTAGCTATAATTGAAACCATGCTTTTCGAAAAACAACTTGATAAAAGAAAGAGATAAATATTAGAATGCAAGAACATTTTGTATGGATTTTGTTGTTGACTGGAAAACATAATCTTTCTTTTCGAGGAATACAATCTGGATAGCACATCTGGATTGCAAGTTGTGGGATCCCGCGGTCAACGTTTTTTTTTTCATTGAAAAAAACCTTCCATAATTTTCGGATAGTATTCTTAGCTTTATTTAATGACAGCTTTTCCATAATTAAATGACTATTTGGAAATCATGGTATGTATTTTCAATAAAAAATTGTTTTATTTAATCACAGAAAAATCTATCATTAAATAAAGTTATTAAGAAACAATTGTAGGCTCTTTTAATTAAAAAAAATGCTGGTTGCAAAATCCTGCAGCTTGCAGGATTACAATTCCGGGGGGATTTCTATCAAATCCGGAAACTTAAATATTTTCCTTGATCTCTAATTATATGATTAGAAATTTGTAAATCATGGGAACAGTGTGCTGAGGAAAGTAAATTTACTCAATTATTTTAGTGATTTAAGGCTACAATCACTATTATTTATGTTCTTTTTCAGTAGAAATCTTTTTATAGTGCGATATCAATTCAGTATTTTAAGGATGCATAAAGTAATTTTTAAACAAAATGTCTCTTCTCCCTCCTGCCTCTCCTTATCCCAAATGCTGCAAGTGTAATATTATTTTCACAAGCAAATGTTATTTCCCCATTCAAATATCCCTATATTTGGACATTCAAATACTGCTATAATATGTGGTACTTTTTCAAATCGAGCATGAGTTTTAGTTTCAAAATTTCTATTTCCATATGGAAAGTATATTTGTGTTTTCGATATAAATATTTTTTTAACGAAGTTTACACAATGAATTTTTTTTTGCGTGTGTGCTGAGATAGACACCTGCGGAGACCCCATCTAAAGATAATACTTTGCTAAAAGAAAAAAAAGCTGTAGTACATAAACAGCATTTGCTCTCAGATTATATCAGAAATTGCATCTATACCACCTTCCTAACTGACTTGATTACTAATTCATATTACATCAAAGAAATATATTTTTTAAAAAGAGGTTGGAGCTCTTAGCACTGATATTCTTGCATCTTAATAGTCATCAAAGCAAAATTTATTTGCATAATAGTTTTGGCGATATTTGTTAAAATACAAATGGTGAAACATTTCTGAAACTAAGGAAACCAAATTATAAGCAATTTTAATAGGTAATTCAAGAAGCATAATTAATGTTTCCCTAAAAATCAACAAATTAGTTGACGTTTCTAATTAAAATACGATCAATTATTAGCATATTTTATCATTATTATTAGCGCAGTTTTTCCAGTAAACATAACTGTTGGCCAAACGGCAACGCTTATCTTTAGACCAACAATCACCCAACCGTTGGCTCAGACGCAGTATTAGCTGTTAGTCTAACTAACAGACAAATGCTTGGCCAATGTAGGAAAGACAGCTAATCTCAATCGTTCGTCAACGAAGCTAGAAAACAATGGACTGATGATATCCTAACATATCTGTGTTGCTTGAGTGAAAAAAAATTATATAAAAAAGGGAAGAATTAGCCAAGTCATATCTCACAACACGATGACGGTAAAAAAAAAAATCATAAATATCGTCAAACTTGTAATAAAGTCTGAAAAAAGTAAAGCAACTTTTTTTCGCGGTAATGGACACATCTAGGGCTATATCAAGTTATACCAATGAGCAGGGCTTAATTTCTAACACAAAAAGTACCAGAGCCCTAATATTCTGCAGTATAATAACCGTAGCGTGCCCCCTCCACCGTCACCAGTTATATATATATATATAGAGAGAGAGAGGTGAATAATAAAATTTTTAATTCACAGACAGATCGAGTTCGAGCAAGCACAAGCCCGAAGAGTAATATAAAAATTTGAGCCCATTTCATCTACGCGTGCTATACATTATGTCACATATAGTGTTTTGATAGAAAAGAATGCAAAAGCCTCGATATGGGAGGAAAAGGAAAGGGTAATTTAGGCTTCAGTTTTTCGGAAGCGCTTGCACTGGGCTCCGGAGCCCGGTATTTATGGGCTCTGGTGAATTCCGACCAATATTTACTAAAAGTAGAGAAGTACTGGAGCCGGGCTCCGGCACAATTTAAGACCTGCCAATGAGTTAATTTACAGTCATGGAAAAAAAAGGGATCACTCCCTAACTAATTCCTCTAAAAGTAATTTAAAAAAATCTATAGGTACTAATCGATTGGATATAATGTCTACTGATTTATGCTACGCATAAAGTATGTTTCAGAAGTCGTCTGCATATTAACAATAATGCCGACTTTGAATTTTCAAACAATAACACAAATTTTTGACACGCCATTTGAGTTCCTTGGATCGAGAAAACTTGCGAAAAGGTATAGTTTATATACTTTATTTTAAATCTTCATATAGAGTTAGAAGAGTTTAAAGCTAATGTTAAATCCATTTGACAAACTTATAAAAATCATCCGTTTGAATTTTTATTAATTTTTTATGAAATACATTTAATAGACCCAAACATATTCCAGGCTTTTTTTGTATTCAAAAACATTTTTTTAATTATGAAAATTATTAATAAATTAATATTAAAAATTTATAAATCGCATCATATTGAAAACATCGGTGTGTAAGTTTTACAGCTAAGTAGTTTTCGAGATATAGAGAACCTTTCAACAGTCTAAATCTAAAGGGAGCGTCTTGTGTTTTCAAAGGATCCACAGAAAATTAATCGTGGATTCTTACCAGAGACATTTTGTAATATTTATTTGTATATAAAGAAAGCTAGTTATAAATTTAAAATTCCTGTATAGTTTTACTGGGGACTAAATGAGTGTTTTCAGTACTTTTTCTTGTAAGATTTTAATTTTATTTCCCGAAATTTTTAGATAAACCCCTAACACATTTTCTTTTATAACGCTATGAAGAGTTAAGAGAAGTACTTTTATTCCCAGGTTGCCTTGATCCAGGGAACTCAAAGAGAGTGTCAAAAGTAGGTGTTACCATTTTTTTTTAAATCAACGTTCGTGCATTCTTTTAATATGTAGACAATCCCCGAAATGTATGAATAGAATTTAATATATCTATTTAAATTTTCAGTAGAGCTGAAATTACGCTGGAAATTGATGAAGACAAAGAATGTGAATTATCACTTTACTACACAGCGTACAACCTTTATGAAAATTAAAAAAATTCCAGCGCAATTTCAGCTCTGCTAAAAATTTAATTAGATATATAAATATTCACCAATACTGGGTTTGTTACGCCACCGTACATTGTTTCTGTATTAATCTATGCTAATTTAATTCATTAATTTCGGTTAATTATACACTTAACTTAATCTTATAATCATTTTTCAGTAAAGTCCTTTTTCTTTCTAAATTTTCAAATATTTCGTTAAAGTAATTTTATTCTGTTATTAAATAATAATATTAATCAATAAATCAAATGTTTTAATTATTAAAATCATTAATATAATATTCAGTTAAAGTAATATCAGTAAAAAGAAGTTTTTCGCGTGTCAATACAAACTGATACGAAATATTTCTAAGTCCAAAAACGAAAATCATAATTATTAAATATTAAATATTTTGTATTAAAACCATATTCAATCTATAGATAAAAAATTCTACTTCAAGAATCCATTTACGGTTTTTAAATACGTTATTTAGTTCAGCAGTTATGGCAAGAAATTCTATTTATTCAATTCTCTTTTCAAAGATCGCGCGTTTTGTTTTGCAGAAATATCGACATTTTGATTGCGCATCTTCCCCAAGATACTTGTTGTTTACGATCACGTGACAGGATTTCTCGGAAGAAATAGCGTACAGTTCATTGCACTCAGGCAGAGACGCGCTCCCATCTCAGCGTCCATCCGGGTACTTTTACGACGTCGTTGCCATTCAGGAGTAATGATGATTTTTATTCATCTCAACTCTGCGTTGCGTAGCGAACGCTCAATAATGCTCGATGCTCATTGGCTGAAAGTTAGCTTTCAAAAATCTAACTGACTTTTGAGCACGATGTTTTCAATCACTTGTCAGCGAGGGATTAACGCGTTCGGTTGCTCTATTTAAGCTGCGGACCTTCGGGTCCCGCAGAGAAAGTTCGTTTCAACGATGTTAGCTTCAGCAGTCTTCAAAGTTATTGCATTTTAGAGTGAAAACTCAAGTAACTTTTCCTGATTGTTAGCAGCCTCATCCATTCCGGCCATCGTCGATCATCTTAGGCCCGTAGCTTCATCTGTAATGAGTTGTTTTAACATCCAGCTAAACTTCGCTAAAGTTTTTTAGCCTGAAATCTCCTGGAACGAAGATAGCTTGAAACATTACAACTCACTTTTCCTGATTGTTAGCAGCTTCATCAAACAATCCATTCCGGCCATCATCGATCATCTTAGGCCCGTAGCACAATCTGTAATGAGTAGTTTTAACATACAGCTAAACTTCGCTAAATCTTTTTTTAGCCTGAAATCTCCAGTAATTCATACATCTATAGAAGTAGTTCTGTTTTTCCCTCTTTGAATTCACTCAGCGTGTCCCATCTATCATCTTGGTTCCGTTTTAAACGATTTTAACTTCACCTCTCTTCATTGTGCTCTTCAAGCAATATGCCAAAATTGTCTAGCTTCATATTTTTACTGTAAGAATTCCACTTCACAAACTCATTTCATTATAGTGACTTATCTCAAAGTCTTAACGTTATTTCATACAAGAACTCTGATCATCCTATTTGATCCTAATTTATAAACTTACGTCGATGCAGCGTGGTCCTCTACAAATGAATTTACCATAATCATAGTTCTGAAATCCTGATATAGTAATATGTAATTTCAATATAATGATACGAAATTTTTAAATGTTTGTTGTTTTGGTTGGCCAACTAAGCTTTCTACACCTTTATGTTTATGTGTTGTTTCGTCAATAAATATCTATTTGTTATACGTCAGTTTCTTTGTTTTGTCAAGACATGGGTGAGTGTTACTTTAATTTACTTTACATCTTAATCTAAGAATCGACTTCATATCTTAACTATTTTCCAAATTATCTAGTGAAGTTTATTCAATTGTTCATCCGGCCTTGTTCTTTAAATTCTTTTGCTATAAATTTAACTGTTATGTCGATTATTGGGTTAATTGCCACTTTACGATCACGTGCCGTGACGTTGTTTTGGATTGGCATTTTTTAAAGCATTTCTTTAGTTCTTTTAACTTCATTAAATTTTGCATCTCTATCTTTCAAAATTACTTTCAATCTTTAAATTTTTCACACCAATCCGAAACGACGTGACATTTTATGGTGCCTTAGCCCTAGGAAGTTGAACCTGTGTGTTTTGTAATATAAGTATTTTCAGGAAAATTTAACTTCTTACTTATATATTAATTTTGGCTTCTTTCAGTGCTAAAAAGTAACGATCTTTTAGAATGCAACGATCTTTATAATTTAACTATTTTCTATTCTAAAATATTTTATATCTCAAAAATCTTATATTTAACGATGTTTGATATTATAACGATTTTTTTTGTAAATTCTTAAATTCTTAGATTTACTTAAAATAACTTTTCTTTCTGCAGTCTCAAAATTTTTATCTGCATTTAATTTTGCCAAATTTTACATTCTGAAGTAAATAAATTATTTTCTTTGTGATTTTACCATTCTTTGATAGGAATTTTAAATACGAGAACTGAGATTTCAAATCCATGTGCCTCCAATAGTGCAATACAAATATATTTTATATTTTAACCAAAGATTTCAACTTTAGTGAAATTTCCTTTACAAATTTTCACTAAAATTTTAGTATAATTTATTTAATTATCTGTATTCTGATTTTATTATTTATGTTTTCATATTTTTATACTATTTTGTGTTTCATTATTTTATTGCAATATTATCTATACTATTTAAGAAATTTTATAGTGATAACATGTTGGAAATTATTTAGGGAATCATAAAATTTTTCTTAAAAGTAACTTTTCTTACGTGTTTATATTTTATTTATTTTGTTTTTCTAAATTTAAAGGTATCATGGCAATTCCGATGCATTTAAATGCTTTAATGTCCGCTATTCCGCTTTTTCACGGGAAAGAGGACGAAAACGTTAACTATTTTATTAGAAGCATTATCGACATTTGCAATCTTCAAAATTGGCCTGACAATTATAGAAAACCCTTAGTAAGATTGCATTGTAGGGACAAGGCTTTGGAATTTATGTCCAGTGATCCCCAGATCAGAGACGAGGAAGACTTTGACACTGTTGTCAGATTACTCAGAGACCGTTTTCGTAAAGAACAAACGTTTGAGGAAGCTTCGTACGAGTATGCTAGAACGGTGCAAAAACCAAAACAATCTGTAAAAGAGTTAGCAGAGGTCATTCGTAAAATTGTGGGTAAAATGGCTCCAGATGTTGATAACAATCCCCATTTGACAGACTTAAAAATGAATTTAATGTATTCAAAATTCATTGAAGCCCTGCGTTCTGATATTCGAACAGAGGTAATAAAGTTCGGTGTTACTAATTTTGACGATGTCGTAGCCAAAGCAGTTGACATCGAAAAGGCGCTAGAACAAAACTCCTTTGAAGTTAACAACTTAAACACTGTTCCGACTACCAGCAGCAGTAGCCAGGATTCAGTCATGCAATTGCTCTTAAAGCAGCAGGCAGATCATAATCAACAACTTTTGCAACTAACAAACTTAGTGCAAAAATTACAGGAGGACAAGAAGAGTTGTCAAATTTGTGGGAAACCGCACAATGCCAAGGACTGCTGGCATTATTTGGGTGCAGCCAATCAGGGAAATTTTCACAGGGATTCACAATTTTTTTCTTCAAATCCCAACTTTGTTAGCAGAGATGCTAATTTTCAGGGCAGAAATGTCAATTTTTCGAATTTTTCTAGTCCTCATCGTAATGATTCGGGACAGGAAAGGAGAAATGATCACAACTACATCCCACGATTTCACAGGGGTAGAGGAAGACGTAATTACAGACCCTACAATCGTCATCCAAGAAAGAATTTAAACTTATAGAGGGTTCTGACAGAATTTTTCAACATAATCCCCCTCACTCTAACAGAACCCGTCGTAAAAATTCTCTTGCAAGGTACGAGGGTACAAATTCTAATTTTTCTTCTGTCAATAAATCATTAATGTCTTGTAGTACTCAGAATTCAGAACTGCCCATAATTAAACTTACTTTTGATAAAAATTCCTTCGAAGCTCTTTTGGACAGTGGAGCAAACTTATCTTTAATTCAACCTAAGGCAATAGAAATTCTCAAAAAATATAAAAAACTTAACTTTCTTTCTAGGTCTGTCCAAATCAAAACAATAGATAATTCCTCCATCCCATTTTTTTCTACTGTTAAACTCAGCTTTAAAATTAACTCCACTTGGTTTTCGAATGTTTTCTTCATAACTCATAATAACTGGCACTCCAACTATCAAATTATTCTAGGATATGACTTTCTTAATCGTAACAAACTTTTATTGGACTCTGCCAACTCTCACCTCATTATGGGTAACCTTCGATTTCCTTTCCAAAGCAAAATTCCAGATAGTATTGAAAACTCTAATTTAAATTCTGATAATTTCATTTCTGATAATTCTAATCTTAATGATAATAATTTTTCGGATTCTGATGTAATTGAGAACGCTGCTACCTATTCCCCATCCAAGAACATTAATTTGATTTCTAATGATGATATTCCTGATAACGAAAAGAACTTTGTAAAACCCATGTATAAAATTATAATCAGACCCAACCAAGGCAAAATCATTAAACTTAAAACTAAATTTAAAATTAGTAAATCTCTTAACTATTTATTTTGTCCTTTAACTACTAAATTACCAATTAACTTAGATTATAGTCTCCACGAAACTAATGAAAATAATTCTATTCTTATATACATCCACAATAACTCGAAAGATAAAATCACACTCAGGAAAAATGTAATACTGGGATCTATTAAACCAATTGCTAAAGATCAAATCTCTAATCATAACAACTCAGAAACCTTTCAAATTAACTCTTTAGTAACTCAGGATATCTTAGAACTTAGAAAAAAGGAACTTAAAGTAGATAATTTTACCATAAACCACTTACCTGACTCAGACAAAAAACGTGTTCTTAAACTTCTAATGAATAACTCTGCTGTATTTTCTACTTCATATGATACTCTTGGATGTACAGATAAAGTTGTTCCGGAATTCAAATTACTTCATGACTTTGCTCTTCAAACTAAACCCTATCCCATTCCCAAAATTGCTAAAGAATTTGCTCGCAATGAAATTTCTGCTCTCTTAGATGCAGGTATCATAGAAAACTCCAATTCAAACTATTGCTTTCCGGTTATTTTTGTTAAAAAGAAATCTCTTCCAACTGACAATCCTAACAAACTTAAATTTCGTATGGTTATAGACTACAGATTATTAAATGCTATCACAGAGCCTTACAAAATTTGTCTTCCAAGAATCAATGACATCATGCAAAATATTGCTGGGAAGAAGCTTTACACTGTTTTAGATTTAAAGTCTGCATTTTTTCAAATTTTACTTCAAGAGAAGGATAGATCTAAATTAGCTTTCGCTACAGAGTTTGGTAATTTCATGCCAAAAAGACTCCCTTTCGGACTTGTCAATTTAACCAGCTATTTTCATACCTTAATCAATAGTTGTTTAAATGAACTTAAAGGCAAAAATGTTCAATTTTTTCTGGATGATATTATCGTTGCAGCCGATACTCTTGAGGAAATGTTATTCTGGCTTCAAAATGTATTCGACAAACTTAAAGAATTCAACCTAACCTTAGATCCTGCTAAACTTCAAATTTGCAAAGAGAACATAACTTACTTAGGCTTTGACCTACATAAAAATGGCCATTCTCCTTCTTCTGATAATGTTAAGAAAATTACTAAATTTCCTGTACCAACAAATGTAAAACAAGTTCAAAGCTATCTAGGAATGATAAATTACTTCAGACATCTCATTTATAACTTTGCTAAAATTGTTCAACCTATTGTAAAATTAACCCATAAAAAGTCGAAATTTCTTTGGAGTAATGAATGCCAAAATGCCTTTGATAAAATTCAGAATATTTTGCTCAACAATCCTACTGTCAAAAATTTTGATGAGAGTAAGGAAGTATTTTTAGTGACAGATGCATCCATGCATGCTATCTGTGGAATTTTATTGCAAAAACACGACAACAAATTTTATCCTCTTGAATTTTACTCTAAACAATTAAACCCAGCTGAATCAAAATATCCATCAATTAAACGTGAATTTTATGCCATATATTCTTCTGTAAAACATTTCCATGAATATCTCTACGGCTATCTCTTCCGTAGAGATATTTCCATGAATATCTCTACGGAAGGCAATTTACTATTTTAACAGATGCCAAAGCTCTCACTTACCATCTAAACTTAGAGAAACAGGCAGAAATTATAACTAGATGGGTTTTGTTTCTTCAAAGCTTCAACTACAAAGTTGAACACATTCCTGGTCTTGTCAATCCAGCTGATTTTCTTTCTAGAGTGATAGACTATCCCAATAATCCTAATTTAATTGTTAATGCTCTAAATATTTTTATACCTACCAATGACTCACTTAAAACTGAAAATATCTTAAAAGAACAACTTAACGATCAAAAACTTAATGACATCAGAAATAAAATATTAGATAAAACATGCACCAACCCTAATTATTCAATTAACCCGGAAAATAATCTTTTAATGTTTGCAAAAAAGAAAGCTAAAAATGTAAATAGAACTAAGAAAATTCTCATCCCTAAAACCTTAATAAATAGCTGTATTGCTCTTGCACATCAGGCACACTTTGGCATAGCTAAAACTTTGGATATCGTTGCTAAACATTATTATTGGATTGGTATGGTTCAGGACGTCCAAAACTTTGTAAATGCTTGTGAAAAATGTCTTCCGCACAAAAGCAAACAAACAAACACCAAACCCTCCTTTATTTCCAAAAGCGAACTTGCTCCTGGAGAGATGCTTGCTATAGATGTTGTAGGAAAACTACCTAGGTCACATGATGGAAATTTTTTTATTTTAACTATTGTCGACCATTACTCACGCTTTTTAGAGGCTATTCCGTTAGCTAATGTTACTTCTCATTCAATAATTAAAACTCTTAATGACTATTTTTCTAGATTTGGAATTGCTAAAGTAATACTTTCTGATAATGCCTCAAATTTTAAATCTGATGAATTTGATGATTACTTAAAATCACTTAATATTAAGCACAGACATTCTTCTATTTATTACCCGCTCTCTAATGGTTTAATTGAACGTATCCATAGATCCCTTAAGGAATCCGTTGCTTCACTTGCTGACAATGTAATTGAATGGTCTGATAGATTAAAATTCTTTGTTCTACATTATAATAACTCAAAACATTCTGTTACAAACTTTACTCCAGCTAACTTGTTCTTAGGTAGAGATTTAAATTTGCCAATTGACACGTTTCGACCACCTCAGTATGCTCAGGAACCTTCTGTTTATTTACGGAAACTACAAGAACATATTGTGGCATCTAGAAATTTAGTAAGAGAAAATGAGAAACACTACTTTTCTCTGAAGGAAAAATTTCTGAAGGGTCGTACACCGTCTACTTTGGCTGTTGGAGATATAGTTTATTTGAAAAACCTAATTCCCTCTACTACTTTCAAACCAAAAAATACTGGTCCATATGAAATCTTACAATGCTTTCGAAATGACAATTATTTAATTAGACATTGTACGGACCAGGGGAAAACTACAAAGGTACATATCAGCAAACTAATTCGTACAGGACAGAAATAGTGTATTTTTGGTCAAAATTTTATTGTTGATTTCTTCTGTAGTAACTTAAACTCATTTATAATTAATCTTTATTTCAATATGTTATTCATATAAGTTCATTTTAATTTCGTAAACTTTTATGTAAAATTTTACCATAGTAGGTAGCAACTACCTATATAACTTGTTATGATATTCAAACAATTTACATTCTGATATCAGTGTAAGTTACCTGCAGTGTGAGTGACTAGCTACCACAAATCGCTTCAGGAAGTATTGTCTCATGTTATATACTCAAACTCATAAAAAAAATTTTAAGTTATAATATTTTCTCCTTTACATGATGCATTTAAATATTCCATTTTATTTACATTCTGCTTTTATTAATTCAGTTGCTACTATATATTTTTATAATTTTTCTATGTTTACTACATGGATTTAGACTTTTATTGTTTTGATTTTACACACTCTCATTTTACTGTTTGTAGTTTGATGTGAATTTTGAAAATACTATTAATTAAATTAATGATACATTTCACAAGAAATGATCAAATTTAAAAGAATGAGACAATGATGGAAAAGAAAATGAAAGAAATAAAGAATTTTGAAAATTGATCAATTGTTTAAAGAATGTTGATAATCTCAAAAAATGCGCATGCCTGTATGGTTCTAGTTGAGATTTATAATGATTGCATGTAAGAACATGCTTATAGAATACGATGGAGCAATTGCTCTAAGTTTTTCTAAAATATTTTCGGCTATTTCCTAAATTAATGTTTGAGCACACAGAAGGTACATTCGGGCTTAATGGGGTATTAACAATCACAAATATATTGCCCTTCCGATAATCCTTCATGGTTTAAACGTTATCAAATTTATGGAATCAAAATTTTGTTTTTGTGAATATGTTGTCTAATTTACCAACAGTTGGTTAAAATTTAATTAGCTTTAATTTTATTTAAATAATTGGACACTGCTACAATTCATAGGGAATGTACTCACGTTTTTTTCCTTATAGCTATTTGTAGTTTATTTACAATGACATATGATGATTTAATGTTAATTATGTCTCATTCAAATCACATCTGCTCTTCAGTATTTGTCCTGTATATAATATACTTTGATTCTGCACTCAGATTCCTATTTACCTTGTTATATATGTTATAGATTTTATTTAAACATTGCAATAGTCTGTAATGGTGTGCACATGGATATTACATTTATACATCTCAGATTTTCACAATTTTAGATTTTTGGTTTAATTAAGGCACTATACACTTGTTCGTTCGTTCACTCACCCTTACTATGTATATATATATATATTGTGTTTATTTGTGGCGTATTTGTAATTGTTTGTGTTTGCTTCATATATATTTTATTTACCATTTTGTTAACTATTTACATTCATGTTTTATATTATTAAGTTTCATATGTGCTCAAGATTCAGCTAAAATTAGTCAAGTTCTTCTGAACTTTTGATTTTTGAACTTGTTTATCTGCACATTTTTTTATTGATTTCTGTTATGTTCATGAGATCAATCGTTGAGGTTTTCAACGTTTCATTTTTATTATTACCCTTGTATAATATTAGACTTTCTTTGAGGAAAAACCCGTCAGCTTATTCTTTTTTTTTTTTGCTTTTTTTTTCCACAGTGTGGAGGAAAATGTTACGCCACCGTACATTGTTTCTGTATTAATCTATGCTAATTTAATTCATTAATTTCGGTTAATTATACACTTAACTTAATCTTATAATCATTTTTCAGTAAAGTCCTTTTTCTTTCTAAATTTTCAAATATTTCGTTAAAGTAATTTTATTCTGTTATTAAATAATAATATTAATCAATAAATCAAATGTTTTAATTATTAAAATCATTAATATAATATTCAGTTAAAGTAATATCAGTAAAAAGAAGTTTTTCGCGTGTCAATACAAACTGATACGAAATATTTCTAAGTCCAAAAACGAAAATCATAATTATTAAATATTAAATATTTTGTATTAAAACCATATTCAATCTATAGATAAAAAATTCTACTTCAAGAATCCATTTACGGTTTTTAAATACGTTATTTAGTTCAGCAGTTATGGCAAGAAATTCTATTTATTCAATTCTCTTTTCAAAGATCGCGCGTTTTGTTTTGCAGAAATATCGACATTTTGATTGCGCATCTTCCCCAAGATACTTGTTGTTTACGATCACGTGACAGGATTTCTCGGAAGAAATAGCGTACAGTTCATTGCACTCAGGCAGAGACGCGCTCCCATCTCAGCGTCCATCCGGGTACTTTTACGACGTCGTTGCCATTCAGGAGTAATGATGATTTTTATTCATCTCAACTCTGCGTTGCGTAGCGAACGCTCAATAATGCTCGATGCTCATTGGCTGAAAGTTAGCTTTCAAAAATCTAACTGACTTTTGAGCACGATGTTTTCAATCACTTGTCAGCGAGGGATTAACGCGTTCGGTTGCTCTATTTAAGCTGCGGACCTTCGGGTCCCGCAGAGAAAGTTCGTTTCAACGATGTTAGCTTCAGCAGTCTTCAAAGTTATTGCATTTTAGAGTGAAAACTCAAGTAACTTTTCCTGATTGTTAGCA
This sequence comes from Maratus michaelseni, assembly GCA_963931845.1. Taxonomy (NCBI): domain Eukaryota; kingdom Metazoa; phylum Arthropoda; class Arachnida; order Araneae; family Salticidae; genus Maratus; species Maratus michaelseni. Next base: position 78,197,231 of record OZ007599.1, on the reverse strand, counting down.
GCCTCATCCATTCCGGCCATCGTCGATCATCTTAGGCCCGTAGCTTCATCTGTAATGAGTTGTTTTAACATCCAGCTAAACTTCGCTAAAGTTTTTTAGCCTGAAATCTCCTGGAACGAAGATAGCTTGAAACATTACAACTCACTTTTCCTGATTGTTAGCAGCTTCATCAAACAATCCATTCCGGCCATCATCGATCATCTTAGGCCCGTAGCACAATCTGTAATGAGTAGTTTTAACATACAGCTAAACTTCGCTAAATCTTTTTTTAGCCTGAAATCTCCAGTAATTCATACATCTATAGAAGTAGTTCTGTTTTTCCCTCTTTGAATTCACTCAGCGTGTCCCATCTATCATCTTGGTTCCGTTTTAAACGATTTTAACTTCACCTCTCTTCATTGTGCTCTTCAAGCAATATGCCAAAATTGTCTAGCTTCATATTTTTACTGTAAGAATTCCACTTCACAAACTCATTTCATTATAGTGACTTATCTCAAAGTCTTAACGTTATTTCATACAAGAACTCTGATCATCCTATTTGATCCTAATTTATAAACTTACGTCGATGCAGCGTGGTCCTCTACAAATGAATTTACCATAATCATAGTTCTGAAATCCTGATATAGTAATATGTAATTTCAATATAATGATACGAAATTTTTAAATGTTTGTTGTTTTGGTTGGCCAACTAAGCTTTCTACACCTTTATGTTTATGTGTTGTTTCGTCAATAAATATCTATTTGTTATACGTCAGTTTCTTTGTTTTGTCAAGACATGGGTGAGTGTTACTTTAATTTACTTTACATCTTAATCTAAGAATCGACTTCATATCTTAACTATTTTCCAAATTATCTAGTGAAGTTTATTCAATTGTTCATCCGGCCTTGTTCTTTAAATTCTCTTGCTATAAATTTAACTGTTATGTCGATTATTGGGTTAATTGCCACTTTACGATCACGTGCCGTGACGTTGTTTTGGATTGGCATTTTTTAAAGCATTTCTTTAGTTCTTTTAACTTCTTTAATTTTTGCATCTCTATCTTTCAAAATTACTTTCAATCTTTAAATTTTTCACACCAATCCGAAACGACGTGACAGGGTTTAATTTGTCTCATGCATGCGACTGAATTTGTGCTCATGATTGATGTTCCATCTTGTGCTGCAGAAGTTGTAGCCTTACCATATAAGAGTGAGAGAATGCTAGACTGGATGTCGTCCTGGTGGCTTAAATGGTAAAGCACTTGGTGCGCTATGCCAAGGTATCCGGGATCGAACCTTGTCTGGGCATTTCTTCACTCTGTTGCTTGTACGCTGTGTAGTAAAGTGATAATTCACATCCTTTGTAGTTAGAATTTAATAGTATACATGGATAAAGGGTACCTATGTATTTTTATACCTTAATTAGTAGGGAGTGATAACTTTTTTCCATGACTTTTCTAAGATATCTATTGACAAGAGAACAAAGTAGAAAAGTCCTAGCCTACAGTTAATCTATTGCAAGGCAATCTGTGTTCAACTTTCTACAGTCAATCTATTGCAAGGTAATCTGTGTTCAACTTTCTAGAGTTTTTCAATATTACATGACATGTTTTGGAAAATTGTGTAGATTTGATTTAACTTCAAACATGCACGGGACTATCGCGAAGTCATCTATGTAGGCACAAATATATAATACTAGCTGTTACCCGTGACTTCGTTCACGCAACATTAAAAGAAGAATAAATACATTAATTAAGCAAAATATTTCACTCCCGATAAGTAAAAACTTTAATAATTAACTAACTATTTATCACATTTCATAGGAGACAATACGGTATTTTTTGTTATAGGGACCTTGACATAACTCAGTCTTTAAAAAAAATGTGCCGAATAATCGCGAAAATGAAATTGCAACAAATGCAAAAAGGAGGGCCAAATAAAATCGTGGAAATAGACGAATTGGGTAAAAACAAATGTCAATTTTACCTGATAGACAATTTTACTTTTAACGCCTTTGTGAAACGTTTTAACAGCCATCCTTCAAAAAAACATTAATTGGAAATAGTATATGCTTTTTTCTTTAAATTCAATTCTGCCACCTTGGTTTAATGTATAGCTGAAACAAATCTTGTTTTCTAAATGACAGTATGTTGACTGGCAATTTTTGTTCTCCGGAATAAATTGATTCATAAAGTTTGAATATGTGAAAATATGTTTTTATTTTTCGGATAATTTACTGAAATCAAGATTTTGTTTTCACCATCTATTCAAAGTGAAAATAAATTCTGTTTTTCAGTTTTAATGAGAAAATGGTGTAAAAAATATACTGATCTGTTTTATTTCCCTTTTTTTATATACAAATAAAGTAATTTACTTTCCGCTTTTAGAGAAACTTCATTAAAATTTCAAAAAAAAAAAAAGCATCTAATTTAATTTTTTAAATTCCGAGTGTTTGTGTGACATCCTCGGATCAATGATTACCGGTATTAAGTAAATTGCGTTGCATTCGATAGTCTAGGGGTGGTTGCGAAATACAAACACACGGTCAGATTTTAATATAATAGATTCGTGTTCATTTTCCTTTTCTTAAAATTATGATGTGATTTTTAGCAGAAAACTCTCATCTGTATATAACGGATACTCATGCTTAATAATCAGTATAGATACAAAAAAAAAAATTAAATTTTTCGTTATAAATCTGGCGTGAAATTCATCTACCTTTTATATTTACTGATCCTTGTATTATTAATGTAAAGAATTGATTCACACTCATTTTAAAACATATTGGAAAATTCCCGTTTTATTTCAAATATGACGTCTCTTTTTCTCCAGAGAAATCCCATTTTAATGACATAATTCTTGTTAATTTTCTTTTACAGGCAATTAATTTCAATACTGGCATAGGGGAAATTGTGTTGCTTTAACGAAATAATATTAAATCTTATGTTTTATCACCAAAAATGGAACTATTAACATTCGTCATTTTTGTTTTAGGTAATCGAGTTATTTCTTTTAGTTTTAAGAATGAAAATAGCTATTTCTCGCTATCCATGACATCATTTTCGACATAGATAATTTTGCGGAGCATATTATTGACATTTGCTAACCATTTTCTTTTGAAACTTCTTTTTACTTTTTTAAAATTTAAATAAAAAATACGGTATAGTTATATTAGCCGTGCGCAGACGGTAAAACACCAGGTATTTTACCATACAAAAGAAAAAAAAAGTGAAGAAAAAAAAAACAAGATCATTTTATTTCACCAATCAAAGCCTATCCGCTTTATTTGCGATATATGACGTCATATTCGCCTGTTTCCTATGGTTACGCATATTGAAACCTTGTATTATTATCAAAAACTAAAATAAGTACGTTTTATTTCTAATAATATTATTTAATCTTCTTTTTAATTCTTTAATTTTTTTATTTCATTTCCATTTTTCACGTGAAATTTTTTCAATTGAAACTAAATTGTTGAGTAAAAATTATTATTCCGGGTTTTAAATTAGTTTTGGCAACGATAAAGTATTAGCAACGGTAAAGTAAATTTAACCATTTTAAAATATTATACGAAAAAATGTCCATTTATTCTCTATGAAAATAACGAAATTTTGAATTAAGAAAAATATTTGAATAAAATAAACAAAAACTAGCCTATGTTCATTGAGGGTTATAATCAATCTATATGCAAAAATACATGATCATTAAATGCTCCATTTTGACGCTGGCTTCAGCCTAACATTTGCGCACAATCAGATTTATATTAAGTTGTAAATTTCCAACTGGACGAAAAATGTCCGGGCCAGGATTCGAACCTGGGCTCGCTTGGCTGAAGCCGCCACGCTCTACCACTGAGCTATCCCGGTCGAATCTGGAGGGCATAATTCATCCAGTTAACCTTATTGATCAAAGCGATTCGACATTTTTTCGTCTGATATTTTAATCAGCTCAACAGAAAAGATCGCAGGTAATTTTATTGTGTTAACAAAATAATCTGGATTTATATTATTATTAGGATTAAACCATTTTCTTACTTGGTGCTATGCGAATGTGTTAAACCTTTTCAGGTCAGATACAACACAAGTAAGTAAAATTGACTTGAGTTCGTTAAAATTTTTGCGCCTTTTGAAAATCCAAGGTGTGCGCCCTTTCCCCTGGCCCAGTCCGACCCTGAATGAAAGTGTTCTTGGGTAATTCCTATGAAAGAGATTATTATGTTCAACACGTATAACCGAATTTGAAGTTTGATGAAAATCCATGCATTAGTTCTTCAGATAGAGTTATTGTGGAAATCAAGAAAAATGCAGCATAGCAGCGTCACCTGTTGGGCGATTTACACCAAAAATGAATCAGCACCAATTTATATCAAAGTCTAACTAAATCTAAAGTTTTATTAAATTCCGTCTATTAGTTCTTGAGATACAGCGTCCACAAAATTTTTGTCATGTACATACAGACAGATACTTTTTAAAAACAGTCAAATCATGTTCAGGACCTTCTAAAACGTATAAATCCTTAAAAAACCGGAAGTCGAAAATGTTTATGAATTCAATACTTTCATCTTGTAAAGATAAAGAAAATAATAAGGTAGAAAATTACTCCATCATTTTTATGGTCACTTATCCCGTAATTGAATGGCAACCATTTATAATTCATTATTCATATTATTATTTCTACTATCTTTAAAATAAGAAAGTATTGGATTACGTTATAAGAATACTTAATACTTGCTACTGCTCTGCGTGTTATTAATCTTACCTGTGCCATTGCGTGATGAATTTCCTCTTCAACAATCAGAAAGATGATGGAGAAAAGAAAAAATGTTTCGTGTATTGAGCGTGTGTTGTACTTGCCGTCTCTGACGAAGCAGCAACCAATAATAAAACCAAACACGCACCCTTGAAAAATCTCACGTTTCCAAATTCCATCTAATAGACAGAGTGGCGCCGCGTAGTAGTATAAACTAGATTTTTAATTCGAGATTATACTATGATTATAACGATTACAATTGATTACATGTGATTATATTAAGATTTCTTTGATTGCCACTGATTATATGTGATGACATGATTAAGAATTGATTACAGTACGATTACACTGATTACAGGAGGGGTTGTACGAGATTACACTCTATTGAGAGACCCCTTGGATCACGCATTTGCCTACTTATATAAATATTTTGGTGCATTTTGGTTGGGTGCTTGGTGGGTGAATGGTTAGAGCATTGACTTTCTATCTAGATGATTTGAGTTCGAACCCACGCTCTCTTCGCGTTTTTTTTCTGCTTTTTATTTTAAAATGTTTTGTCAGTTGCTATATATTTTTCATGCTAAATGATAAATTTTGACATTAATAACAATTCCAGATTAATATTTATTATTAAAATAAAATACTTATTTAAATATTGTATTTCAGATTTTTTTTAATTTAAAATGTTTATTGGTTGCTTTATATTTTTCATGATAAATGGAATATTTTTAATAAAAGGAAATTTTTATATTAATAACAATTATAGATTTATTTCAATTGTTATTATAAAATGCTCATTTAAATACGATAAATGGGCAATCTCCCGATTAAAATTTTCTTTTGCAGCGCTTTATAATATTTAAAATTTCATTCCAATTAATTAATATTTTTTTAGCAAATAAGAATTGTGCGAAAATATCTGTGCGCATACGATGGGTGTGTGTTTTTTTATGGGAGTATGGTTTATTATTACTAAAACTAAAATGCGAAGCATATTTTACAATATAAAATTCAATGTGTAAAATACTATAAAAATAAAATTATACGCATAACGTTAAAATTTTTTAAAAATCAAATTGAAAAATGAATTTTGATAATTCAAAACCTTGAATATTTAAGTTTCAAACAATTTACTATCGAAATAAATGTTTTAATAAAAATATTAGAAACTTTTTTTTATCAAATTTTAACAAATATTTTTATTTACTAATACAAATGAATCTCATAACATGTTGATATCACAGTTTTGTTATATTAACAGTATTCCATTTTAATGAAAATATAAGCAACTGATGAAGCATTTTTATACATTAATAAAAATTGAAAAGAAAAATCTAAAATAAAAGGAGAGGCTTATGATCCAGGTTCATTTGTTTAGTGCGACAAAACATCGTAAGTGTATGTAATATTTTTTATTTCATTTTTATTTTTGAGAGCTTGTGCCTAATTATTTTAAAGCTTTCTGTGTTAGACCTGTAGGGAGACGACTTTCATATACGATCCTTAATTATTTTAATATGTGTATTTCCAAATAAAAACGACTGACATCTCTAAATCAGTTTTAACTTTTCAGATAAATTATATGCATAGAACAAACTTTTTAAAGTTCCAAACAAAAACTAAAACTTTAGAGTGTTGCCAAATTCGAAAAGCAAAATTACATAAAATTATGAATTAGATAAGTATAATACAACGAGCTACACATAATATGATGTCCGTATAAAGATTATAAATTATGCTACAGCAGACCCACTGAGTTATATAGAATTATATTAGAGCTCAGTGGTTAGGGCAAAAGCTGACACAAATCGGTGATCGAACATCTGGCCTGTCATCAACTTATATGTCACTAAAACTGATATATTAATCGTACTCCGGTATTGTTATATTTTATATACTGTTTCGTTAAGAAATACGAAAGTTTAAAAAATCAGTTATAAAGGTGAAAATTGTTAGATTTCCGATCAAACTGTTAAAGGTGTTCAATCAACCTTCCAAACGAAAAGCCCAATCACGTGATCAAATCGCCCACAAAATTTTCTGGGTCAAGAGAGCGAAGTTTGCGCAGGCGCATCGGGCTAAATCAGATCACGTGATGCTTTGTTGTGTCACGTGATGTGTTGTGTTCATGATTCCTATTATGATATTCCTATTACAAAAGCCACTTTTTTGGAAGGATAAGGACGTATAGTCGCTGGCTTCACCTATTATAAGGCACAGAAACAGAATATAATTCAATTATGGCTTATTTCCATGCTTCTAAGGAGACCACTCCATGTATATTTTCTCCTTCGACCATGGTCGATGTGGTCGTGTAAGCTGAACACGGCCATAGGTTCTTTGGTTGGATAGTTTTAAATTATGAGTGAAAATGACTGCCTGTGATTTAAATCCTACCAAATCATTATGGCGTATTAAAATAAATCCTACCAAATCACAGGCAGTCATTATGACGTATTAAAATAAATCATAGCAAATGACAGGCAGTCCAACTTACGATATAAACAAAGCGTAATCCGTATTGCAGTACCTCGCGATCTTACGCTAAGCTGAAAGCTATCTTACGACGAAGCGCAAGTGTATGCGCGCGCAACCATAACAAACATAACTGCGACCTATGATTGGTTGAGTGGAAGAGGACTTACGATGAGGCACCGCAATACGAAGTTAAGATAGATTGCAGGAACGCCCATCCTAAGATCGAGCGTAAGATTTAAGATAGCGAGGCACCGTAATCCCAGCCTAACCTGAAAGCTATCTTACGACGAAGCACAAGTGCAGTCAGCCAATCAGAGGCCGTAGTTAGATTTGTTGTGGTTGCGCGCGCATACACTTGTGCTTCGTCGTAAGATAGCTTTCGGGTTAGCGTAAGATCGCGAGGCACTACAATACGGATTACGCTTTGTTTATATCGTAAATTAGACTTACGCTCAAGATTGATCTTAAGCGAGGCACCGCAATCCCAGCCTTAGTTAGATCGCAGGAACGCCCATCCTACGATCGAGCGTAAGATTTAAGATAGCGAGGCACTGCAATCCCAGCCTTATAAGTTGATAATCAAGCAATGACATAAAATAAGTTGCATAACATCTTTTAAGAGGATAAGGCTGGGATTGCAGTGCCTCGCTATCTTAAATCTTACGCTCGATCGTAGAATGGGCGTTCCTGCGATCTAACTTAACTTCGTATTGCGGTGCATCATCGTAAGTCCTCCTGCTTAAGCGTAAGTCCTCCTGCAGTCAGCCAATCAGAGGCCGTAGTTAGATTTGTTGTGGTTGCGCGCGCATACACTTGTGCTTCGTCGTAAGATAGCTTTCGGGTTAGCGTAAGATTGCGAGTAAGTCAGATTTACGCACAAGATTGATCTTGAGCGAGGCACCGCAATCCCAGCCTAACTATATTTATATATCATCATAGCTAAATCACTTCAGTATTGAAACCGAAAAAAAGGATTCGTTTTTGCACACTATCCTTCGTATTTTTAAACCTTATGAAAATCACTAACAAACACATCAGGAAACAAAAATAATGTTTCACAGCTCCAATGTCTTTCAGTGAAAATTTTACTAAACAAGCTAAGATGTGGTTATACATAACTATTTCTATATATTTATAATTAATTCTTAATTTATGTCTTCTATTAATATTTTTTAAGGAAATTCTTCAAGGGTGTCCATTACTGGCACATTTACCCTATAAAATAATTAAAATATTAATCTTGTGATAACAATAATAAATTACTCTCATTAGTATTTTATTAATTATTGATACCCTGATTGTTAAATTTATTTGAAAATGACTATTTTATTTCATTAAATTATGGTTTTGAAAACAATAATCTATTACCTTTACGTAGGATATCCATTACTGAAACAGTGGGTGTTTTATTACTGGAATTTTAAGTGCTTTAATTTATTTCTGTTATTACAACTAAATTTTTATTTATAATGGGAAATGTGAAAATGATATTGGTTAAATATTATCAATAAATTGATATAACAATAAAAAAAACTAGAATATAGTAATTACAACTATTAATTAAAAAATATTTTTTAAAGAAATTCCTTAAAGTTGTCCATTATTTGCACATTTAACCCATTTATTGTAAAAAGTATTATTTCTAAGTGGACTGTAAGCATAAAAAAATCAATCACAGCTTCTTAAAGTTAATTTTCATGTTTTTTTTTTTCATTTTGTACTTTTATAAGCTATCAAATCATTCTATCACAACAGTATTCTTATTATAAAAAATAAATACAAAAATTTAAAAGCTGTTTTCAATGATTACATTAAAATTCTATAGTCATACTGGAGATTGGCAATTTTAAATGCGAATATTAATCCATGACGATGTAAAGTGTATATATCTTACTGTTTAATCTAATAATGCCTCACATATTTAAAACTTCATATTGGAATAGATGTTTTATTAAGATTGTTATCTATGACTAAACATTACCAAAATAAATTGAAGTAGAAAATCTCGTAAAATTATAAAATTCTCCAGAGACATCATAAAGTTAATCAATGGCTTTATATATAGACGTCAAAATTTTTCTATTAGTAGAATATACTTTCCATTAGTAAAATATTTCGGTTTCCTATATATATAATAATAATAATTAACGAACACATAGCTAAATGAAGCGTCACACAATGCTAAAACGAACTCTGAGTAATGTAATTTCGACATTTGTTTTCCCCGAGAATGACACCCTCTACCAGATGAAATATAAACTATTTTCTTGAACCGTTTTCGCTTACAGAAATCGCTCAAAATGATAGGCTTTACAGCGTCGCGCATCATCGTAGGCTACGTTCAGACACATATTTTTTATTGGGAATTCAAGCGCTCGAATACGCCATCTGGTGGAGAAAATATATAACTCCTCGTTTCAGGAAAATGCCTTGCAAGCCCATTGAATTACATGCATTTTTAATTTGTTCATAATGATTATTTTTTTTTGCCCAATCTCAGATTTCATGTGATATTTGTGTTCTGTGTTTATATGACAAGGTAAAAAATATCCAAATTTGAATATCTAACACTTTCAAACACGTTTGCAATAAATAATGATTTCAATGGCACTTTAGCATTAGTTAAAGGGACAATTTTCCTGTACCGAAGGCTGCGATCAGCGCCACTATAGGCCGTTTTAAGTCCCAATAACGGTTGTATTGGCGACAAGCACACTACTTACTTCTAGGCACTTCTTACTTCTACGGTCCTTTGAAATTGAATACGAATATTTTCTAGAAATTTTCTCCGCTTTATTTTTTTGAGATTCAATAAGTTAAAGAAAACTTTTAGAAATTACTGGTGTGTAAAATCAGGGGACAGTACAAATGCTTAAAAATATCCGCCTACGAGCGCCACCATTTTTAGGGTAGCGCTCAGGCCTAGTATTTAGGGGCGGGGATTTAACCAACAGTGGCGTCAGCTCACCTTTCCTAATTTGGCAAGCTAATTCTTCTACTTCAAATAAACTAGAATGTCTGTATAATAGAATAACGACATGCACACAGGACACTTTCTAAGACTAAAATTTTTGCCCAAACTGTGGCTACTTTTTTGTTCTTTATTTTTTTGTATCTTTTTACTGGCCATCTAACATTTTTTACGGTACTTGTTTTACGAGATTTAAATGAAGATTTTTTTTTAATATTTCAGTGACCAAGTGATTGAGTAAAACGTAAAAATTCTTAATTATTCTTCTATGAGAGTACAATATAATAAATAGTGCTCTTTTCCATTCTCACTTATTATACCATAATAGAATGTACCATAATAGCTCTTTTCCATTCTCACTTATTGCACCATAATACAAATTTCTATCGTCATTCTTATTTTTTTTTAACATTTGTAATTGTTATTATATTTAACAACAGGAAAATTTATATAAATTAATTTTTTTTCGTAGTCAATCAAGGAGATCCAATCCTCCTCATAGCTCCATGTAGTCAACGTAAACATATAATAACAAACACTTGTTAAAAATAATTTTCTCTAATATTTTCTTTTGAAGCAAATTAAATGTAGCTCGAATTTGAAATAAAAATGGCATAAAAATGCTTCAAGATACTTGTACTTTACAAAAAAAATTCTAAAATTAATCCACCGGGTATTGAAGACATAGGCGTAACTTGGGCTCCAAGACTAGGGGGCAAAAATCTCGAAGACCTTTCGTGAAAAAATAATACCCCCCCCCCCCCTAATCCCATCACCGCATAAACACACAGACACTTAAATTAAATACTTAAAAATTTTAATATTTAAACAAAATTTTAAATGTTTAACCATATACGCAAAAATAGGAAAAATCCTAAGTTACACATTTTATGTTTTTAAGAGAATATTTAAAAATATTGAATTTTCGACAGTTATATCTCTTGTGTTTGATGCAATGTTCAATTAGTAAACAATTCAAACAAATTTAATGAAAAATTGTCAAAGACTTGGGCTTTAGAAGATTTTTTTTTAATGGTGGGGGTAATGGTGAGGAATGTGGTTGAGATAAATATGTTAAAAGCCTTTATTCAGAGCGGCAACGATTGATAAAAGTTTGTATTTAAAAAACACTCTAGCTAGCGTTATGATTGGAATGACTCAGAAATTTTTCTGTGATGCATTTTAGGGTATATGGAATATTTTTAGCTTAAGAATAAAAAAATTAATACTGCCCTTAAATTTCGAACTCTACCTTTTCACAGCGTTTCAAGTGGAGAAAAACAGGAACGAAAACATATGCATCATAGTTATAGATTACCAAATATTTTCCAACATTATTAGAATACTAGTTGGCTTCGCCCGCCAGCGGGCCCCTAATTTTCATCGGTGCCTCGAATATTTTGAAAACTCCTTTTTTTTTTATAAAACATCGAAACGAACGACCCTCTGGCTCGCATCCACCTCGAGCCGAACGAACCTCCGAACCAGGTCCCCACTGCCTTCGGCACCGGATAATCCCTTAATTTGCACATTGAATAGTACAAACCTCTAACCGAACGAACCTCCGACCCTGGTCCCCGCTGCCTTCGGCACCGGATAATCCCTTAAATTGCACATCGAATACTATAAACCTCTAACTGAACGAACCGCCGGCTCGGGTCCCCGCTGCCTGCGGCACCGTATAGCAGTCGTGCTGCGCACGCGCTGCAGTATACGTTAGTCCCACCTGTGGCGCAATCTGTTTATACGATCATATCTGAAATCGTTAAGGCTTTCGATGTCGAGTCGAATGAGCCATACCCCGTCGTCTTCGTGCCCATAGAACCGGAGATAGGAAAGCGCCCCCTGGTGGTGACAAAACGAACTGAAATCGATAAGCTCTATCGATGCCGAGTCGAATGAGCCAAACCGCGTCGTGATGTGACCCATAGAACCCGAGTTAGCGGCAAAATTCTTTAATTACACCTACCACCACCAGGGGGCGCAATCTGTTCTATGCGAACTAACCCAAATCTGTAAAGCTATTGAAATCCAGTCGAAAGAGCCAAACCCCGTCGTAATCGGGCCCATAGAACCAGATTTACGGAAGCGCCCCCTGGTGGTGGAACTGGAAACTAAAATATGTAAGCCCTATTGATGTCGAGTCGAATGAGCCATCCCGCTTCGCGATGGGACCCATACGACGGGAGATATTTTGAAAAGAAATTGCTAATACCTTATAAGGTATATAAGGTATATAAATACATAATGTATATACCTATATATGTATATACATACATATATGTATATAAATATATGTATGTATATATATGTATATGCAGACATATGTGTATATACATAGATATGTGTATATATAATACATGTATATATATCACTGGCGCCCGGCTAACCGAAATGTACCCAAACAAATTATGTGCTTTCATTAGGAAAAAAAAAACCCATTAAAAATTAATCTGGTTTGTTATTAAAAAAATATTTACAACATGAAAATATATTAAAAGCAACTGTTTATAAAAAGTTTGGGTCCTTTTCTGCTATAAGGAAAGGGCATGTTTACAAACAAACAGTTCCATCAACCAATCTACCACTGCTTTTTTGCCGCAGCTATCATTGCAGGAATCGTCATGGCGACGTAGGCCAATCATATCATAGACCAGTTTAACGTAGACCAATCAAATCGCTCCATCTCATGTGTATCGTAGGAGTCGTAAAGAACGAACAGGTTTTTCTCCCAAACCAACAGTAATTTAACCAACAGTGACGTCAGTTGCCCTTTCCTTATACCAACACCATTGTCGCTAAGCATAATAATCGGCACAAAAGGAAATTCACATGAAACGAATCATTTGAAAACAAAAATAACATTGTTGGCACGAATTTAAGCACTTAAAAATAAAACGTTTGAAAATTGCAATACAAAATATGCACTTAAAATAAAAGAACAAATAAATATTACATAAGGTAATAAAATAAAACTCTATTTAAACTACAGGCTTGAAATTGTAAACGTCTCTTAGGATTGCTGTAAACATTTCATTTTTTGAATGAAGATGTTTATGAGTTTTTTTGATAAAAACTTTTTTTTTTATGTATCTAAAGTCCTAAAACAATTTTATTGCCGCTTCTACATCATCAAGTAACAGCTTAATGGTAAAATTCATTTCAGTGTCAATAATAAATGCAAGTTATAATTTAATAAATATTTTCTATTTGAAAAGTAGCAAGTTAAGATGTTTTATGAGGTTACGATTAAATAATAATAATAAAAGATTCACGTTCAATAAATAGTCCAATCAGAATGTTTGGTACAGTTTGCAATAAAAAATTCTTTACACGGTTAGGGTAGAAATAAATGGCAGATTAGCGTATATTTTGGCATGTGTTGGTATAACAGAAAAGTACCAAGTTGTGTTCCTATTACACGACTCTGATAAGTGGAATTTAAAAATTAAATCAGATTACTTAGCTTTTCGGCTAAACCAAAACATTTTGGGCACTATTGCCATGACTAATTAAAAATCACATTAATGAATTAAAAAGAAATTACCTACTTTATTAAAATCTTAAAAATAAAGTGAAATTTTGCAAATGGTCATTAATTAGTACATAAAATTCGAAGTTTTCTATTACTATCAAAATAAAAATATGCCAGTATCATCAGAAAATACAGAATATATATATATTAGTTAATTAAAACCAGATCTTAACATATGAAGTATAATTTCACTGAAAGACACTGGAGCTGTAAAATATTACTTTCCGCTTCCTGACTGGTTTAAGATTGTCAGCAATAAAGCAAATTATAAAACAGGCAACGGAGAATTATGAAAAAAATAAAAGCTGAATTTTTATTGGTTAATTTTTTTATAAACCAAAAACTTCCGAGATTGTTCATTACGGACACATTTTACTCTGATATATATATATAATTACAATCAACTTATTAATAGCATATTCAGGGCAGATGTAAGATCAGTAAAGAACTTTTTTTTTTATTCACTTCTGTAGAATTAAGTCGCATAATAAGCAAAGCAATGCAGTTAATTTTACACAATTGCTGATGCTTTTTCTCAGCTTTCTTTATCTTGAACTTAAATCTGTCCCTGAGAATGATGAAAACTAATTTTTAACTAACTCTTGGAATAATATAGAAAAATAATCTTACCTAATTAGTAAATCTAAATATCCAAAAACCAGTGAATGACGAGACTTAGACATAGACGACGCCACGATGCAGGAAAGGGAAATGTAAACAACGCTGCGATGTGCGATGACGCTGGCAAAAATACATAAAAATCCCTACGAGACCGCAGAAAAAAGCTATATTTCAATAGATTTATTTTTTCAAGTTTTTTTTTTTTATCTTCAAAATTTCTCATACAACATTAAATAATTTTAAAAGTGGAAATTTTTCAATGCTGATTATTACAAAGCGGAAAACATTTAAAAATATATTTACAAAAATCCCCACTGGGAAAAAAAATGTGTTGGAAAAGGGAAATCTTGTTTCATCTTTCCCTGCATTACTCCCGGCTTGCCGTGTGAAAGGAGTGGGAGGGGGGGATCGGTATTTGGTATTATTGCTTATTTAAGCTAGTTAAGATTTTTTTTTCTTTTAAATCTAAATTTTGGAGTGTTTCAAAAAATGAAAATAACTTATTTTTTGGAACTGATTTATAGATAATATACAGATAATATAAAATCACCGCCCCCCCCCCCCCTCCAAGAAAAAAAAGAATTTTTTTTTTTTTTTTTTTTTTCGTTTAACAGTAACTGCTTTTTGGTAAAGTGGCATTTATTTCTTTTGACAAATATTTTTTCATTGAAATTGAAATTTAAATTCCCATTTATCATTAATTTTTTTAATATGTTTATATAATATGTATGTCTAAAGATTGCAATATTCATTTTCATTCTAGGTGCTCACAAAAAATATTCATTTAAAGATATTAATGCATACTTTAAAAGCAAAAACATTAACAGTTTTTATGATTTTTTTTTTTCCATAAAAACTCTTTAAATTAAAGAAGGGTACTTTTTGTGTATTTTTTATTGCATAAAATATTTAAATGCAGCATATTTTATCGTTTCACATAAATCCAGGTTTAAAATAACGAAAATCATCTTATAAAATGTGAAGTAAAGATACTTTTTATTTCTTATAATAAAAATGTCGAGAAGATTATACTGGGCCACTGACTTTTAAACAATGATAGATTTGTATATCTTGGCCGCAAACGTACTTTCATTCGCTATTGGGCACTGAAATTGCATTAAGTTTCCCCGCCATTTGCCCGTTAACGATTTGGCGATAGACATCCGGTGTGCGGGCGCTTCAGTTAAAATACATTAATGGCTGGATACAAATTGCCGCAAACTTTTTTGGCCACAACGTTTACAACAGGTGGCCAAAAATCTCGTGTTTGCTGGGTAGCTTCTTTTTCTTTTTTTTCCCTATACAAAAATCGGGATTTTGCTAAAATCAAAAATTATGGTCGGAATTCGAAAATTTTTTGAATCCCTGAAATGTTAGCCCACTCTGAGCAAGGATGCATATATTTCATATTCGAAAATCCGATATTATTAAAAAAATTATATCACCTATAAAAACATTAATACTTTTCAAATGCTTTGTTTTATCAATTTATCTCTTTTGTCAGGAGCGACGCGATGTCCCCTATTCTTCCACTGATATTATCAAAACACCTGCCAATCTCAGTATAGCTTCCTCTTCCGTAAGAAATAAATTTTCCATTTTCATTAATGAGTTTTAATTGATATCTTTAAAAATTACTGGTCGATTTTTACGAATTTTTTTGTTGAATTTGCGATTTTTTTATACACATGTGTGCAAATTTTCGTGAATGTAGAGTCATTATTTCCACTTGTTTCAAAAAGGAATGGAGCGATTTGATCTCGGATGTGTCAACCCGGCATTCTTTACAGCAACCTTTTTCCCGTCTGGGGTCAATGTTGGATGTCTGGTCAGTTTTTGGCCGAAATAAAGAAAAGTTACGGTCCGAATTAAAAAAAAATTGACTTTTTGGAACGCCAAAAATCGGCCGCGTGTGTACCCCGATTTTCGGATAGATACCTCCGGTAGATTTATTTTTATTCGATGATGCGTTGAAAAGCGACAATTTGGATGTCTGCGATTATCAAAACGGAAATTTTCTTTTCGGGTTTCGATAAAACTGTTTCTTGTTTTGCTAATTTTGATAAGGTTTTTAATTAATAACGTTCTTAATTAGGGGCCGACTCCTTCGAAAACTATAACTCCGGAATGCCCGGATTTTTCTGAATTTTTTGACATAAAAAGCGCTTCCGTCCGGCGTCTCTGACCTGACTTTTATCCGTTTACAGACAGACAGACAGACAGACACACACACAGACAGACGTTTACCAACATTAATAATAGTGACTATTAAGAAAGTTCATTCTTTCATACAGTGAAATGTGATATTTAAATAAACAATTTAAAAAACACAGAACGCAATTAAAAATCCATTTCCAAGAATTAATGTCTATGGCAGATAATATATACGAATTCTTTGGTGCAATATTAGTACTATTTATAGATGACAATATATCAATATCCTTTTGGGCAGCCATATATTAATGAATAATACAGTAAAATTTAACCTGATTAATTTTAACAGAAATGAACATGCAACTATTTATATTCTATAAGCACATTTGAATAATAAAATATAATTCCACTAGAAAATGCCTAACACAGTTAAAAACCTACATTGGGAATTCACGTCCATAAACTGAATTGCTTCATTTTTTTCGTGGAGCTCTATATATGATCTGTAAAATTTATACTCATGATGTAATATACTAAAATTTAGTTAATTTTAAAAATGTACACCACAGCTGAAAACGCACTTCCAGTAATTATGGTTCATATAGTCATAAAGAGCGCTGTAGTGACACATATAAATTTCATCATGTTTCATGTATCATAACATCACTAAAACAATTTTTTCCAATATAGCATAATGTAGTTTAAAACTTTTGTATCCCTGTAAACGAGCTATAACAGTTATATACTGCATCTTCAATAGGGAATATGTTGCAGTAAGCCTCAATAGCATATATCTATGTAAAGGTTTGTACGGGCTCGGGTCAATTCCCATTCACGAGACTCGATCTGGGCCGAAAATGATCTTCACTCTTTCGGGGCCGGGTACGGAGCTTACTTTTTTCTGCAAACTTGGACCGATCCGATACAGACTTCTTTTTTCCAGATCGGCCTGGAAAAAAGAAGGACTTCAGGACTTCTGAAATTAATTCTTCCTTGAAGTCTGCACGGACCGAAATTTTCAGGCCCTGTCCCGACCCAGCCTGTATGAAAATCACTGAACCCTTGAAAAAATCAGTAAAATAAGTCCCGACCGAACATTTTTTTCCAAAAAGTATATACTTTTAAATTGCACTTATGCTACAATTAAAGTTATTTTTAACGAATGGTAACGAAAGAGTAATAATAATAAACTACAGTAAAACCTCTGAAAAGAAAAATGTTTTATGACGAAATCTTGTCTTAAACGGAAAAATGTGTTGATCCGTGCAAAGTGAATATAAGAATTTGTGCAAAAATGATATAATACATTTACAAAAGATGATGTACCTGCTAAGAATAGAACCTATCTATAACGGATGTTTTTTTCTCTCTGATACGATTTTGTCTTAGAAGATTTTACTGCATAGCATTTTTCAGATTTCTAACTCTCCAAGCGATGGAATGTGGATTAACGATATTAATGATAACTCAAGCATTTACATACAAATAGAGATTCATTAAAAAATCAATATTTATTCGACAAGCAGAAAGAAATCTAGGGAGGGTCAGTATTTTGATACAAATGTGCCTATATTTCGCAGCCCAGGGCACTTTTTAAAAATAAAGAATATAAACATTTAAAAAAAATTTAAAATAAGTATTTTTGTCAAAACTCTTCGCACAAGACAATTTTTATACATATTAGTCTAAAAACCTATACAAAACAATCTAGAAGGCTTGGCCCTTTTAGAGGCCATAGAGGGTTCCAAAGGGCTTGACCCCTGAAGCTCCTGTTTAAGCTAAATTGGAAACATATAAACTTAAAAAAGTAAACATAATGAAAAATTATCTTCCACTAGGATTCCGGAAGCAGAGCCTCATGTAGAAAGATTCTTATTTTTTGTTTTTCTTAGTGTTTAATTATTTTCTGTCACTTACGAAGAATAAATTTTACTTTTTTGTTTTCAAATCATCAGAAGTAAAGGAAATTTAACTATCCTGCTCCCCCAATACTTCCCGCCGGTGCATATAGTAGTTTACAGATATTTTCTTTTTAAAAAAAAATGATTTCAAACTATAAGAAAATCATTTTTCCATGAAAAATTACTTTAATCTATATGTTACTAAAATAGACGTAAAATAAAAATAATTGTACAGAATGTCTTTAAAACATAAGATCTTAGTAGTACATAACTCTCCTAGCGCTTTTGGCTCCAAACTAAGCCATTATCAAGGACCCTCGACCAGCGGAGACCACAGCACAGTTGTTCAAGACCAGCACTCAAAGTGACAGGAGAATCGATTCTGGATATGGTTATGATTTCAAAATATCATAATCTTAAAACTCTACAAAGATAAAATAAATAAAAAACTGTCCCTGTAATTTATTAAACCAAGTTAATTGTAAATATAACAGAATACTGTTATCGAAAAGTTTTGATGAAGTAATATAGAATAACACAAATTTGTAACTTCTATTTTTACGGTATAGCCACTGACTGATACCTTACACAGTCCAGTAACAATGAAGTCCAGACCCGGCCAATGTCTTCGGGCAAAAATAAAACTCGGACTCGACCTAATGGGAGCAATACAGTCTAGGACTGGCTCGGCTCAATTCCAATGAAATAAATCTCGGATTTCAGGCCAATCCCAGTCTTTTGCAGACCTCTAAATTCTTCACCCCGAGCCCATGTTGGAGTCGCTTTAAAATTATAGTGATGTTGTACATTTGTTTAGCAAAATCTATAGAAATTTAATTTGGTTTAGTAAATTAGAGAGATATTTTTAAAATCTACCTTTTTTCTTTGTAGAGCTTTAAAATTATGATTTTCTTTTATAATCATTTTCTTTCATTCTAAACTATGTAGATTTTTCTTACTGAATCTTCATTTGAATGTAAGTCTAAATAAAGGTGAAAATAAGGAATTTTGCTTAGTCGCCACTGGCCGATAGGTGGTTTTTTTTTAGTGACCAGTTACTGGCTAGTGAGAACAATTTCTTTAGTAGCCAGTAAGTACATTTATGTTACTGAATATTTAATTTTAAAAAATACAAGGGGGCTCTGCCCCCTACGAACTACTCTCGCCAACCGCCGTTCTTACACTGCAAACATTAAAAACACTCTGATTTGATCATCTCTAAAACGATTACGGAAGATTGTATTATAATTAAACGACCAAAATAAAAATATTCAGTTTTTTTTTAAATATTGTTTTTATATTTTAAATATTAAATAGAATGTTTTATAAAAATTTATAGTATTTTGATGAAAGAATGAAGAAAAAATGTCAAGTTTCCAGTACTTCTGTTCCGATTTCTCTAAAGAATAATTCATTTTTTCCCATATTATTTAATTGTACTTAAGTTAAAATGCGAAATATAAACATGTTTTTAAGCTTATGAATTTTAAAATGTCACAAAAAAGTGAATATTAAAAAAATTAATAAGACTGCAGATTTATCTATTTCTTTGAATCCAACTGTTCGATGCAACATAAATTGCAACTTTTCTGCTCAGTACATAAAAAAAGTATTAAACAAGGATTTGTTCTATAAACAGAACTTGTTCTTTATATTTCTGTTACGATGAATCTCCCCAGTGAAATTCTGTGAAGTTCTATGGGCACCCGTGAATTACTTAATCTGTTACTGGTACCTTGAAATAGGTAATGATATAGCCGGGAGGGCCAGAGAGTTACTTTATATCTTAAAGAAAATCACAATGATCAGACACATAATGAAGACATCAATCCCACCCGTGCGTATAAACAGCTCTAAAATGGAAAAGGGTAAATAGATTCCATTTTTCTGAGGAAAAAAAAAGAGCAGGGGAAATATTGTTACTCGAACTTTGACTACGACATTAAAAATTTTGCTAGGAAGAAAGACAGACATTACTACTATGAACGCAAAAACATTAATTATGGGTTTTTAGAATTATCAACTATTTATTCTAGTTTAAACCCAAGACAGCAAATAGATGGTTAAATTAAAATAAGAGTAAGAAAAAAAATGAAATAGAAAACTATGATTTAACCACAAATCTATACAAAAAACTGGAGGGGCAAAAGATAAGTCTTGCCCCTGCTTCTGAAAAACTAGGGGGGCATGTGCCCCCCCCCCCTTGCCCCCGCCAGATTACGCCCATGATTGAAGAATAGGCTACTTTATTAAAAATGGTATATTTATGTATTTCTTTTTTTTCTTATAACAAAGAAATCCATGTATATATTACTCAAAACATTTTCTTTAACAATTGTTTTAGCTTAAAAGCTGTTGCTATTCACATGAGTATTAGAATGTTTTGAAAACACACCGAGTATCTATAAATTGGGCCTGATTTACGGCAGAGTGTTTGTGTTAGATGTCCTACACTCTCACACAACGAGGAGTTCTCAAATCCCTACATATTTAAAACTTTAATTAAAAAAAATATATAAAGTGTTTGAAGGAAACCTCAAAATAAAGTATACCTAAGGTCTCCAAATTAAGGCGGGTCTCAAAAAAATATTTCCACCCGCTCAACCACTCGAAAAATTTTGACACATTTACGGACTCATATTTAAACGCAGTAGCATGCCACTTACAGGCCTGATTATTGAAGTGATTTGGAATTGAATGTTTTCCATTTTTTGATAAATGAATTACTTATCGAGTTAAAAGCAATTGTTATCATGTGATGACAGGTTTTTCTCTTTTCCCGCGCTGTCGTTTCCGGAATTTCAGTTCCAAACGTCAAATTTCACAGTATTTTCTGAAGGATCTTCTGCCTTTAACAAAATAACGAAAAAAACATTCCATTACATAATTTCTGAATAAGAACACCTGCCAATTTTATGCCTTTCCGAACAAAAAGGAATTCAGAAATGTATCAGAAAGTTGCTCCTTTGAATTTGAGAGCAGCCTTAATAAATAGGTCCCTGTCAATAAAAATATGTGCAATAAAAAATTTCGGAAATTTGTTCTTTCTCATATTGTTCCCTTATTCTACACAGAATAACTGTTCTTAAGCTCTGATTCGAGAAGTGGTCGGATTTTATTTATTATTTTAATTTATTTTTGCTACTATTTATTTGTTTTTGTTTTTAAAAATATGCTTTCGGAAAGGTTTTTTTGCCCTTTTCGTTTAAAAAAAATTTTAGTCAATTTTAGACATAATCGGTAATAAGTATTTTGTGAAACATTCAGCTTTATACAAATTTTTCGAGTATTTTGTATTTAGGAGTTAAAACAATATTTCAATAAAGTTGTTAGACATGATTGGAAAAAAATATTCAATAACTGTAGCACTTAAAACAAAATAATAAATCTGCTCCGTAGTTTCCAATTAATTCATAATTTGTCCTTTCCTCCATAAATTTGATGCATTTTCAAGGGCGTATTTCTTGAAGATTAATAGTCATATGTTTGATCAAAACACTTTAAGCAAGGCTGAGGAGAACATTATAGTATTTTAAATCCCACCCTCCCTACCAAATTAAATCATGGTAAGCCACATGTGGTAGAGTATATTACGATTTCTTTTATGAGAAACAGCGTAGCACTCCGTTTATAAAATCAAAAATAAAGGTTGTCTCTCTACAATCCGAATCCCGATTTTTTGTTCATAAATATAAGGAAAGGACATGTTTAAAAACAAACAGTTCCATTAACCAATCTACCACTACATTTTTTGTCGTAGCGATCATTGCAGGAATCGTTATGTCGATGTAGGCCAATCATATCGTAGAGCAGTTTAACGTAGACCAATCAAATCACCCAATCAAATCATCTCATGTGTACAGTAGGCGTTATAAAGAACGAACAGGTTTTTATTGCGAACCAACAGAAATTAAACCAACAGTGACGTCATCTGCCCTTTCCCGAGGCTAACAAAAAAAGAAAGGCTACCGCGGTGCTTTACGCATATCTTTTTTTACAGACCGCGGGAGTCACGTGATGCTCGAATGCACCATAGGAGGTGTACGAAAAGAGCATCACGTCACTCTAGCGGTCTGTAAAAAAAGATAAGTGGAATGCACCGCGGTAGCCTGTCTTTTTCGTTAGCCTCGCCCTTTCCTTATAACAAAACCAGAGGGTTAATTCAAGACTCCCTTATCATAGATCAGACTTGACAATCCGGAGAAAGGCTATGGGAGAAAATGTCCGCGGTAATTGCCAACTTATTAATTTACTTTCTCCGGAAAGTATCGCCGCCTGGTGGATACTACCGATAGTAGTTCATAAGAAAATGCATAGAACAAATGGAGCTGTGAAAAAATTTCGTGTTATTTCATGTCGTAAATACTCCTATTACCATGGAGATCATGCCTATTACTGACGATTGATGGCGCTAGTAGCAGGACAACCATGCGGTCAAAGGAAACTTGCTGATTGTTGTCATGTTTGCAGCTTAGATGTAAAAAGATGCAAATAGATGAAACAAATAGATTGAAGAAGATTGAGTTTATTCAAGAGACAGCAGCATGGTTGTGCGGGCGATGGCGAAGGAATGACAACTACAAAACGGTTAAGGGGACGGTTACAGTTAATAGTTTAAATCGATTACGATTAATTGAGGTTATGATAACAGTTAAGAACCAGGTGTTCCAAAAGTCAGGACGAACTTTAAAAATGAATAATTCGAAAACGAATCAAGATACAAAGATACGGTTTGCACCAAATGGATGGAAAAGAAACCGGGTTTTGTGTGGCAACAAAAAAAAAATTAGTTCTGTTGGCGACCAACAGATGGCGCTAGAGTATTTTATTGCACCAAAAGATGATTTACAAGTGAAAAAATGTTGACAACTTACAAGTCAGCTTAATTACAGGTAATTAGTACTACAGTAAATGTTCAATGTGCTGTCCATCATTCAGAAGTACAGCTGTGAGACGAGGCACCACACCGTTCACAGCATTTAGTAGCATTTCTTGCGTTATGGCAGACACATTTTGGCGGATGGCATCTTTCAGTGCTACTAGTGATGCCGGTTGGTCGCGGTACACTTTTGACTTCAAGAATCCCCACAGCCAAAAGTTACAGGGTGTCAAATCGGGAGATCTTGGAGGCCATGCGTGATTAAAGTAGCGACTGATAATGCGATCCTCCCCAAATGTTGAGCGTAACAGGCGTTGCACAGGCAGAGCAATATGAGGTGGTGCTCGGTGACTGTTTGGAGTGCCTGTTGCGCTTGCAGTTCAGGAATAATGTTGTTCTGTAACAGTGCTACATATCGCTGACCAGTGACAGAAACTGTTTTGAAACCCGTCTGTGTGACTTCCTCGAAAAAAATGGACCAATTATGAAATCAGCAGTGAAGCCACACCAGACTGTCACTTTAGGCTGTTGCATTGTTTGTTGTTTGTTTAGGCTGTACCTCAACAAATGCATGTGGATTTTCTGTGGTCCACACTCAACAATTGTGGGTGTTAACAGCGCTAGAGAATGTAAAATGCGCTTCATCTGTCCAAAGCACAGTGTGAAGCCAGTCGTGCTGCTCTTCCATCTTATTGAATACCAAATTCGCAAAATCTCGGCAAGAGTCGAAGTCAGGAGGTTTCAGTTCTTGGTTATGTTGCAACTTGTAGGGATACCGTTGCAAAGTTATTCGCAGAGCTCTCCAGACACTTCCGTGCGACACTACTGTCTGCCTCGAAACTTCTCGAGCACTGCATTCCCCATGAGCAGCAACCGCCGACATGGATTGCACCGTCTGCTCCACTGTCGTGGCAACAGCAGCGGCTGTTGAGGGACGTCCACTTCTTTGACGTGACGCCAAAGAACCTGTAGCTTCAAATTTCTTCATCATTTTGTTCAATGCAGAAGACGTTATTGGTCCTTTGCTATCTCGCATACCCTTCATGTAGCGATATGCTCGCAATGCCGGAATGGCACTTTCCGAATTCTTATAATACAGTTTAACTAAGAGGGCTTTCTCAACTATGGACAGTATTTCGATGCATACAAGCTTCGACTACCATTACCTGCTGCAGTTGCTCCTTTTTATATCGTTTGTTGCTTTGCATAATCCTACATCAGAAATCCGACAGCGCCATCTGTTGGTCGCCAACGGAACTATTTTTTATTTCGTTGCCACACAAAACCCGGTTTCTTTTCAATCCACTTGGTGCAAACCGTATCTTTGTATCTTGATTCGTTTTCGAATTAATCATTTTTAAAGTTCGTCCTGACTTTTGGATCACCCGGTACATGGTACATGACATCTCCCTTTTTCTAAAAAAAAATAATAAAGCACATATAAAGAACATACAGAAATAACACAATAATAAGACAATTAATAAAGTAAGAAATATTAAGAAATTAAAAATGTCTTAAAGTTCATACAAAGTCTTTCAAATGTTTTGGAGGTTTAGTTATTCGACCTGTGCGAGTTGTTTGAGCAGCAGTACAAATATATGGTCGAGTTTGAGGCAATGTAGCAGAGCTACTAATAGATGAATGCATCGAAGCTGTTGGAACACTAGCTTGGTTGCTGCTTGTAGGAGATATAAAATTATCTCTGCTTGTAGGTGTTATAAATAAATCTTCAGCTGTTGTTTTACGATTCACTGGCTGAGCAGATTTAAAAATATTTATGTGCACACGATTCCTACGATATTCTCTACCATTTTCTGCTATTATGATGTAAGACCTAGGTTGAGGTCCAACTTTGGATATTTTTCCTTTACACCACTGATTATTTAGACGAAACAGCACTTCTTGATTTTCTTGCATTGGTTGCAAGGGGTGTGAATGAAGATCATATTTATGCTGTCGTTGCTGTCTGAACTGCAGACGTTCTTGCACAGCACTGCAATCATATTGAGGAACAAGTTGTGATGGAAGAGTAGGAACCAGGGTACGAATACGACGACCCATTAGAATTTCTGCTGGAGAGGGCAGGCCATCCATGGGAGTATTTCTGTACTCCATCAACACAAGGTGGACATCATTTTTGTCTTGTGCAGCTTTAGTAAGGATGGATTTGACAGTTTGAATGCATCGTTCAACCTGTCCATTAGAGCGAGGATATCCAGGACTAAATAGGTTAAAAAATAAGTCCTAATTTGTGCAGAATTCACTAAATTCTTTAGAATCAAATGGTGGTCCATTATCTGCGATAAGTTCTTCGGGAATTCCAAAATGAGCAAAACAAATTTTCAATGCATTGATAACTGTAGGAGCTGTTGTTTGGTGCAAATGCTGGAGCTCAATATATTTGGAAAAATAATCTACAACTAAGAGATATGTCACTGAGGATAGATGAAAGAAATCAATTGCAACCTTTTGCCATGGTCGCTCTGCTAGTTGTCTGTCCAAAAGAGGTTCCTTGCTGTTCAACCTTTGGTTTTGTTGACATATAGCACAGTGCGATATCATGTTTTCAACATCAGAATTTATGCCTGGCCAATAGAGGGATTGATGGGCAAGATTTTTACAAGACACAATGCCCCTGTGTCCAACATGAAGACGCTTCAGGACATCTGTACGACATACATGATTTTGGAATGACAAGTCTTCGCCCTCTGCAGATAAGGCCATTCTCCATATGAATTTCAGCCTGACAATGCCAATAAGGTTGTGCATGCGAGATCACATTATGTTTATTTTTTAGGCCATCCATTTTCAATGTAATTCTTGACATTTTGGAGCTCTATGTCATTTTCAGTTTCTCGCATGATTTCATCTAGTTTGGATTTTGATGTTTGCACTAGGAGAGAAACCATTACATTTGTGTTGTCGATTTCAGATGTCGAAACAGTTTGTACTGGCAAAGGTGCTCTGGATAAGGCATCAGCAACAACTAAATATTTTCCTGGAACATGAGTTAATTTGAAATTGTACCTTTGTAGACGCAATAAAAGTCTTTGTAATCTTGGCGATATGTTTTCAAATGGCTTGTGGATGAGTCCTAACAAGAGCTTATGGTCAGTTTCAACTTCAATATGTTGACCAAAAACATAATAATGAAAATGTTCACATGCATGTACAATTGCAAGGAGCTCTTTTTCGATTTGAGAGTATCTAGACTGAGCTTCAGAAAGAGTTGCAGATGTATAAGCAATTGGTTGGTGGTTCTGGAGGAGCACACCACCTAAGCCAAAAGAACTTGCATCAACGGAGAGCACTATGGGTTTATCCTTGTCAAAGAACTGGAGAACAGGGGTTGACTGTAACAATTCTTTAACTCGCAAGAAGGCTTTATTATGATGAGAATCCCATAGCCAATTGGTGTCTTTCTTAAGAAGATCTCTTAAAATGGATGTTTCCTGTGAAAATTTTGGTACATATTTCATAAGATATGTGGCCATACCTAAAAATCTCATCAATTCTTGTTTGTTGGTCGGGACAGGAAAATCTGCAATAGCTGACACTTTTTTAGGATCAGGAGAAAGACCATCAGGTGAAATGATATGCCCTGAATATTGTAATTTTGAAACACCAATTACAGTCTTCTCTTTGTTGAGTTTCAGTCCACTTTCTCTAGTGATTTGAAATACTTTCTTTAATTTATCACAATGATCATCTAAATTTTCACTATACACCAAGATGTCGTCAAAGTATGGATCAATATCTAGGCAATTTTCGAATATGTTAACCATAGACATTTGGTACACCTCAGGAGCACAATTTAATCCGAATGGTATTACTAAAAAACGAAATTTACCAAATGGTGTTATAAAGGTGCAAAGATCAGAACTTTCCTCATCTAATTGAATGGGGTAAAATGCATCTTTTGCATCAACAAGGGAAAAGATTTTAGAACCCTTGAGCTTTGACAACAATCGGTCTTGTGAGGGAATCTGGAAATGTGATCTTTTAATATACTTGTTGAGGGGACGAGGATCAAGACAAACTCTTATCGAACCATCTTTCTTGGGTACTACAACAATTGGATTTACCCAATCAGTAGGTTTTGTGACCTTTTCAATTATACCATCCTGTTCCATTCTTAAGAGTTCATTTTTAAGTTTACTTTCTAATGCTAATGGTATTTTACGAGAAGCAGCTATAACAGGTGTCGCATTTTCATGCAAAATACTTTTGTGTTTACCAGGTAAACGACCTACACCTTCAAATATATCATTATATTCTTTCACAATTTGTAATAATTTAGATGAATGAGAATTTACATTATTAGATGAGTTAAAATGGGCACTAGTAGATGACAGAGGATAAGTAATATCACTTATTGAATCAGTATTTACATTAGATTGGGAATTCACAGTTGCAGAAAAATTTGTATTTACACTGTTGACATTATAATTTCCACTTACTTGTATAGAGGAATCCGTTCGTTGTATCAGATTTAAAGCTGTGCATGAAGTTGCACTTAACACTGGTTGCACATCCAGATCAATAATAATAAATTTTAATTGATAACACACTTGATTCACTTTGTAATGGAGAATACTTTCACCTACAACTGGTAAGGCATCACAGGAGTAAGTACACACTTTAAGGGAAGTTGGATGAATTGCTGGACAATTGTTTAGGCTTTTAAACACTGATAAGGGAAGCACATTCACTTGGGCACCTGTATCGAGCTTGAATGTAATGGGATGATTGTTGACATAAATTTGCTGAACCCAATCACATTGCTCTGAGGTTGATATAGCACCAATATAAGCTATATCTGGATTGCAAACAATTGATGAAACTTGTTGTTGTTGTTGCTTTGATGATTGCCGTTTGGGTTGTCTGCAGACACTGGAAAAATGGTTTAACATGTGGCAATTGTGACACGATTTCCCATAAGCTGGACAATTTCTGGGTGTATGATGAGATCCACATCTGGAACATGGTCTTTTTTGTTGAGTTGCCTGTTGCTTGTTTCTGTAGTTGTGCTTGGAGTTGTTGATTTGATGCTTTGCTGAGTTTTCTTGACCCTGGAATTTTTTATTTTTCTGGCTGCTAATTGCATCGACATGCGTAGATGATGACAACTGCGACATGGCAAGGGAGTGTAGCTTAGACATTTCAGCTGACTTACAGATTTCCATTGTTTTCTTTAAAGATAGTTGAGGCTCTCTCAAAAGACGTTCACGCAAAACATCATCACGTAATCCTTGAATAATGCGATCTTAGACGTTCCGTTCGTAAGCGGCATCGAATTCGCATTGGTCTGCTTGCAATTTAATTTCAGTGACAAAAGAGTCAACATTTTGTCCAGGTTTTTGAATCATATTGTTAAAAATGAACGTAGCGAGAGTAACGTTCCGATATGGTCTATAATGTTCATCAAATTTGTCTAGAACATCTTTTACTTTTCTTGTTTGACCACCTGTAAGAGCAGGAAATTCGAACGTTAAATAGTCCTTGTACGA
Organism: Maratus michaelseni; assembly: GCA_963931845.1. NCBI lineage: Eukaryota > Metazoa > Arthropoda > Arachnida > Araneae > Salticidae > Maratus > Maratus michaelseni. The sequence goes on along the minus strand of OZ007599.1, from coordinate 78,168,454 downwards.
AGCTTTGCCGATGACGCTAAGTAATAAAGCGATCCGAGTATCATCCTCTTCTTTATGATACTTCACTGCAGTCTCAAAAAGTTCATATTTTCGACGCTAGTCCATCCAGGACTCTGCTGGATTGTCACCAGGAACAAATTCTTCGATATGTAAGAAGTTGTGAGCCATGCTGTCTCCGAGTACGATTATAATTTAGTAAAAAAAACTACTTATTAGATGATAGATGAACGAAATATTACTATAATTTTAACTTCTGACACCATGTCATGTTTGCAGCTTAGATGTAAAAAGATGCAAATAGATGAAACAAATAGATTGAAGAAGATTGAGTTTATTCAAGAGACAGCAGCATGGTTGTGCGGGCGATGGCGAAGGAATGACAACTACAAAACGGTTAAGGGGACGGTTACAGTTAATAGTTTAAATCGATTACGATTAATTGAGGTTATGATAACAGTTAAGTACATGATAACAGTTACGTACATGGTACATGACAATTGTGATGCCTGATACTGTGATAAGGAGGCCTTGGGTTAATTTTGTTTCCCAAGCACCTTCTACATTCGGAACTGTAGCTCGCATGCTGACTGGTTGTTGCTCTTGGCAGTGACATACCTTGACGATAATCATACTTGAAAAAAAATCGTTTACATGAATTTTAAAATTTAGTTAAATTATTTTTAATTTAATTTTATGTGGTAAAAATTAAATCTAAATTTATTTTAACATAATTATAATTAAAATTCAATTTAATTATTTAATAGACAGTAAAAATTACAAAGCAGATGATCAGACTTAATAAAGATCAAAACTAATCTAAAAAAAAACCGCAAAGACGACACAATCTGCAATCTCCTGATTACAAGTCTCACGTCTTAACCACTGAGCTAAATTATTTACACACAATTTTTACCCAAATAGCATATGCTTCTAGAAATCATAGGATGATAGAAGTATTTTTCGTCAAGTATGATTATCGCCAAAATGAGTCATAACACTGCCAAGAGCAACAATCAGATTGCGAGCTACATTTCCGAATGTAGAACATGTGGGGAAAAAATACGCAAACCAGAGATATTCAAACTACATTTGCTCTGAAATATAACTATATCACGAGAATTTTTGTATGTACCATATGTACCACCATAAGTAGACAAATATTGCTGAATTATACAATCCATATTTCGGAAAGTAGTTCTAATGTTTTACAGTCTACTTACCAAGTTATAATACCAACTTACCAAAATTATATACCAACCTTTTTTTCTCTCTCAGTGTAAGGTATTACAGCTGAAAATTTCGTTAAAATATATTCATTATCGTTAAGATATGAATAAAAGATAGTATTCGGATTCGAGAAAGACTCCTTGCAGTTTTGATAGAAAATATATATTACAACCCTGGTTTACAAAAGATTAATTGTTTGTTGTAATGCCCTCTACATTTTTTTGACATTTTATTAACATACATCTGACCTGTGTGCTTGGCGTCAAGCGCCCGCTTATAAGTCATCGTCAATATATACAGGGACGAGATAGCACACACAAGGAAATTTACAATACACAGAAATGCAGCCGAGAGCTCCACAAAGAGTGTGCAACGGAGCTAGCGGGATTCCAACCCGCTCCCACCTGTAATGTCCTCTAAAACTTCTTAAAATTTAAACCTTCATACTGTAACTCCCTATCTTTCCCATAAAACGTATCACTGTTCTTGTACGTAACAAATATCTGATGGAATAACACTTTTAATTATAAACTGCCAAAACTATTTAATTGCTATTAATTTTGATTGATTTTCCTGTAGATACCGAAAGAATTTTTTTCTCATAAAAGTCCCGTATATTTTATCTAATGACTTTATTTCAAGCAATGGATATTTAAAAATCATTATTGTTGAAACGTATTGAGCCCCCCCCCCCCCCCTGAAGGAATGTAATCTTATTCTGAAAAAATACAGTAATATGTAGTTTATCCTATCATTTATCTGACATAAAATTGTGTTTAATGTGATACTTCTAAAATTTTCGAAACTTTCAATAAATCTTATATTTATATAAATGTATAAATAACTTTAAAAAATCTAATTTTAGGCTATAAAATATTATGCAGATTATATTAAAAATTATTAAGATTAATGAACAATGATTTGTAGAGCTGACGTTGGGGCCTCTAGTCTGTAAATTTACTAATTGTCGAAACGTCAGTTGAGGATCACTGGGGAGACACGAAAAGTTTTTGGTTTCTGTCTGTCTGTCTCTTTGTTTGTCTGTCTGTTCCGCGATAACTGCCGTAAAAATCGTCCTATTAGGTTGATTATTGGTGGGTATGTTGGAGAAATACCCAGAATTAGCTGTATAGTTTTTAGTTACATTTGGTTCATTCGTTCAAAAAATATAGAACATAGAAAATTCCTTTATAGGTCATAGTGCTTTCCTATGTGAATGTAGACGATTTTCTAATTTCATTTTTAATTGACATAAAATTCGCATATTTTAATAATGGATTTAAACGTAAAATTATTAATGCTAAATTTTTGCTTTGGAGGTTTTTAATATATCCAATAGCTTTGAAAATTTAATTGATACATTCATTATAATTTAGAAATGAATTGTTTAAATTATTGGAAAAATTTTTGCATCTGTTCAGGAAATATAAAACATTTTAATTTAATATTTTTTTTTTACAAATTTTAAAATGCATTTCTTTTTACTTTGCTATTTAAATTATTAGTTGCTTAGCAACCCTATTTCAAAGAATATCAAAATAGTAAAATTCAAGTAACTTGCACTATTTTGCTGCAATATTTTATTATCAAAATAAATTATTTTTTGAACTCTATTGACATAAATCAAGAATTTATTTTAATACAAGTTAATTTTTTTATTTAAAAAGTTACATGAATAAGATGTTCATAAGAATTTCAGAATATAATTACATAAACCGTGTTTAATTTAACGCTTCTAATTTATGAAATCTCCGAAGTATATTATATGGCTATAAATATGTATGTAAAATAAAAAAAATAAATTACGGATTGTAAGATGCTAAATAATATGAAAAAATAGATTAAAAAACAATGATTTTTAGAGCTGACGTTGAGGCTCTTGATCTCACTTGATTTACTAGTGTTAGGCTTAATCAGGCACACTAAAGATGACAGATAAAATATAATATTAATTTAAAATAATAATAATTTGATCAAATGTATAAAGTCATATGTCTAAATGATCCCAAAACCCTAAAGATTATAAACAAAAGCAATACATACCAATTAGATATCTGTAATAGAGTTAAAATGATTCTTTTTTAAGATGATTGAGATATCTATAATGGTTTTCTACAGGTAAGCTAAGCAAAATCGTGACTCTTGAAGTGACGTCACAGGGAAATTTTCTAGCACTACTCCGGCTTGAATATTCTAGGGAGTGCTGGTTATATAGATAATTGAATTTTAAAGATCTAGTATACTGTATGCAATAAACTCTCGATGATCCAGACAAGTTTAAGAAATTCTTAGAAGAGGAGATTTTTAGAAAAGATCTGGATGCAACTAGGGTTGAATTTCACTATTTTTAAAAAGGACAGGACATCGCATCCTTAAATAATGACCTAGAGTGAACATTTGCATATACTATAGTATGTACTACTGGCCTGTACTAGCATATATATTACAATTACTAGTATATATACTAAATTGACTAGTGCAAATATGATTATTTTAGCCATCATTTTTATACCAAGGCCATTTACCACTAAGGACCTTTTTTATATTAAGTATACCAAGGCCACTAGCCATTTTAATACATTGGCAATTTTCATACCCATTTTAATTTTCATGAGACAACTATGGAGATCCTTAACCATATTATAGATCATACATGAACAGAAATACAGTCAAACCTGTGAAAATGAAACCTCTCTATGATGGTAAAATTTCATGGTTGGGTTAAAAGAATGCAGCTTCACATTACTATAAACCTCCTAAGAAGGAAATCTCTCTAAAATGGATTATTTTGCAACATTTTGCTATTTTGTCTTAGCAGATTTTACTATATATATATAACTTTTATTAAAATGTATTTAGCTATCGCGTAGAGTTTTAACACATAAAGAAAAAAACAATCAAAACATTGTTAGTTCTGAAAACAAACTTTATTATAATTGATTCGAAAAGTTTCATAAAACACAAATAACAAATGCACAAATATTAAAATAGCAAAATACAAAGCTCAAAAACATGATTGTCATCCAAATTATTATATCTAAATTTTTCTTTGAATTCCATTCTCTAAACAATTAAAAAAAAAGGTGTAGAAAAACTCTTTTTATATTGATAAAACATATAAAAGAAAAGATTTATCGTCGTTTAAGGAAATAATCATAACTATACAATGACTATATCTGGTCAGATGCAGCGGTGGACAGTTGGAAGTTAGACACTGAATAATAAGAATCAATGTTAATACATAAAACATTAGTTTCTCGTTCAAAACTATATATAATTTTACTGTAATAAAATAAATAGTTACTTGTACAGTCAAAAACATATGAAAAAAGCTATTTTATACAAAAAATACATTAATCAGAGTAACATCTAAATAATTATCCGTACGAACAATAAATTTATAACAGCTCTAAAAGCTTCAATAAGAAATTGCACTATCACATATTGTATTGCTTTTTTCATAGTTCATGATAAACAGACTTTAAGTATAAAACCAACATGATTTAATAATATGATGTATTTATATGTATATAAAAAAATATACTTCACAATTTATATCTAAAATCATGCAAAAATATGTAACGTATTTTATATAAAAATTGACTTTTAAATGGGGGATTATTTCTTTCTTAAATTTATCTTTTAGAAACACCATTTATGAATACACCTCCTTCTTCATCATCATTAGAAAGTTAGAAAAATAGCGTAATAACATGATAATACAATTCTATCATCTGGAAATTTCACGAAAATTTTGATAATGCTACCGAAAGCAACGACATACAACTCATAAACGTGCCTTGCATTCTGGCGATCACTAAGATGAGACCATTCTGGCAAACGCTTAACTCTTCCTAAAATATGTCTTGTCCAGTCATTGACTGACAGAAGAAGATTCATCATCAGGAACAGTCCTTTGCTTGAAATAATGATACACTGCTGAAAACATGTGTCTGAAATTCGGATCCACAGGTTTGAATTTGCATTTTTGGATTCAATTTTAGTCCGTATATTATTCTTAGAATATCTAAATCGCTTGTGACAGTAGTGATCAGATTAGGCAGGGAATCTGGCCATCCGATTGGTTGTTTAACTTATTCAGATTCAGAGACAAAGTAAATCTGTTGCTAATATGTTGAAATGCTTGACTGGTACCAGAATTTACGAACAAAATGATTTGGAAATAAATAAATTATTTTCTTCACGTTTATTATAACATCAAAATTTTATTTAAAAAATCCTGTATGCCATTTGGCATTTTGGAATCAAAATTGGGTGGTATAAATAATATACCGCCGCTTTTGAAACATCAAGGGGTTAAATGGAATTGCCAAGGTGGTTGCTTCATTTTCTATGGAACTCATACTACGTTGCTCTATTTTATTATCAATGCAAGTTTTTACAAATTCCACCACACTGAGAAAATTTTCAAATGTGAAATCTGCGGGGAATACAGATTAAGTATTCAAATTACCAATTTCAGTACTACTTCCAGTGCACTGATATAGTTTAATTTTTAAATTAATTTTTAAAAGAACTTTCATCTCTGTGTGAAAAATTTCGAATAATCTATATTTTTTTCCTGGTTTCCATTTCCACAGATGGTTTCTAAATTTTGTTTCACCAACTTCAAACAATCGGAAACATGATTTGAATTGTTACAACCATTGGTTTTTTATTATCTTTATTATTTTTTTTGAGACCGATACACAGACACCGTACCCGTGTTTCTTCCAGATTGAGAAGATTTTTTACCTGTTTCTTTCTTCGCCCTTTTTCTCTTTATCTGCTTTATTGTCATTATTTTCCTTTTTAGTTGCTAATCTTTAACCCTTTTTTCTGTTCAGAATATTTTTTAACCTACTCTTCCACCTACTAGCACAGTATGGTGCTAGTAGGTTCCACATTTTTTTTTAAGTGTAATGTCGACAGCATGTGTCGGAATATGAGCGGTTACTTCAACCGCCTAAATTACAAATTTTTCTGCAGTCTTTTCTATAGTCTTCTTCACAAGTGCTTCGGATGCTTTTCAAGCAGTTAGTTTGGCAGCTTCTTCTGCCATTATTTTCACAGATCGTCTAACACTATTTGCAGTGACACTAGAAAGTCCACCCATTCTCAAAACTCCAACTGCATTTAATGCAAGATTAATGCCAGTAGTGAGCAGATATAGCATTTCTAGTGTTGTCAGGTTGAAAATTTTAAGAAAAACAACTAAGAATGTTTAATTTTTAAAGACTTGATCTCTATTGATTATAGTATACATGCCAACTGTCCCACTTTTAACAGGAAACTCCTGTTCAAATAAAAATATTTTAACCAGAAAATTTATTTAACAAATGAAAACAAGTAGATTTCAAATAATTACCACATAGAAATAAGACACATTTAATTAAATAAATTTTCTGTTTCAAAATATTCATTTTTATTTAGAATGCCGTAATGTTGTCAAGTATGTTATGGTGTGAAATTTGAATGCGAAATTGAAGACTATAAATTCTAAAATGATGCAAATATAATAATGGACCTTATGCAAGTAATGTCACACCCCAGAGCTGGCGGTATCGTGATCCATTATTCTAGCAACTGTACCGAAAGAATACTAGTATGCGCAGCCACAAGCATCGCCAGCAGACGACTTTTAGCCTCGACCAAGGTTGCGTGCATAAACTTTAACCGAAATTTTGCAAATTTAACAATTATTCTAGATAAAGAACAACATTTTGAATTTATATTACAATATATTAAATACCTACTGTCAAAATAATGAATTGTTTTTCGGTATTTTTATCAAAATATCATTAATAATGCATACTCCATAGAACGCTTTGGTAATGTGAAAAAAAATACCGCCAGCTGACGAATTTTAGCTTTGAACGCAGGTCGCGTGCATAAGTTCCATTGCAACAATCGCATCATATTTTATGTAAGTTTTTTTTTCAATGACTCTATTCGATAATATATTTTCTTATTGTATGTTGACGCTGGGGTAGAGTTCTGCGCGATTTGGGTTATTCCCGAAACGACCCCAAAAACTGTATTAAATATCAACCTGAAACCCGGCCCGAAATGTCAGAAAATTAATCTATATTTTAATACAACTATGGAATAATGCTCTACAATTATATCTCTAATATCAACTTTATCTTTTATATTAAAAATCAAATACACACACATATATATAACTAATTAATGTTCAAATATATAGTTTCTTTGATCTGAAAAAATAATTAAACTTTTTTGAAAAATCGAATCAACCCGAACCCTATCCGGAAGAGTCAAATCCAAATACGAAACCTTCCCAAACTCGAAACAGTTAAACTCAACTCGACTCAATACCAACCGGCAACGAAAAAATTAGTGTGTCAACCGGCCCGTACCCGACCGCGTGTCGGGTCGAATTCGGGTAAAATGGGGTTACCTGAACTGATGCAAGATTCTAATCTCGATTCAGTAAAAAGGGTATTTAACAAATAATGTGAATTGAATTAATAAAATCTAATTTATCTGAAAACGCACAGCATCGATATTGATCTAATTCTTTTATTAAATTAAGTCCTATTCAAATTTTATTAGAATTACAAAGGTATATGTTTATATATGTCGCGATTGTGTGTATGTGTGTGGGAAATGGTCATCCCATTTTCCTGTACCACTTTTGGTAAACTGGACCTGGCAACACTAGTAATTATTGGTATTTTCACGATGTCTGTAAATTCTCTGTGACTTGTCCATTGAACCAGATGCCTCAGAGTCAGTTAAACATCCACCATACATTGCTCCACTCGCAGCTCCATTAACAGCTCCACCAATAGCTCCACCGACAGCTCCTGCAGGCAAACCGATAACACCTCCCGCAATGGCTGCTGATGTTCTGGTTGCCCTGTACATCGCTTTATCTCCCCCATCCTTGTCTCCGACCACATAATGAAGAACTCCTTTTGCATGTCCTACTCCTGGAGTAGCATCGAGTGCGTTGCTTATGAAATTCTTTTTATAAGGCTCATCCTTTGATCCACCAACAGCTCTAGCCCCATCCATTGCTCCACCAACTGCTCTAACAGTCCCATCTATTGCTCCACCAACAGCTCCTGTAACCCCACCAATGACACCTCCGGTAATGGCTGCTGATGTTCTGGTCGACTTGTGCATAGCTTTATCACCCCCATCTTTGTCTCCGACCACATAATGAACAACTCCTTTTGCATGTCCTACTACTGGAATAGAATCGAGCACGTTGGATATGAAATTCATTTTATGTTACAATTATTTATAAGTAACTAAATTTACTGTGACTATCAATCGTGCGTATCTAATATATCGGATGTACCGGTATCACTCTTACCTTCCTGAGAATAAGATAAATCACGAAACGTCTTGATGATGTCTTCAAGGATATCGATGCTTTTTATAAGTTATAATTATTTATAGGTGATTTTAATTTATTTCGAACACCAAGTGTGTGTACTTGGTATTTCAGATTTACCAGTTCACTCTTGTCTCCGTCTGAGTCAGATATATCCCGGCAATAGTTGATAAGCTTGATGCTTTCTTTTATGTTGACTTTTTTTCGATTGATTCAATAAAGTTCTGTTTTTGGCAGGAAACTGGGAACAGTCATCAACTAAAAATTGCAATGCTGATCTTTTTTATAAGCATGGAAGTATCAAACCAAGATCTATCACGTTGATCTATCACGTTGATCTATCTCGTTGATCTATCAATGTTGATTTGTTAAGGTTTGATGGCATCTACCACCAGAATGCAGATATGCTTTTCCTCTTCCTCGGTGAAATTAATACGTTTCGAGCGTTTAAAGTAATACGTTCTTTATTGACATTCCAGTGAGAGTAAAAGTGTCTGAAATGAAAAAGAAACCAGATTAATAATTATTTATATAACTGATATGTCATATGTATGTCATTGATATTAATTTCATCTTAAAAGCTGTTGTTATTAAGTATTCGTCAACATATGATTTTCGCAAGCTAACACTATGGAAGCCAATGGAAGCACTCTCTACAAATTTTTATTTTGTACAGCTTAGTATGTTTTTGCTTAGGCTATCTAAGGTCAAAGGCTAACTTTATAGCTTTGTGCTTTTTCAATTTTTGTTGTAGTTTCATTCTGAGCTGAGGACTCTCACCATTTCCGAAACTGCAAGTGATACTCAGAATTACACTACCACAGAATGAGAAAGGCAGATAACTATCACCTTACCTCCAACCTCAGATATCCCATGCAAAAATAATCATTTAAAAATATTAAAAAGAAAACGAGAAATTTATATAGAACGTTTCCATTGTTTTAATATTTGCTTGTGAATATTGTATGGTGTTGAGTGTAGGCTTTTAATGCATAGGTTTACAAGACAAGATATGAATTTGGCAACGCAGGTAATTTTATAAACATAAATTATATGTTTTACATACAGCCCAAATCATAGAATAAAAAAGAAACCAGAAGGAGGATGACAAGCGGTTTAGGTCTGAAGCACACTGGGGCTTATGAGAAGGTTAAAATGGTTAACTGTTTCCACTATTGGCCTGCTTGGAATCCAACCCTACCGTTATTGGCCTGCTTGGAAATTAGTTTCGGTAGCAAGTACTAAATAAAAAAATCCGGTGGCAAACGGGCGAGGAGAAGGTCCTGTGTAAAACACCTTCATCTTCCTTCCAGTTCCTATTCCTACTTCCATGGGCCAAATTATCGTCCTAAGAAACAGTATAACATGAAAAATCTTTATATTAATAAAAGTAAAATTTTTGTCTGTATATCCATGTCTGTTCCTTTGTTTACATCTGTATATATTTCAAATATTTGGACTGAATAAAAGCAATATCAATTGTAGTAAAAACTGTTTATAAACGACACATTTGTTCTATTTTGGATTTTCGTTAGCATTTTTCAAAAAATAGAAGTAATTAATCTAGACACACGGCAGTGTGTCGGCCAAGTTCGTCTGACATACTATGTGTATTATATTACACGAACCATTTCAAGCTGTTTTCGCCAAATTTCGACACTCTACTACTGAAAATCTATTTGACCTACGCACTTGTAATTTTCGATGTGTAGTAAGGCCCCTTTAATTATCCAGAATCCAAAATTTTATAAATAACGCATAATTAGTTTCCGAGATGATGATATTTGAAAATGTCTGATAATCGATAATTTTATCACTGACTCACTCACTCATCAAAAAGATCTCATGTATCTACTGCACCTACAGACTTCAAATTTGATACGAAGTTCGTTTACACTATAAGGAACCGAAAATTTTTTTGAAAATCGATTAATTGCCTACTTGGGGGATGTCCATTTTTACTTTAATGTTACGCCTATTAGGCGAAATTTTAATTTGCCAAAAAAAGCGCCAAATGTTGGATCCGAGCTGACTTTCCAGCAAAATCACCTGATTATTAGCCATTTTTGGCTAATTTCAGAGAATTAATTTTTTGAGTAATGGTGCATAAAATTTACCTTACACATTGTGAAAAAACAGTCTCACCTTCAAGAACCTCCTCTGTCAGCTAATGGATTTTATCCAGCGCACAGTTAATTTAAATTTTTTAACATTAGTTAAAATCAATATTTACGTATTACTAATTAGTACATAATAGTACTCCATTAATATATATAGACATATGACTGTAAAAACGTAATCGTGCCCCTCAAATTCACTTTTCTACTCGATTTTGCCTTTTACAAAAAAATTTCTGAGTACTACTGTTTTAAAACATCATTATTATGTTTAAATTTATGCTTTATTAGTGCTAGTAAGCACTATGTTTCTGTTATTACAAATCCAATAAAGTTAATTATTTTAATAAATGTATATTACCATGTAAGCTAGGTGTAAAAAATAATAATGAATGTTTTATATTAAGTTCAGATTACGTTTCAAGCCGATGAAATTACTGTCAACTTGACAAGAATAGAAATTGTTTTAAAATGTTCAGCCACATTTTACACAAAATACACTGTATGTATACCGCTTTTGAGTATTATATATTAAATATATTATCCCCGTTCTTGCATATATCACTTTTTTACTTATATATACAGGGTGTCCAAATATCCTGGAAACGGTCTAATAACTCGAGAAATATACATCGGACTGAAAAACGGAAAAATGCATGTTCAATATTTTTGAAAATCTATTTATTGATATCAAAGTTGTCGCCCCAACTCTGCCCAATGAGGGAAAGGGGAGGGGGCAACTTTGAAATCTTAAATGATAACCCCCCTTTTTTATTAAAGATTCGGATTCTACGGGAAAAAATACGTAACTTTTGTACTGAACATTTTCTTCGGAAAATCATAGATGGCGCTGTAATCGAGTGAAATGCATTGAGAATCGTTGCCATTGAAAAGTCTGTAAACGGTCAAATAACTCGAGAAATATACATCAAATTGAAAACGAAAAAAAATGCACGTTAAATAGTTGTGAAAAATCTATTTAGGGATATAAAAGTTGACCCCCCAACTCTGTCCCCCGAGGGGAAGGGGTGCAACTTTGAAATCTTAAATAAAAATTCCCCCATTTTTATTACACATTTGGATTTTACGGGAAAAAATACGTAACTTTGTATTTAACATTTTCTTCAGAAAATCGAATATGGCAATGTAATCAAGTAAAGTGCAATGAGAGTAGTTTCCTTTTAAAAGTCTGGGAAAGGTCGAATAATTCGAGAAATATACATCAGATTGAAAAACGGTACGTTTTAAATATTTTAGAAAAGTGGCAACTTTTATATCCCTAAATAGATTTTTCTAAAATATTGAACACGTATTTTTTTGTTTTTCAATCTGATGTATATTTCTCAAGTTATTCAACCGTTTCCATACTTTTTAATCGAAACGATTCTCATTGTATTTTACTCGACTACAGTGACATCTAAGATTTTTCGAAGAAAATGTTAAATACAAAAGTTACGTATTTTTTTTACATATAATCCGAATCTGCAATAAAAAAGGGGGGGATTACCATTTATGATTTCAAAGTAGTTCCCTCCACCCCCAGGGGGCAGAGTTGGGGGGTCAACTTTGATATCCCTAAATAGATTTTTCAAAACTATATAACGAGCATTTTTTCGTTTTTCAATCTGATGTATATTTCTTGAGTTATTTGACCGTTTACAGACTTTTCAATGGAAACGATACTCACTGCATTTTACTCGATTACAGTACCATCTACGATTTTCCGAAGAAAATGTTCAATACAAAAGTTACGTATTTTTTCCCTTATAATCCGAATCTTTAATAAAAAAGGTGGTTAGCATTTAAGATTTCAAAGTTGCCCCCCCCCTTTCCTCCAGGGGGCAAAGTTGGAGGGACAACTTTGATATCAATAAATAGATTTTGTAAAAATATTGACATGCATTTTTCCTTTTTCAGTTCGATGTATATTTCTCGAGTTATTCGACCGTTTCCTGACTTTTCGGACACTCTGTATCTATCTATCTATCTATCTATCTATATACATACAGGGTGATTATAAAAAACTATCCCGATATATGAACCCCTAACTGTCATATCGTTCACAGAAACTGAATGAAATTTTGGTTTAAAGTATTTTGAGGTATGCGCTCAAGAATCATGTGAAAAACAACAGTTAAATTCTAACAGTTACGGTTACAATGACAAAATTTCAAAAATTTCAAATTGCAACACCTATTTTTTTTATTATTATTGGAATGTGATCTTCATAGTGAAAAACCATAAAAAGGGTTGGAACGGTACCTGTATCACGAAAATTGCCGGCGCTAGACAGACTAAGAAGAATAGTGAAAACAACCAATAAAGACAGAGAAGCAACAGAAAACAAAACATTTTATTGTTCAGTGCTATCCACCATCTGCCGCATGTAAAGTGTCGTCGTGTGTGAAATGGAAAATGTATGAAACACAATAAAATGTTTTGTTTTCTGTTGCTTCTCTGTCCTTATTGGTTGTTTTCACTATTCTTCTTAGTCTGTCTAGCGCCGGCAATTTTCGTGATACAGGTACCGTTCCAACGCTTTGTATAGTTTTTCACTATGAAGATCACATTCCAATAAAAAAAAAATAGGTGTTGTTGCCATTTGAAATTTTCGAAATTTTGTCACTGTAACCGTAACTGACAAAATTTAACTGTTGTTTTTCACATGATTCTTGAACGCATACCTCAAAATACTTTAAACCAAAATTTCATTCAGTTTCTGTGAACGATATGACAGTTAGGGGCTCATATATCGGGATAGTTTTTTATAATCACCCTGTATATATACATATATATACATTTTATATATTTGGATGCTGCTTCACTGCAGGGAAGGAAAGGGATGATTTCGGGAATTGAAATCCTCCCAGACCCTTTTTTTTAGATAGAAACAAAAACTGTTGTGTTACGATGACTAAAGTATGTATGAAAAGTTTAAAAAAAGCATTTAATTGTTTTTAAAACTCGGTTAAATATACATTTTTAGTAAAAAAAAAAAAGAAAAAGAGAGAGAGAGAGAATGAGAAACAGTAGTAGCACGACGCTCGCTGATGTTTCTAATTAGCTTTTTTTTTCGTATCACTTATTTAAAAGAAAGGACTCCTAATGAAGCCTTGAAATAGGTTCAAGTTTCATATATATCTGCGAGAAGGCTTTATTTTAATTGCGTGTTTTACTTTACATTCGTGATTACATTGAAGCTATCTATCTATCTACTTATAATAAAATCCGAAGGCAAGAAAGTGTCTGCAACCATTCCGGGCACAACCACTCTGGTCTGCGAATTGACCGTAGTTAAACGCCATGTTAGGCTTAATTAAAAACCTATTTTAACATATAACAACTAAACGATAATTTCTCCTACTTGAAATCATGTCTTTCAAAATAAATTAATGTTTGTGAGATGATTTACATTAAATTATGTTTATATTCTGAGATAACTTCAGTTGAAATTAAGTTTATTGCTCCATGAAAGTAAACAAACAAACTATTCATTCGTCGTGAACGTTTACAATATTAAACCATGAAAATACCCATTCGGAAAGCGATCGCAAACGGAAGAAGTTACCTTCCTCCGTGACACCCGCTAAAATACTTCGTTCATCCGTTGTGAGCCGTTATCGCCATCTATCGGAGATTAATATAAACACAATTTTCTTCTGAAATTGTAGTTTTAATTCTCAATGAATACAGTGATCTCTCACTTATACGCGATATACTGTAATTATTTTTCAGCACCAGTTCCTTTTTAAAGTAATTTTCTCCTTATTTAATCGCAGAATTTATAAATCGAATTTTACTGTTTTAAAATAGTGATACAAAAAGTAATTACTGAACACCGCGTATAAGTCAGAGGTCACTGTATTTCTTATAAAATGTAATTAGAATATAAGGAACATGTAATTGTAATGCTGTATATTACATATATTAATTATATCAATGCAAATAAAATTTTGTATTTTAGCATAGTAGAAACTTTGTAGTGAAAATAAGTTTGTAATTTAATAACAGAATTTAAAAAAATACTTATTTAATAAAATATGATCTTTAATGATCAAAATTTATCACAGGTTTCTTTAGGCATGTTTATAAAAAATCAGAATTTTATTTGAGATAAACTTTTTAAAATTTAAGTTATTTAATTATTATTTTGGCAAATAAACTTTCCGTTGAAATTGTACTTTGTTCTGTATTTTATCAATTTTGCTTGCATTGTAAATAAAATGAATATTTTATATAAAATATAATTAAAATATAAGGAATATAATGTAATAATACTGTGGTACAACAACTATTAGTTATATCAATGCAGATAAAATGTTGAATTTTAACATAGTAACTTTATAGTGACAAAAAAATGATCAGTCATATTAATACAATTAATAGATGCGATTTAATTAATAAATAAAATAAAATAAATTATTATAATGATTAAAATTTATTACAATTGTTTACAGTTGTGAAATCGGAATTTGAATAATGAAATGTTTACTCTGATGTAGCAGGGCAGTTTAAAAGATCAAAATGACGCAAATTGCCGAAATTTTTAATGTCGCTTAAAAATATGCTTTGCAGCGCTGCCTGGTGAAGTATTAGAGTAGTTTTTTACAAGGTTTGTATGCAAGGCCCCGCCCCGATGTAATTAGGCGTCCGCTAGCGGGCCCGGAGATGTGTTAACCCAGCAATGGGTGTTTAAACAACTTTGTTGTTCTAAACAACGTTTTGAAGATTTTATCGTTCTTAATCTTTACAGAATCTTTTTATAGTGAAATCTTTAAACTATTGAAATTCAATCAAAACAGTTTATTTTCTTCGGGAATGTCGTTGTTTATATCAAAGGATTGAATATTATTTCATAACATCTTAATGCTGTTTGTTTGTATGAAGTCTTATGAAAATGAAACGTAACATTCCGTCATTTTTTGACGGAGGTTATATACTAGTTCATTAATAATGATTCAAAACCCTTTCCAGACGAAAACCCTGCCATAGAATCTTACATATTTACTTGTATCTCATAACATAAATAATTTAGCCAGGTGTAGCTCATCAGAGAACACTAAACCTCTTTTGTAAACTGCTTAAAAAATTTAATTAAAATATTTTAATATAAATGAAATTTAAAATAAAAAATAACAGAACTGTGTATATTTCTTTTACGAAGACGGAGGCTGTGAAATGGTTTAGCCGTCTCGCTATTTAAAAGTGGATGAATTTGGTGAGTGAGGGAGAAGAGAAGAGAAACATTTAATCATTAGGATCGATCAGGAATGGAGGCTTTAAGCTGCTCAGGCTCTGGTAGATATAACATGTGGTAGGTAATCACACCCATTGATGAAATAAGCAAATGTACTTATTTAAAAGTATCAGGGCTGGCCTTCTCTTTAAAAGGGTCCCTTTAAAAGAAAAAATTCTGGGCCCTAGATTACGTTTAAAGCTAAAACATTTTTTTTTTGTCTTATTACAAGTCCATATGAGTATAAGTAATGGGTGCAAAATATTTTTGGGGAGCATAGCTTTTTATAAAACACATTAAAAACACGGTCTCTCAATTTTTTACGGGGCGTCTATAAGTACAAACCCCGGGCATTGTACCTACAGCATTCCGTTATTGTCTTCTCTGTGAAAAAATGTAAACTATTTTATTTAAAAAGAGAGTGTACGATTGTAATCAGTGTATTTATTCAAATGTCGCTTTAAAGAAAATGTACCTAAAACATGTTTTACAAATAAATAAAATATATCCTATAAACACGTAACATACAATTAAAAAAATGTGTTATCAAACTAGAATTGCAAATGTTGATCCTAAAATTAGTGGTCGGAGAAGTTGAAGGGGGGGGGGGGGGGTGCTGTCTTTCTCATCCTCCTCTCTTATTTAGCTTACCCGTCGCCACTGAATTTAACGGGTTGATTGATTATTGACGGCCAATTATCTACACTTGGGATATAGGCCCGGGGGGAGTGCCCTTCGTGGGGGTCTTTCTGAGGGAACCTAACCCGTATTTACGCATGGATAAATCCACGGCTCGAAGAAAACCACGAAAACTCCGAACGATTTGGCCGACGGGCGCGATTGGGATCGAACCCAGCACCTCCCGTCTACCAGCTTCGAGAGCAGAACCTCTCAGCCACTGGTGGGGCGTCTGAATTTAACGGCTTTATACTTTTCAACAAATGAAAGTGATGAGGACTCAAAATTAATCTTCCGTAATCCGGCTTCAGTTAGAACTTAATACAAATCCCTTACTTCAATGAAAAGTTATTCGCATTTAAATTTTATTTCAATGTATAATTTATAGTATATAGTTTTATATTCAGTTTTCGCAGAGCATGCAGAAAGGAATCAGCAATATATTCTCTTTCACAAAACAACAAAATTTTCATTCCATGAATTCGGTGTGCTTTTATTATAAATGACAACACTTTTTTCATGCACTGAAAGCAAAAAGAAACTTTCCCGTTTCATAATAATAACTATAAGAAGAAGATATCTTTTGCAGCATAAATATAAAATATTAGTGCACAGTAATATGATGATAAAAAGGTATTCATTGTAGTGTTTATTTTCTCTTCAGATAAAATTAATATTTCGTTTCAGATAAAATTAAGTGGAAACAACTTGCGACCAAAAGTATCCACGAGTTTCATTTTACTATTATTATTTCAATTTAGTAGGAAAAAAAAGGACATATCTTAAACATAACTTGAAATTTCACAAAATAATTTCACAAATTTTCTTTTTTTAACCTTTTTGTTTCATAGAAAAAGATCGCTAGAATGGTTGCTATAATGGAACATATGTTTACTAGTTTGTACCCATTAAAACTTGACGGCTTTCCAAGTAGCACAAAGTTATAGGCCAATATCGAAATTTGATATTGGCCAACGCAAAATGACCCTTCTCTAAACGATATTCATGAATATTATTCTTGGACATTTGACAATGTTGGCTAATATTTCCCAACGTCTCACTTTTTGGCATTGGGTGAAATGTTTTTCTAAAATTCCTGAATAATATTTATAGATATTGGATGATTTTTTTTTACATTATCGAATAAAAATAGCAACTTTATATATCAATTTTTTTTTTTTGCACTCAAGCCAAAGAACTTCAATACGTTCAATCTATTGGAACAGATGTGTTACACTCCCGCACCGATGTTTGGCGACTTTTTGATTGGCGCGTTTTTCAAATCTGCACCAAACCAATAAATTAATATACAAGCAAAGCATAATAGCCAGGTTACCGTTAAAGGAAAAAAATCCCCGAAGTTTGGCGACTTTTTTCCTTTTTATAACCGATAAAAAAAATCTGTGCGTGTCTAAGACATCATAGCCAATCTATTAAAGCCAATTTTGAACATATCAACTACACATGCGCGGAAACCAATTTTACCTTGCGTTTTGAACACAACCTTCTGAATACCAGGCGGTTGCGCTGACACGAAATGGCGGATGTCGTTGGCAGATTTTTTTTTTTTTTTTTTTAAGTGTTTGTATGCTACCATGAGTTTTATTACCAGTATTTTCTTAAAATGTTCTCCGCCTTATTTATTGGAAGAAAAATAAGGCGAAGAACAATTTTAGAAAATACTTCGTACCGTACAAATGATGAAAAAAAAATACGCGCACTACAGCCGCCATTTTAGTGTCAGCGTTCAGGTCTAGTATTCAGAGGGCTGTGGTTTTAAATATATAGATGTTACATTTCATTCATTATATTAAAAGTAAGAATTTTTAAAGAATTGCAAGTATAGATCTTGTGATATCAAAATACTATTAACTTAGTTTTAATTAAAATCATTTGTCGGTGAAAAATACAAGATATTTCTAATTTTTTCGGGTTTGGAGTCCTAATAATAGGACACGTCATTTCATTTACCATTATTTTGTCGTTACAATTGCTTTTGTAATTATTTGCATGTAATAAGGATAGCACATATCTTTACATTTACTATTATCATTAGTAATAAACAGAAAAAAGTTTACTTTAAACACTATACACCGTTGATGAGACTTTTTTTTTAATTTCAAACTCGTGTTTCATTCTTTATATTAAAATAAATAAAAGGACTACTTGTCAGAACAATAGTTTATAGTAAAAAAAGAAAATATATTGGAAAGATGTTATGTCTATTTAATCCTGTTCAGATAAGACACTTTCCTACGTCTTCATATATTCTTCCCTAATCTTTTGTGATATTAAAACGCATATGCGCAAAATAATTACATTCGCTAGATTTCAGTAAACCTTAATTTTTGTCATTTGGTTCGCTACTTTTAATTTTTTTAAACCTAAAAGTAATTTTTCTTCAAACTAAAGCAAAAAAACTCGAACAGATTAAAAAAAACAAGAACGAAAAATCATGCGTCAAGCATAGATTATGAAACACTTTCCAACACAGCCAGAAAACTGTAACTAAACTTCCCCGTTAAATAAGGTGAAAGAAGATATTATCTAAGTAAACAGTTTAGAAAAAAATATAAAACACTGAAAAATAAAGTTTTCGAAATTACCTTCCAGTGTCAAAAAAGTAGCCGAATTATTTTGTGCAGCCCTGTATATGATCAAATGATGTGGATATATAGTATGATAAAATTTAGTTCAGTTAGAATATCGCCAATCGATGGAAATGCACTCGAAATCTTTTGTAAAGCGCTTGTTTATTATCTCAAGACTTTTGTACACATCACATATTAAGCTAAAAGGCAGCTTAAAACTCACTCGCAGCAATTACCAACCGTAAACGACAATGCATCTTTTTCTTTGCGTAGCCCTGTATATGAATTTATTTATATTCCACAAACTTCTATTAGTCTATTAAAAATAGTTCAGCAAGAAAATGCGTAACCACAATTAAAAACTACCCTTAAGCAATTCACTCCCATAGTCTGTAATACTTACAAATTCCCTTGTGTAGCCCTGTACATAATCAACCGAGTTTATAAACACACACGTTATGAAAAAATTTAGTTAAACTTAAAAACGCAAACCAAAGTTGAAAACGCACTTATCACACATGGACTGTAAATATCGCACATGTACTGTAACCAATATCTTTTGTGTGACCCTGTAAATAAACGCAATGCACACAAGAGAGCAATTTATAGTGCACCTCAGTAATGCATATAATTTTCATTATGTTTGAAATAGTGACATATCACTAAATTACACTGCAAACGATTTTTTCCCTATAGAAGGACGTGTAAGAGAATTCTTTTGTTTGACCCTGTAAATGAATAATAAATGCTTTGCATTCCCTATTCTACAAAAAGCATGTTTTAATGCGCTTCATAATTATATATCAATTTCATTATGTTTTAAATGACGTAGCGTCATCAAAATGCATTTGAAACGATTATTTCCCATTGACGGGAATGTAACGGAATACTTTTGACTGTCCCTGAAAAAAAATTATAAGTGCTACACACTTCAGTTGAAATAGAGAACATGCTATATAGTAAACAACAATAACATACAAAAATTTCAGGGCAATCTGAGCATACTTACGGGAGTTAGAGCACGGACCCGACCGAGTCAGACCGAGGCTAACTAAAAAGACAGGCTACCGCGGTACATTCCACTTATCTCTTTTTACAGACTGCTAGAGTGACGTGGTGCTCTTTTCGTATACCTGCATTGGTGCATTCGAGCATCACGTGACTCCTGCGGTCTGTAAAACAAGAACGAAAAATCATGCGTCAAGCATAGATTATATAGCACTTTCCAACGCTTCCAAAATAATTTTACAAATCATACCGTTTAATAAGCTAAAAGCTAACATCTAAGTAAACAATTTAGAAAACGCATAACATATTTAAAAACATAATTTCAGGAATTTCCAACATATACAATATTCGGAAAAATATCCGAATACTTTTATTCAGCCTTGTATAGGATCTATAGATTTGTATATATACTACATAGGATGATAATTTTAGTTCAGTTAGGAAACGCGTAGCACAGTTTAAAATTCTCCGTCTGGAGTTTGTCAATAAACAGAAATGTGTTCGCGAACTTTTTTGCTGCCCTGTATAGGATCTACAGAATTTATACACACCACGTAATAGACAAAAAAGCAAGTTAAAATTAAAATTGCGTTCAATAACTTAAAACGCACTTCCAGGAATTATTGTTAACAGACAGTAGAGAATTCTTTTGCGTGTCCCTGTAAATGAACGATGACTGCTATACACACAATATTCCGTAGTAAGCCTCTTGTAATGCACCTTAGTGATCTATATAAATTTCAATGCGTTTAAAATAGTGAAACATTATTTAAATAAACCGCAGACGATTTTTCTCCATAGACGTAATGTAACGGAATTATTTTTACTGTCCCTGTAAAGTAACTATAAATGCGATGCACACCCTGTTCCATATTAAGCTTCTTCTAATGCACCTTAGTAATATATATAAATTACAATGCGTTTAAAATAGTGAAACATTATTTAAATAAACCGCAAATGATTTTTCCCCATAGACCGCAATGTAACGGAATTCTTTTGAGTGTCCCTGTAAAAAAACTATAAGTGCTACACACTTCCGTTGAAATAGGGAACATGCTATAGATAACGACAATAACATATAAAAATTGCAGAGCAATCCGAGCATATTTACGGGAGTTAGAGCACGGACAGACGGCAGACGGCAGACGGCAGACGGCAGACGGCAGACGGCCAGACGGCAGACGGCCAGACAAACCGAAGTCATAAGCACTTTTCAACTAGGTTGGAAAGTGCTAAAAAGATACGCGGAAAGCACCGTGGTAGCCTTTCTTTTTCATTTGCCTCGCGGCAGACAAATCGACATTATAAACACTTTTCAACTAGGTTGGAAAGTGTTAAAATGAGAATTAAAATTGGCATCTTCAAAACTCATTTTTAACACTTTCCAACCTAGTTGAAAAGTGTTTATGACTTCGGTTTGTCTGGCCGTATGGCCGTCTGCCGTCTGTCCGTCTGTCCGTGCTCTAACTCCCGTAAATATGCTCGGATTACTCTGCAATTTTTATATGTTATTGTCGGTATCTATAGCATGTTCCCTATTTAAACGGAAGTGTGTAGCACTTATAGTTTTTTTACAGGGACACTCAAAAGAATTCCGTTACATTGCGGTCTATGGGGAAAAATCATTTGCGGTTTATTTAAATAATGTTTCACAATTTTAAACGCATTGAAATTTATATATATCACTAAGGTGCATTAGAAGAAGCTTAATATGGAATAGGGTGTGCATAGAACTTATAGTTACTTTACAGGGACAGTCAAAAGAATTCCGTTACATTACATCTATGGAGAAAAATCGTCTGCGGTTTATTTAAATAATGTTTCACTATTTTAAACGCATTGAAATTTATAAATATCACTAAGGTGCATTACAAGAGGCTTACAACAGAATATTGTGTGTATAGCAGTCATCGTTCATTTACAGGGACACACAAAAGAATTCTCAACTGTCTGTTAACAATAATTCCTGGAAGTGCGTTTTAAGTTACTGAACACGATTTTAATTTTAACTCGCTTTTTGTCTATTACGTGATGTGTATAAATTCTGTAGATCCTATACAGGGAAGCACAAAAGTTCGCGGACACATTTGCGTTTAGTGACAGAAACTCCAGACGGAGAATTTTAAACTGTGCTACGCGTTTCCTAACTGAACTCAAATTTAGCATCCTATGTAGTATATATACAGGTCTATAGATCCTATACAGGGCTGAATAAAAATATTCGTATATTTTTCTGAATATTGTATACGTTGGAAATTCCTGAAATTATGTTTTTAAATATATTATGCGTTTTCCAAATTGTTTACTTAGATGTCATCTTTCAGCTTATTAAACGGTATGATTTGTAAAATTATTTTGGAAGCGTTGGAAAGTGTTACATAATCTATGCTTGACGCATGATTTTTCGTTCTTGTTAAGAGTTGTTATTAGTCATACCACAAACCCCCCTCTATAACGTTAAAGCTATGAGCTTGGAATGTATGCGTATTTTCAAATCTCTACTCAGTAAATTAAAAATTTTAATTCATTTTTTCTGTATGCTATTCTTGAAAGACGTTTCTTTCTTTTTTTATTCGAGAAAATATTTCTAAAATACATTGTTATTTTAAGTGTTAAAATCCCATTTCCATGTCGAAAGCTTCAGATTGCCTTGAACACTTAAAATACAAAATTAAGTATATATTTTTAAAATATTTTGTCAATTAAAAAAGAAACAATATCTTCCAAAAAAAAAACAAAAAAAACACAGAGATTTTTTTTAATTTTCTGAGGAGAAATTTGAAAAATACGGATGCATTACAAGCCCATATGTTTAACATTATAGAGAAGGCAATTTGAGATCTGATAGATGAGCAACCGTAAGCTTTTCTTTCAAAATCTTCACCACATCTTGCCCAGTGTCATACCTTAGGAAAGGGCAGAGAGGCGATTGCCTGGGCACTAAAAGATCAAGGTACATAAACCGTGTTTTTGGCCCATGAAATAAGACTAAAATTCGACTTTGTTATACTGACTTAATTACTTCACTTTTTAATATTAGAAGGTTTATCCTGTACGATTTCAACAATATTTTTTGCATTTTGTTCGGATTTATATAACTTACACAAGTTCAAAGTTCGTATTATTCGTAGTTTTCGATGAAAAATACGCTTTTTCGCCTAATTTTACCTCAATTTTTAATATATTTTTTAATATTTTACTATGAGTGCAGCTTTGCAACACTTTTGTTTTTACATATATTGTACATTTTGATGTATTTTATAATATATGTAAATAAGAAAGTGTTACACGATTGCGCTCATATAAATAATTGAGGTAAAATGAGGAGAAATTGCGTATTTTTCATCAAAAACTACGAATAATACGAACTTTGAGCTTGTGTAAGTCATATAAATCCGAACAAAATGCAAAAAATATTGTTGAAATCGTACTGGATAAACTTTCTAATATTAAAAAGTGAAATAATTAAGTCAGTACAACAAAATCGAATTCAGGCTTATTTCATAGGCCAAAAGAGAATGCTTATGGACTCTGGTCTTTTTTAGGTACAACAAATTTATTCATGACAACTCACGACTAGTGAATAATCTCAAGAGATGGGGCGCAGTGCTTTAAATTTATCCTATAGCTCAAAACTGCTCAAACCTGGAATTCACGAAATTGCCCCGTCCTGAAACAATTTTAAAGCCATGTCCAAAATAGAACACTAATAAATGATCTTTTAATTGCTTTTTAAGAGAAATCTATTGTACTTACTTATTGAACCAAAAAATAGTCCAAGACTAATGAATGAACCATACGAATACGAATCCAAGAGGAAATAAGTTTAAGAAATTTCAAATCGAAACTAAGTTATCTGTCTGAACTCTTATCTGCAACGACAGACGCCTTTCTTTACACAAAAGTTAAAATAGTATCTACAGCGCAATCAACTACATAACAATCCGACGTGCTGATAAAAGAAATCAGCTAAAGTAGAGATCCTTGTACTCAAGGTCCAAAATAATATTTCCCCTTCTATATCATTTTTTCCATCGAAAAAACATTTTAAACAAATCCCCTTATTTTAAATGAAGAATGGCGACGCACAGAGCAAAATATCACACAAAGCTAGCCAAATGTTTAAATTTTTCCGCATGCAACTGTGCATAATTGTTGATTAATTTTCTTAGAATATGGATAGTCCATCGTTATTGCATAAAATGGTACACAAAATGGCAAAATGGTTTATTTTAACTTTTAACTTATACTTTCATGATTCTGAATATTTAGAAAATTAACAACCTTCACAGTTACGCTAAAAATTAATCCCTTTAGCGTAATTTTTGGCTGATTTATGATGAATTGTGTTTCATGAAGTACCGGTCAGTTTTTATTGTAAAGCATCGACAGACTATGCTTCTTTTTGTCGCAACGTTTGATGTGGTTCGGCACTCCATTTTTAACACTTTCCAACATAGTTGAACCAACATGTCTGTCTGCCGTCTGTCTGTCCGTGCTTTAACTCGCGTAAATATACTCGGATCGTCATGCACTTTATGTATGTTATTGAGGCTTACTGTGGCATGTTCGGTATTGAAAATGAAGTGTGCAGCACTTATAGTTTTTTACAGGGACATGCAAAAGAATTCTGTTACATTGCGGTCTATGGGGAAAAATCATTTGCAGTTTATTTGAATGATGTTACGCAATTTCAAACATATAGAAATTGCTATGCTGAGGTGCAGTACAAAAGACTAATTATAGAATGCGGGGTCCTATAGTTCCTTTACATGGATACTCAAAAGAATGCCGTTACATTACGGTCTATGAAGAAAAATCGTTTGCAGTTTATTTTAATAATGTTTCAAGCATTTTGAAATTGATATATATCAGTAACGTGGATTATAAGAGTCTTACTATAAAATATTGTGTGTATAGCTTTCATTGTTCACTTACATAGGGACACACAAAAGAATTCGTTTAAAGTACTGCTTATTAATAATATTGCTGGGAATGCTTTTTCAGTTGCTGAACGCGTTTTTAAATTTAACTCATTTTTCGTCACTTGGTGTGTATAAATTGTATACAGGGCAGCACAAAAGTTCTCGAGTACATTTCCGTTTATTGTCGGAAATTGCAGAAGGGAAATATTAAATTGTGCTACGTGTTTCCTAACTGAACTAAAATTTAGCATTATATTTAGTATATATACAAATCTATAGATCCTATACAGGGCTGCACAAAAGAGCTGAGATATTTTTCCAAATATTGTTGGTAATTCCTGAAATTGGATTTTTAAATATGTTATGCGTTTTCAAAATTGTTTAGTTAGATATCAACTTACACCTTACGGCAAAGATTTGCAAAATTATTTTGGAAGTGTTGGAAAGTGTTAAATAAACTATGCTTGACGCATGATTTTTCGTTCTTCTGGCTTGTATGTTTATTACTAGTTTCGGGTGTCTAGAGGTCAGCGATGGACGTCGCTGACATGTTTATCTCTACCTCTTTCTTTTGTTGAGACTCCCCTTTTTTTGGTTGATGACCACATAATATTTGGAAAAGTAAGTCCAGGGGAATGATTTACGAGTTTTTGTTGGGAATCCAATATAAACGCATCTGAAGTGTATAAGGATTTCAAGAAAAAACCCATGTTCTCACACACACATTAAGTTCACATTTTCATACATAGTGTTGTCATACATTCAGACTTTTTCTTCGGAAGTGAATTTTGAAGCGGAGGGGGGGGGGCAACATGGATTTCCGGGGAGAGGGGAGTTTGCCTTTTTACACCAATACCTAAGACAAAATCTTAAAAAATCCCAGGGGGAGGGACATTTAGTACTCCAGTGTCCAGGGAAAATGTTCACCCTCCGGCTATTCTCCGGAAAAAGCTTGAGAAACATATTGTAACATTACCTTTACAGTCTAGATAATTTTAATTGCTTTCGTGCGTTTTTTCTTTGTAAAAAAATCAGTTTTTTTTAAATTTCACTCTATATATGCATGAAATGACTTGAATTCTATACTGATAATCATAAAAATTACACTATATGGAGACCGTGAACGCCATATTTCCCTAAAATACAGGACCCCATTCCTCTCCCCCCCACACACATACACCAGTTATTTAGTAACACAATTCTCCACTCTTAACTGTTATCCTGCTTTCGATGACGACTCAGAAAAAAAGGAGAACGATTGAAGTTTTGGCCAAGAGTTCTTGGAAATTCAACACTGTGCGACAGCAAGAAATGAATGCTGTAAATTGGGTTAATGATCTACTCTGTTAAGGGTATTTACCAATATATTCACCGATAATCAATGGCGGATCTAACAGGGGGGGGGCGATGGGGCGATCCCCTTGGGCTAAAAAAGGGTCGGTAAACCGACATTAGAGGCCTCCACGGGAAACGGCCTCTGGTGAAGCCCGGCCCGACCCGCGGGTCAGGCTGGGACTGACCTTTACTATTTATGGGTCGGGCCGGGACCAGATCTCGCATTTTTGGAGACTGGGACCGGACCAGATTTCTTTTTTTCGGGTCGAGCCTGGCTTAATTTTCATTCTTTCTAGAGATCTGCACGGGCCGAAATTATCAGGCCTGGGCTCGGCCTAAAAGCTGAAAATTTGGCCCGGTTGCGACCAATGGTGGATCGATCGCCACCATACCCCTCTTGCACTAATAAAAGTTATACAAACCGACATCAGAGGTCTGTGCGTGAAAGGGTCTCGTCCAAAGAAAAATCTCGAGCCAATTTTCATTCACGAAATTCGGACATTGCCTGTTCTCCACTCATTCCTGGACGGGTATTCCTTTTATCTGTAGACTCGAGCCGGTCCGGGCTAGACTTCTTTTTTCCTGGACGAGTTTGGCATGGAATTCATTCTTTCTAGAGGTATGCACTAGCCGAAATTTCCAGACCTGGGCCCGACCCGGTATAAAAGCTAAGAGTTCGCCCCGTGTCTGACTCAACCCGTATGTTATTGGCACGTGCATACCACTAAATTCTTGCCCCCGAGCCCATGTTCGGGTAGCATTTTTTACTTTCTTTTATCTTTACAATAACAAAGTTAATTACTCAACAGATCGTACTGCTATGCTGCATTTTTCGCGATTTGTGCGATAGCTAATATCTCAAGAATTAACGCACGGAATTTCATTTAACTTTAGATTATGTTTGACATTGGCATAAATGGATCGTTTTTAGAATTGGGTATATACCACTCAACAGATGTCGCCACTATGATCTGTTTCTTACGATTTCCACGTTATCTATATCTCAAGAACGAATAGATTGTCATTTAATTTTTATTGCAGACGATTTGATTTATATAGAAGAAAGTTTTGTGATAGCCACAATATACCAGCATTTATTTGTTTTCGTAAAAATTGTAATGATGTTGTTCTATTTTTTAGAAATTTAATTTGGTTTAATAAATCAAAGAGATATATTTTTAACTAGTCGGATGTGCCAATCCCAAAACTTTCTTCTATCTCATACATGTTAATACTTCAAAATTCGCTATCACAGAATTCTGTTTTACGTCTGCTGCTTGCAAAGCGCCAGGTTATCTTTACTGCGTGAACAGCAGATGTTAAACTACAAAAAATTGCACAAAAATCGCTATCACAGCGCCCTCTTCCGGCTGAATATCCGTAAATTCAATTAGGACCTGCTGGCCAGAGTCGAAAACCTGTAAATAAAATTTAGTTCAATTCTATACATAACTTCATACACTTTCCGATGATACAATAATGGAAAAGGCACAAAAATCGCTATTACAAAGCCCCCCATCCCGCGGAATATCCCCAAATTTAAGTATGGCATGCTAGCCATAGTCAAAAACCTATAAATGAAATTTGGTTGAATTCTATGCATAACTTCACACACTTTCGTTGATACAAAGAGGACATACACACGGACAGACAGACATTTTGTGAAAACATGTTTTTCGCGATCTATTTCCGTGTAAATCCTTCGAAAACCGGAAGTCGAAAAAAATGTCAATTACAATACTTTCTTCTGTTATATATAGAAGAAAGTAAAAATGTACTATTTGTCTTTGTAGAGCTTTAAAATTATGACTTTCTTTTATTATTTGTTTATTTAATTCTAAACTACGTTAATATCAATGAATATTCATCTGAATGTAATTGTGTAATTCAAATATTTAATGAGTGTTTATATACACAATTATCTAACCGTCATTAATATTGTAGTCATTCTGTATTTCATGAATTTCGAACATAATCTGAAAAAAAATCTGCGCATAAGTAAGTGGACTTTATAAATAATTTTAACTGTAGAATAATGTTGCTTCAGAAATATCGCCATGTATTTTAGAAATTAAGTCTGGCGGTGAAGTACCAATTAAGTTTTTGTACGGGCAGATCCGGGCATGGGGCAAACTTTTAGCTTTTATACTGGAGTGGGCCGTGCCGAGCTCGGGCTTTTATACCGTGCCGGACCAATATTTTTTGAATGGGTCGGGCCTGGCCCGAGACTGGAAATTTTGGCAAGTGTAGCCCTCTAACCGAGATATCTAAGCTAGGTTTACTGTTTTTTCTAAATGCTTCTTTCAGTCAGCGTCCCATAGCTACTGAATATATGTTTCGTTAATAAGTTTCAAAACAGTCTTTACTGAATTAGACCTGATCTTTGATAGAAAGAAACAAACAGTCTTATAACCAGTTAGTATTTTTTTACATAATTCTGAAATGTGGCGATCAATCAAAGCTTAAAATTGTATCCATGATTATATTGAGCCTTTATGCGACTTCTGGAAGGTATCTCCCCAAGTACCCACAGATACACATTCCATCTAAAAAACGTTTTGCATGAATGCTTTGTATATTTTTCGTTCTACCGCTATATAATTCTAAAAAAAATCCGAACACCCTTTTTATTTGTACTGTAATATGATAAAATTATTCCCTATAGATCTCTGAAGTATTCGTTGTTTCTTTGGGCGTTTTATTACAATGCCCAGTTCGCTCATTGAGTCATAGGCGATTTTACAGGGAGGACACCCAGTCTCACTATACCCTTCACTACATCTGACTGGTTGGCGACAACTTTCAAGTTCGCATCCCCGATTATCTTCGCTCTCTCCTACCCCCACTTTCCATAATTTACTTGCAGTGAGAGTAAAAAGAATCAAGTTATAACGGCAATTGCCTACATGGGCAAAGTGATAGATAACAGAGATTTGCATTCAAAATTTGAGGTGTTTGTTGCGAAAAGGGAGAAAAACTGGCGTTCTGGCATATGCGATTCAGGGGAAACATGGAAGAAAAAACAAGGATCATTTTATATAAAACAAAGAACGAAATTTCTAAGTAAATTGCACAGCATCCACTATAAAGAAAAAATAGGCTTAAAAAAGGGTGATAAAGATTAAAAATGTAAGGGCATTTACAACATTTGTTTATATTATTTAATACTTTCATAACAGTAAGCCCAGTTGTGTAATGGTCAGCGCTTCTCTCTACCACTCTACAGGTCCCCAGTTCGACTGCCGACTGATCAAGGCTAACTCAGGCCTTCATCCATTAGGTGTCTACACATTGAGTACCAAGCTTACTTGGGGACTAAACATTGATGGTCCCGTGTTAGACTGACAACCTGACAGGGGCATATGCTCTATAGCACAACAGGGCCCATAGTCAAGAAAACAGGGCTTGGTACTATTGGCCATAAGCCTTAATGATTTGTAGGTTTAGTTCTCAAAACAAACTAGCTTTTTTTCTGACACATTTACATAATCATTGCTATTCATACACATATAAGAATACAAGATCAGTAGCATAGGCTGTGTTTTAAGCGCCCGTAGCAATTAAAAAATTTGCTCTCACTCCCTCGAGATCTACTGTAGTCTCTTATACCTTAATTTATAATAAAGCGAGGTTTTGGAGTTCCTAAAAAATTTAGCGCATTGAGCAATTTTTAAGATACTACAAAAATCCCATTTAAAATAGCTCCATCTTTTGAACATACAACTTAAAATTCAACCTAGAGACCTGCGCGGATCAGGTTGTCCCGAACCGAACCCAAAAAAAAAAAGAAACCAAAACCGAACCCTGAAAAACTAATTTTCGTCCTCCCGAAACCGAAATGAAAGAAACTTAATCCATATTTTAATTTCAATTTTCTTTTATATAGAAATATTAACATATAGTATATATATATATATATATATATATATATACTCATTAATATTCAAATACTGTAAAACATTTAAATAACGGACACCACGGAGCCATCAAATTTATCTCTTACTCGGATGCGTGTGCAAAAATATCGAAATATTTGCATTGGGGACTGTCTCTCGCTCTTCATGAGTGACAATAAGGAGGTCTTACTGTACATGCTATTACTTCTGAATTTGCGGATAAATTCGACGGCTCCAAGATATCCGTAATTCAGAGGTTTTATTAAATAAAATATTTTAAAAGTATTCCCTAAATAAAGTTTTTCGCTATTTGGGAGTGTCCGTTATGAAATTTTTACTGCATATAGATTTTATCGGAAGAAATATTTTAGACATTCTTTTAAAAAATTGGGTCAACCCTAACAAACACTAGCAGGAAAGCTGTAGAAGTCAATCCTACCTGCAGCAAAAAAAGTAAAAATTAACCCAACCCGAACCCAACTCGTACCAAAAAACAAGTTAACCCGAACCAAACCCGACCCGCAGTAAACAAGTAGGAGTCAACCCGCCTCAAACCGGACCCGTAGCAAAAGTAGAAGTAAACCCGACTCGACCAAGACTGCGGGTCGGATATTAACTTCCAAATTTCTGACATCGCCCCCCCCGCCCCCCCTGAAGACTCTCTAGATCCGCCCTTGCCGATAATCTACAACAGTAACACGGCACATTCAGGACTGATTTAAAACAATTTTATTGGGTTCCAAGTAGCCCTACCCTGGGTCCAAGTAATCTCCAATTACGGTAGGGTTGGTTGGGG
Source organism: Maratus michaelseni (assembly GCA_963931845.1). Lineage (NCBI taxonomy): Eukaryota > Metazoa > Arthropoda > Arachnida > Araneae > Salticidae > Maratus > Maratus michaelseni. Next base: position 78,137,279 of record OZ007599.1, on the reverse strand, counting down.
TAAGTGGGAACCCTTTTGAGAATACTTCTTTTTTGAAGCCTTATGCAAAAAATTTGAAACACTTTCATTTGAACTTATCAACTTATTTTATTTAAGACTATATTAATAAACAAAATTTTATCCTTAGTTTCAAAAATAATGCTTTAAATATTTTTTAACTGCTAAAAAAAATCAGTAGGTTGTCCCCCTTACCTCATAATAAGGTGTAAGTGGGCCCACCGCTCTTTGTTTAAATTTAAAGCAAGCATAACTAAAGAAGAGGTAAGTGGGTGTTACTTGATAAAGTATAGAAATTTTTAATATGAAATATTTTATTGCAAATGTATTCAATTACGAAATATCTACTCACATTAAGATCAGTATGACAGGTAATTATAGAATGAAAAACAAAACAAATACATCTATGAAATTTTTTGAAAGCCTAAAGCCATATGTTTTACTTTAACGTATAAAAAAATGCTGAAGAAACATAATAAGGTAGATTAAGATTAATTTTGGCACATTAGCAAACACTGTAAGTTGAAAAAGTGATTGGAAACTTTAAATGGAAGCGTCTACTTAAAGTTGGATGATTGAGAATCATTATTACTTCCTCATCAGTAATAATTCCAACATCATCTGCATCCGGCCAGTAAAAAGTCTCAATATTTCTGTTCTTTCTTGCAAATTTAGCAGCTATTTTTTCATTTGTATCATCAACTTCTAAAATTAAAGCTACATAATACTTTTTTCATGCAAGTTTCACAAATACATAGTCACCAGCTTTAGAAGTTTTTTTAGCTAAACTATTAATTCCTTCTAGGTTTTCAAAATTGTCTTTTAATTCATCGATAGAAATATCTATATCAGAGTTCTTTTCCACTTCTAATCGTCACTATCTACTATATATCTTCTACATATTTCTACATATTTAGTTTTATTTTTTTTATTTGAGTTTTTTCTTTATTCTTTATATTTCCATCACTTTTTTCTCTTAATTGTTGCACGTATTCTTCATTCGTAATGATTTGAATACCTGAAGATGCTTTAGTGGAATTGTGTTTGCAAGTGGAGATGTGCACGTAAAGGTGAGGTGACACACCCTCTATATTCAATTTCAAAAACTAAACATAACCATAAGTACTATAGCAACTTACGGCAACTTGTTTAAGCCATAATGCAGAAATGTATTTAAATTTACTTAATGGGGTAAGTGGGACACCCTAGTCCCACTTGCCCCATAATGAGGGGTCCCACTTACCCCTAGTAGGCTAAAATTACAGGGTAAGTAGGACCTCTCCTCTTAAACACTTCTTAATAATAGTTTATGTAAAAATTTAAATTACAGTATGTATTTTAGGTTAAACTTTGCACAACAGTTTAATAAACAATAAAAGATAACGAAGACTAACCTGGAAACGCCTCTTGGGAAAAAGTAGCTTGAACTCTTTAAACAAACTATTCTGGAAATCTATTTTACATTAGTTCTATGGCACGAAAAACAAATGAAACAAAACTCAAATATATGCAAAACCCATCAGTGTGACGAAATGTGACATGATCAATGCAAATAAGTGTGAAATATTCTGTACTCATTTTAGTTTGAAGGAGGGGGGGGGGGGACCCACTTATACCAGTGAACCACTTATCCCAACCAACCCATATACCATACTGATAGAAAGTAGTTTTAGGATAATTTTTAACAACACATTATTATAAAATAAAATAAAAATCCATAAATGAGATTATTTTAACTAAATACATAACATTTTAGATGCATAAATTATTTTAATATTTAACATTTAATTATAATCAATATAAAAAGATTTCAATCAAGCACTATTCAGAAATGAATCTAAATCTGGTTAAAAGTAAAATTTTTACCAAATTTAATCACTACTTTAGGTACTTTTCAGTTATTATTATTATTAATATTATTGTTATAAGTGAGTTATTGTTAGTATTATAATTTTCAGAAAATACATTTTCTAACAGTTACGATTTTTAAATCTGAGAATTTTTTTTTTTTTTATACTCAAAGCAAGTGTGGTGGGCGTTTAATATTAGTGTTAAATCAATCAATTTTATTTTGTTGATTATGCTTAAAGAGTGCTAGCCATATTTGAAAGTTACTATCTTACCGTTTTACGTCAAGGTGTGTAGAGGTACTCTTTTTGATTACCACTATTTCTGATTAGTATTCTTCGCCATATTTAATCACGCACAATGTACTGCGGGTAGCGTTCGCCATGTTTATAAAGAATTTTTATGTAGTTTTTTTTTTCTAGAATATATACATTAACTATAATTAAGAAATCAAGAAATAACACAGGCCTACGATGATTTTTTTTCTTGGAAGTAAAGATTGTTTCTTACATATTTTTTAGCTTATTTTGCGAAAAGTATTCAAAAAGTTCTATGACGTACAATTTCGATAAAAACCAAGAATTTCTATCTGGTTAATAAATTATCAATTTAATCATATAGAAACCAAAATTTCCAATTAGTAGCTATTACATTTCATCATAAAAATACCAGGCACAATAAACATGCTAGAGGACATGCTGGCTGCTGCATAAGAAACGGCATTTCAGAAAAAAAAGAGTTCTAAAGTGGGGAGTGGAGGGGAGGGGTAATCTTTCTTCGAGGTTTATTTTATTTTATTTATTTATTTATTTTTTTTTGTATAATGGTTTTTGACTTTGCGGCAGCGATAACAACAAATTAATAAAAAATAAAATACAGTTTAGTTTTAAGTGTTTTTTCAACAAGATTTTTTTAAATTAGGCTAGTATTTTGTATGATGTTTCTGAATCTGTATCCTTACTTTGGGGGAAATCTTACGTGACAGAAAAAAAAGCTCAGTATTTCTGAAATTAACGTATCGAAAAAAAATAGAAACACCTAAAACGGTGCAGAAATAAAATACGTAAAAAAATCATTAAGTAAGTCATAAAAGATAATTAAATAATAACTTACAATGATATTCACTTCAAAACGATTTGTATTTCTCAAAATATTCTCCACCAATATTTATGCACTTATATCACCGTTTTATCAGTGCCCCAACACCAGTTGCATAACAGTCTTTGGGTTGCTGTCTCAGCCACATTAGGACTTCAAGTTGAACACAGAAGACAATTCAAAAGTTTGGTTGGCAACTTCTTCAACATCCACCATACAGCTATGACTTAGCCTCAAGCGATTTTCATCTGTTTAGTCCACTAAAAAACCATCTTGGAAGCAAGATGACGTTCACAGATGATGAAAAGGTTCAACTTGAAACCCTAATGTGGCGGAGACAGCAACCCAAAGAATGTTATGCAGCTGGTGTGGTGTTGGGGCACTGATAAAAAGTTGATATGAGTGCTTAAATATTGGTGGAGAATAGGTTGAGAAATAAAAATAGTTTTGAAGTGAATATCATTGTAAGTTAATATTTAATTCTGTTTTGTGACTTACTTAATGACTTTCCCTCGTATATAGTGTATTATTTTTCTAGCCTATGCAACTTAATAAAAAATAAATCCTTTTTTCATAGGAAAAATAAATAATATCATTTACTAGTGTGCTTTGGTCATCACAAAACTTTCTTCTTTATTATTCTAATATATTAATTTATAATAGTAACAACGACTTATTGTTTACTTACTGTATGTATTTCTTTGAATTTAACACGGAGTTGCAGTGATCAGTGAATTAAAAGAACAGTACAACAGTGACACCTCTTGGGTATTAAAATTTAAAATTGATAAGCATATAGATTTTTAATCATTAAACTCAAATGATAAAATTTTTAGGAATTTTTACATAATAAAAAAATAAGATACAGCTATATTGTTAATTGCAAAAAATCATAAAGCCATTCCGGAATCGGGTCCACGACCAAAATTTGGCGTAAAAAATAAGCGATTCTGGCAACATTGGGGGTAAAAATTTCGGGAGTTAACAAAAATGGAATTAATAATACTGGAAATCACGATCACTGAATTACAGCAATTTATTGTGGACACGATTAGTAATCTTTCTGAAAGAATGGTACAACAGCGCACCCTGTTGAGCTATCAAAGTCAAAATTTAATCATCATATATTTATGTGAAGATGTAACAGCATGTGGGACAAAATCTCATGTGTGATTTCTCAGTCCCCAGAATATCTCTTGGCATTTCTTTGCAATATAAATTCTCAGCAGCAGGGAAGACCGAGCTATGATCGGTCAGAATTAGCTTTGAGTTCAACTCGATATATTATTGACTTAAACCAATGACCTTCTAGTGTCCGAAAACCGTAAGATACAAAATTTCAATTAAATAGTTAGAGCCGGTTTTTATTAAATAAATTTGACCCGTAATCACTCAAAAATGACTCACTAATTGAAATTTCTCGAACATGCGAGCTAGCCCAATAGTCTTCTCGTTCCCGAAAACAGTACTATACTAAATTTAGTTCAAATCATCTGAGCCGTTTTTAAGATAAAAATAGCTTGACCAATAATTATCCATAATCAAAATTACCCTCTAAACAAATTTTCTCGAACATGTGACCAAGCCCAAATGTATTCTCGTGCTCGAAACCCGAAGAATGTAAAATTTAGTCAAAATACTCTGAGCCGTTATTTAGATAAAATTAGCTTGACCCACAGAGACCCATAATGACCAATGATCAAAATGACCCACTAATCGAAATTTTTCGAACATATGACCTAGCCCAACAATCTTCTCGTGCCCTAAAACCACAGGATGCAAAATTTAGTCTAAATAGTCTGAGCTGTTTTTTAGATAAAATTAGCTTGACTCACAGTGACCCAAAAATGACCCACTAATCGAATTTTCTCAGGCATGTGACCTAGCCCAATGATTTTCTCGTACTCGAAACTCGTAGGATACAAAATTTAATCAAAATCGTTAGAGCCATTTTTTATATAAAATTAACTTGACCCGCATTGACCCAAAAATGACCCACTAATCGAAAGTTCTCGAACATGTGACCCAGCCCAATAGTCTTCTCGTGTCCGAAAATGGTAGAATACAAAATTTAGTCAAAATCGTCTGAACCGTTTTTTAGATACAATTAGCTTGACCCTGACCCATGGTGACCCAAAATGACCCACTAATCAAATTTTCTCGAACATGTGACCTAGCGCATTGGTTTTCCGGTGCCCCAAAACGGTAGGATACAGAATTTCGTCAAAATCGTTAGAGCCGATTTTAAGATAAAATTTGCATATATACATATATATATATATATACCGGGTGTCCCAAAAATGACTGATGGATTTTAAAATTCAATAACTAGCAAACGGTGATAGATATTTAAAAAATTCTTGCAGGAGGGTTATGTATGATGTCGGGAGTTTTTTTACTGTGATTCTTGAATTTAGTTCGAATTTCAAACAATAGATGGCGCTGACAGCGGTTGGCGCTCATTCGAGGGCGAAACTGACGTCACTCAGCATTGATGCGAAGAAAGGAGATTAAGGCTATGGAGTGGGTCTCATTCGCCAGTACAATCTTGCTCTTAGAACTTATTCGATATGATTTCAATGGAATGCGTTGTTGCCATGGAAACAACAAATTCTTTGTCAAATTCTATCAAATTCTTTGATAGTGGAATACAGCGTTCAGATCAAGGCAGGAATTTAACAAGCAGTATTTGAGTTGCAGGCGATTTTACATTAATGAGTATTTATGGGAATTTTATCTAACCAATATGAAAATTTAGTTTTGCGAAATGACGGCAATGCAGGTATGTGAGAGCTGCACAGAAATCGAATCCGTCACATCTTCATTCGTTATTTTGCTACGCAATCTGCTAGTGAGTACTTTTAAAAGAGTGTACACTATTTATTGAAAATGGTTTATTTCACGTAGTAGTTTTAAAATACGACGAATAAAATATTCTTTAAATCAGGCCATAAAAAGTAATTTAATCCGGGAAAATAAAACTTCATAAATGTACAATCGCCTGCAACTCGAATACTGCTTGTTAAATTCATGCCCTGATCTGAACGCTGTATTCCACTATCAAAGAATTTGTTGTTTCCATGACAACAACGTATTCCATTGAAATCATATCGAATGAGTTCAGAATCGGGGCCTAAGAGCAAGATTGTACTGGCGAATGAGACCCACTCCATTGCCTTAATCTCCTTTCTTCGCATCAATGCTGAGTGACGTCAGTTTTGCCCTCGAATGAGCGCCAACCGCTGTCAGCGCCATCTATTGTTTGAAATTCGAACTAAATTCAAGAATCACAGTAAAAAAACTCCCGACATCATACATAACCCTCCTGCAAGAATTTTTTAAATATCTATCACCGTTTGCTAGTTATTGAATTTTAAAATCCATCAGTCATTTTTGGGACACCCGGTATATATATGAATGGGATGGATGTGGTTTTGCAATTTCCATAACATGCCCGACCGCAGCGAGAAGGGATGCGGCCCGATCCCACGGAAACTCATTAGGCCAGCAATAACTATGCACAACAAAGATGATGACTAAAGAGTTTCGCCTTTCTGACCTGGGAACGGAATATTAAGATTATCGTCAGATTTACTTTGGAGATTGACTTGTCTGGTTGGCTTTAGGCAGACGGCCTAGCTCCGGTCTGATATCGGAAGGACGCGTTAAATGCCGGTAACTGCGGCAGGATCATCCCTTATTCCCCTTAACCCTGTATATAACCTGTATTTAGTCTGTATATATAACTGTGTTTTACTCCAGAGATTAAATAATATAGTTTTTTACAAAAGACTCTTCAATAACCCACAACAATCTCACCAGCCTAATTATTATTATTATTACATATATACATATATATGTATGTATATAAAACCACACACACACAAGATATGCTTGTATTAGAATATATGATTCAATGTTAAAATTTTTCCTGTGATTGTTCTATAATATTACGGTACTTCTACTCTGAAAATCTGTTTTTACTTTCTTCTATCTTTTCAAGAAGAAAGAATTGGATTCCTGAAAATTTTCGACTTCCTGTTTTCGACGGATTTATACGTTTTAGAAGGTCCTGAACACAATTTGACTGTTTTTAGAAAATGTCTGTCTGTGAATCTCTGACTCTGTCTGTCTGTCTGTCTGTATGTATGTGGCAAAAATTTTGTGGGCGCTCTATCTCAAGAGCTAATGCACGAAATTTAATAAAACTTTATATTCAGTTAGTCCCTGGTATAAATTGGTGCTGATTACTTTTTGGTGAAAATCGCCCAACAGATGGTGCTGCTATGCTGCAGTTTTCGTGATTTCCGCAATAACCCTATCTCAAGAACTAATGCACCCATTTTCGTCAAACTTCAGATTCAGTTAGACTTTGACATAAATAGACGCTGGATACGTTTTGATGTAGATATCCTAACAGATGGCGCTGCTAGACCACTTTTTGCATGATTTTTACGATAGCTATATCTCAAGAACGAAATTTCATAAAACTTCATATTCTGTTAGACCTTGACATAGATAGATGCTACTTACGTTTTGGTGTAAATATCCCAACAGGTAGCGCTGCTATGCTACTTTTTCACGATTTTCGCAATAGCTCTATCTCAAGAACTAATGCACTCATTTTAATCAAACTTCAGATTCAGTTAGACCTTGATATAAGTATACGCTGATTACGTTTTTGTGTAGCTATCCCTACAGGTGGCGCTGCTATGTCACTTTTTGCATGATTTTTGCGATAGCTATATCTCAAGAACGAACGCACGAAATTTCATAAAACTTCATTTTCTGTTAGACATTGACATAAATAGATGCTGCTTATGTTTTGGTGTAAATATCCCAACAGATGGCGCTGCTATGCTACTTTTTCACGATTTTCGCAATAGCTCTATCTCAAGAACTAATGCACTCATTTTAATAAAATTTCAGATTCAGTTAGACCTTGACATAAATAGACGCTGATTACGTTTTGGTGTAGATATCCCAACAGGTGGCGCTGTTATACCGCTTTTTTCATGATTTTTGCAATAGCTATATCGCAAGAACGAATGCACAAAATTTCATAAAACTTGATATTCTGTTAGACCTTTACGTAAATATATGCTGTTTACGTTTAGGTGTAAATATCCCAACAGGTGGCGCTGCTATGCTACTTTTATCATTATTAACACGATAACTATATCTCAAGAACTAATGCACGAATTTTCACCAAACTTCAGATTCAGTTAGACGTTGACATAAGTTGTTGTTGATTAGGTTTTGGTCTAAATTTCCCAACAGGTGGCGCTTCTATGCTGAATTTTGCAGGATTTATGCGATTTGAGCAATAGTCATATCTCAAGAACTAATACACGGAATTTAATAAAACTTTAGATTCAGTTAGACCAACGGTCGGCAACTGGCGGACCGTGGTCCACATCCAGACCGCGGAAGGTGAAATCATGCACCGCCAAAAAATTTCAATTTGAATAAATATTTTATTAAAATTTACACATAATAGATACGTTTGAACGACAGCCTTATCAATGTTTCTTATATTTTACAAGAAATAGCACGATTAATTTTATTTTTTTTTAATAATGATATATAGACGCTCTTATGTGAAACGCAAAATACTGCGTTGCAGCGCAGGCGGCGGAGGGAGGGAGTGAATAACAGACTTCTAATAAACTTGAGTCAGAAAATGAGAAATAGACTTCTTGACGCTGACATAACCAGCCCACCATCACCTGATGCCCAGTACAACAGCGCCAAGCCAAATGGTTTTTTTCCCGCCAAAATCTGCTTGCAATTTCTGAATCCCGCTGAAATTTATTTCGTCTGCTTTCCTCTGGCGTTGACTGGGCTTTTTATTTGCCATTCAATTTTTGTGTCGTTTAATTTAAAACAGTTCATGGCAGCTGGTTATTCTTTTCAATAATTCTAAAAGAAAAAAGTTCCTTTAAGTAGAAATATCAAAAGCAAAATAAAAAATTCTGAATTGCAGCCAAAATATGTTTTATACTCGAATGTATTTTTAAAAAAGACATTATGTGGTTTGAAGTTTTCAAAAGCTATGAAATATATTATCAAATCAAAGAATATTTGATAACATTTCAGTGCTAACTTCACCCTTATTTTTAAAAAAAAGTGAGAGAGAGAGAGAGAGAAAAATGTTGTTTGATTTACTATTATTTTAATAATGGCTGTAAAATTTAATGCATTTTTAGAATTTAAAAAAAAAAAATCTGACATTAGCATTGTTACATTTCGTGAGATAATTGTGTCAAATTGAAGCTTTCCAAACAGAAATCTCGAAATATTTTGGATCATCTTAGTTGTTATCTTATGTCGCTAATAAAAAAGATATTTTAAAAATAATGTTTATTAAAAAGGAGGTGTGCAATGCATGCTCCCAAGCCATTTTATAACATTTAAATAAAATCCATCCAGAAGATTTAACGATCTTTTAATCGTGGCGAGAGGAGGGAGGGAGGGGGTACAAAAAAACTTTTCGACCAAACAGCAATAAAATCCGCACTCTGTTACTGGTTTTACTCTTAGGAGTGAACTGACCGGCTGTGTTGGTACGCATGCGCGAGAATTCACCTTGTCAGTCGAAGATTGCAATCTTTTGTGCGGATCTTTCGTTCATTTGCATTGTTATTGTCGTGTTCTAAAATAAGTGAATGAATATGTATTCTAAAAAATGCAAAATTGACAGTGAAAATAGGACGTTTCTGCCTGAGTGGACAGAACAATATTGTTTTACACTGCCTAATAGACCTGAAGCTGTTCCAGTTTGTCTCATATGCAACAAAACTGTCGCTATTGTTAAAAGTTCCAATTTAAAGCGACACTACGAAACAATTCATCAGCAGTTCCATAAAAAAATTTCTCTTGGAAGTGAAGCTTGTCAAGAAAAACTCCAGGCATATTTTACTTCTTACAAGAAAAGCACGGTCTTACTAGTTCGCTGTATGAGCGAACCAGAAAAATCACCAGAAGCAGCGTTGCGTGTCTGCTGGACGCTTAATATACACCAGAAGTCATTTTCAGACTCTGAAATAGTAAAAGAATGTATGTTGGAAGTGGCCAAGGCACTTTTTGACGAGAAGAAGGACGTTGTAACCACAATTCAAGGTATTCCATTGTCGGCAAGAAGCAATACAAGACGAACCAAAATTTTGGCTGTTGACATTAAAAAAAGTTTGTTTGAACTTCTGCAGAAGCCGCCTTGCTACGCCATAGCACTTGATGAATCGTGTGATATAGTTGATGATGAACAAATATCTATTTTCGTGAGATTTTTTGACATTGAAAGTAAATTATTCAGGGAAGAATTGTTAACAATTTTGTCATGTAAAGGCAAGACTCGCGGAGAAGATTTATTCAAGAATGTTGACGGATTCATGGCGAAATCAAACATCAGTTATGATAAAATGGTGTCCCTTTCAACTGACGGAGACCCGACGATGATGGGCAAAGAAAAAGAATTAGTAAAGAGAATCAAGCATAAAAATGCTGGGCTGCTATCTTATCAATGCATAATTCACTAGACAGTCCTTTGTAGAAAACTTAGTTCTACTCTGAAAGCAGTAATGAACAACTTACCCAAGTTGATCAACTTTATGTGGTCTCGTTCTGCTCTTCAGCACGACAGTTCAAGGAGTTTCTATCTGAGTGTGATTCAGCGTATTCTGACTTACTGCAACACAACAATGTTCGTTGGCTAAGCAAAGGTCAAGTTTTTGAACGTTTCTGGCAAATAAAAGAATAAGTAACCTCCTTCTTAGTCAACTTGGATACACAGGGAAAGGAGCACTTGGAATTCCTAACAAACGAAGGCAATATGGCAGCTGTGACATTCTGAAATATTTGATGCGCTCAACACCGAGTTACAAGGAAATGGGAAATTAATATGTGATTTGTTACAAAGTGTGTCTGCTTTTTGTCGCAAGTTAGATATCTTTGAAAAAGATATTGAAAATGAATAATTTATTCATTTTCCAACAATCTTTGAACATAAAAAGAAGAATTCCGAAATAGACACCGCAGTGTTCCTAAATTTTATGTCATGTCTTATAAAAGAATTTGAAGCAAGATTCCAAGATTTTGCAGAGGTAAGTAAGTTATCACAGTTCCTTAAATCGGCTTTTGAAGCTGCTCCAGCTGCAGAATGGACTGATGTGGCTGCAAAATTATTCAACCTTGAAAAACCTTTACTTCAAATAGAAATAATTGATTTGCAAGAAGATATTTCCTTGCAAATGTACAAAACTACATCCCCTGAAGAATTTTGGGGTAAACATGTTTCGGATAAATATGAAAATTGTAAAAAAAACTGTCTATTTACCTGGCTAATATGTTTGTCTCTTTATATCTATGTGAAACAACTTTCTCCAAAATTAATTTTTTGAAGAACAAATATCGTTCGAGGTTAACAGACACAAACGTTGAAGACGCTGTTCACCACGTGAGCCAAATTATAAAAAACTTGCCCAAGACCGCAAATGTAATTTTTCGCACTAATTTTTCAACAATTATCTGCTTTTTCTATTTTATAATGTGTATATAAAATTTTTCAGAACGTATACTTGTGTATCTAGTAATTTTTCATAACAAATACATGATTTTTCTATTCTATAGTGTATGTATGTATGTGTAAAAATAACAATTTAAAATTAATAAGTACTAATATTACTTAAGTGTTTTGCTCTGGACCTCGATAAAAATTTTCAAAAGTATTCGGACCCTACTTAAAATTACTTACCGACCCCTGAGTTAGACCTTGATATAAATTGGTGCTGATTCCTTTTAGTGTATGCGAAACCTGTGTGAGATAGAAGAAAGTTTTGGGATTGACACATCCGACTAATTTTAATCTTCAAAATGCAATTTAAATATCTCAAAAGTCACTACTGTCCATTGTCCCCAACCCATAACTTGATCATTAAAACCATCAGCAAACAATAATTATTAAAAATTTTTGAAAAAACAATGCATTTATTATAAATATGAATCCCATGGAGCATAATACTACAATTTTTATGTGAGTGAAATGTGTAATATTAGATTTTGTTGGGTTTAAAGTTGCGTCCCTCCCTTTTTTTCTCACTACTCTCCCTGTGCATGCATTTCCTGATATTTCCACCAGATGGCAGTAAGCAGTCATTTTCAGTATTGTTTCCAGTAGCGGAGCACGCGTTGTTCTTAAAAATCGCCATTGCTTGATGTTTGTGCATAAAGAATATTTTCTGGATTGAAAAGAATGGGGAAAAGGTAAGCGAACCTTTATACTACCTTTATACCATCACTACTGTACCCATTGTTAATTTAAATATTGATATTTATAGATAACCAATATTTAGCCATTTAATCGTAAGTTGGATATGTCTTTCAAGATAGTGCATACAACATTCCAAAAATGTTCTTTTTTAAGTAAAGTACAAAATTTCAAATTTCCATATCACATTTATTTTTCAATAAAATTGGTGCCCGTCTACTAATTATTATTCTGCAATGCATCAGTAGCTATTTAAAATTCAAATTGAGCATAATAGGACACTTTTAATAATCAGATGCCAACAGAAAATCAGCAGCCAAAAATCACACTTATGAGATTTTGAATCATTGCTGAAGTTTTGTGCATTAGTTCTTGAGTTATAACTAGCACGGAAATCATGAAAACTGTAGCATAGCGGCGTCACTTGTAGGGAGATATACACCGAAACCTAATCAGCATCCATTTATGTCAAGGTCTAACTGTATTTGAAGTTTGATTAAATTTCATGCATCAGTTCTAGAGATAGAACTGCCACAAAAATTGTGTCCCACATAGACATACAGACAATTTCTAAAAATAGTCAAGTCACATTCAAGACATCCCAATTCCTAAAACATGTAAATATATCAAAAAGCGGAAGTCGGAAATACAATATATCAGTAGCTATTAAAAATTCAAATTGAGCATAATAGGAGACTTTTAATAATCAGATACCAACAGAAAATCAGTAGCCAAAAATCACACTTATGAGATTTTGAATCATATACCGTTTGCTGAAGTTTTATGCATTAGTTCTTTAGTTATAGCTAGCACGGAAATCGTGAAAAATGTAGCATAGCAGCGTCACTTGTTGGGAGATATATACCAAAACCTAATCAGCACCCATTTATGTCAAGGTCTAACTGCATCTGAAGTTTGATTAAATTCCGTGCATCAGTTCTAGAGATAGAACTGCCACAAAAATTGTGTCACACATAGACATACTGACAATTTCTAAAAATAGTCAAGTCACATTCAGGACATCCCAATTCCTAAAACATGTAAATATATCAAAAAACGAAAGTCGGAAATTTCGACGATTCCAGTACTTTCTTCTTCTTATACATAAAAGAAAATAAAAATTAATTGAAATGGGTTTTATTTGGTTATATAGTTTAAAAAAAGTTTAGTAACTTTTCAACTAATAGGTTTTAATTCTCTTAAATATAAAATAAGGATAATGAATTAGATCTGAATCGTCCTAAAGTATCACTACATCAGTACGTACTTTACATCAGAAATACCTAAAAGAAAGTTGTCATTAAAAATTATAATTATGTTTAAGTACAGTACCTTTTTAATAAACTATACTTTTGGCAAAATTTTATTGATCGCGATTGTTTTAACAAAAGCGGTAAAATGCCTCAGGCGGGGTCTTTCTAAAGAAATTATCTTGCACATGTCATAACGAAAAATCTAAGAAAAAGAAGAATGTATGAAAGAAATAATTGCAAAAGACAAATATTTTTATTAAATTTGTATCAGTGAAAGTATCTTTTTCAATTCAAAAAGATTCTTAACATTTTAGAGAGCAAATTTAGATCCCCCGAACCGAACTCTCTTTTATTTAAAAAATACATTGAATTTTCTTTCCTATAAACTGAGTTTAATGTAAATTAAAAATTTCTATTTAAGTTTTTTTGTAACTAATTGAATTCCTCGGTACTTTTCTTTATAAGATCTTAATTTTATTTTTCAAAATTTATGTATAAACCCCATCACATTTTCTTTTATAACTGAAGATGTAAGAAAAGGCACTATATACGCTATGCCTTTTTACTCACTGCCTTGATTCAAGGAACTCAGATATGCTATCTAAAATGAATGTAACCATTTGAAAATTCAATGTTGGTAAAATTTTTAATACAGGGTGAATCTAAACTCTTGGGCAAAATTTTAAGGGGTGATAGTACACATCAAGACAAACAATATTAAATAGGAAACTCAGGGTCCCAAACGTCTTCCAAAGGAGATAGGCGCCATTAAAGTTTAGGATCCAAAATTTCAAATGATTATTAAAAACGGAAAAATTGGTCGATTCGTTTGCGGTTTTCGCTAAAACTATTCTTTATGTCAGTATTTTCTTAAAAATAAATTTTAAAGATAAAGTTCAAAAAATGCCGATAGAGGGCGCTTTAGACTTTGGAGTAACGAAAAACAATTTTTTACGGTTATTTTTTGTATCTCATTATATGCTTTCAAAAGCTTAGACTTAAACTTAAATTTTGAGCTCAAAATCTGAATCGTTGGGAGTGATTAAGTAGCGCAAACTGAACTGCGTTCAGGAGTTGAAATTTGAAACACCTCCCTCCCCTACCCCCACTCCTGAACACAGTTCAGTTATTCCCGATCTTGGCGTCGTAGACCAGGCAGAAACAATATGAGTTGTAATTTTCCAACTGAACGAGAAATGTCCGGGCCAGGATTCGAACCTGGGATCTCTTGAAGCTGTCATGCTCTACCAACTGAGCTATCCTGGTTGAATCTGGAGGGCATAATACATCCAGTTCATTCTGGAATAGCTCAGTTGGTAGTGCATGGCATCTTCAGCCAAGAGATTGCAGGTTCGAATCCTGGCCCGGACATTTTTTGTGCAGTTGGAAAATTACAACTCATATGATTTCTTTACCAATTTGAATAATTGTGTTAAAATTAATCCAGGCAGAAACTACTACCCCTACACGTAAAATAAACGATAGAGTAATGACAAAATTAAATAGAAAATTTATTCATAACAGACATGAGCAATTTCTCCACGCAAAATAAAAAGAAACAATTTGATGTATGCATGTAGTGCGCAATATGAATGAAGGTTGACACGTAGAAAATGCTACACGCATGATGTTCGTGAGGAATCACAAAAACTGCTCGAAAGAGTGCCCACCAGCAACGTTGCAGGCCTCACGCCGCCGGCGGCGGAGGGATTTGCGAACATTAGTGAATACACCGGGCATCTCCCGGATATCGCCTGCTACGACGGCAATCCTCGCAACCAGGTCGGAGTCGGAGTCGACGGTAAAAAATAGTTGTTCATTACTCCAAAGTCTAAAGCGCCCTCTTTCGGCATTTTTGAACTTTACCTTTAAAATTAATTTTTAAAATAAATTTTTTATTTAATTTTGTCATCCCTCTATCGTTTATTTTATGTGTAGGGGGTAGTAGTTTCTGCCTGGTCTACGACACCAAGATCGGGAACAACTGAACGGTGTTCAGGGGGGTTCAAATTTCAACTCCTGAACACACTTCAGTTTGAGCTACTTAACTACTCCCAACGATTCAGATTTTGAGCTCAAAATTTAAATTTATGTCTATGCTTTTGAAAGCATTTAATCATATACAAAAAATAACGGTAAAAAATAGTTGTTCGATACTCCAAAGTCTAAAGCGCCCTCTATCGACATTTTTTAAAATTTTTCTTTAAAATTTATTTTTAAGAAAGCCCTGACATAAAAAATAGTTTTAGCGAAAACCGCAAACGAATCGACCAATTTTTCCATTTTTTATAATTATTTGAAATTTTGGACCCTAAACTTTAATGGCGCCTATCTCCTTCGGAAGACGTATGGGACCCTTAGTTTCCTATTTAATAGTGTTTGTCTTGATGTGTACTATCACCCCTTAAAGTTTTGCCCAAGAGTTTAGATTCACCCTGTATATCGAAGACCACCATTTCAAAAATTGCATTTATATTCGGAAATTAGACAATTTCCAGTCGAGTTGTATCCCTCGCATTTCTCAGTGACAGTTTGGTGAAAAAATAGCATGGTGTTTTTTTTTTTTAGGACGATGCGTTTTTTTATTCTTTCAAGATTGTATATGTGGTGCATTTTTTTTTCCGCTAGTGTAGAGTTTATTAACTTTAGTCACACCATTGAATTTTTATCTACTTTCTAAAGACTGGCAAAAACTATTACGTTAATGATTCACGAGGATCTCTAGCAATCTAGTTATTACTCAATCTAATATTGATCTTGTAAAGAGTTGATTGTGAATTTTTGCCACTTAACTTAATTTCTCATTATAAATATGTCTTAAGCTTCAAGCTAATTCAGAAATATAACAAATAAGAAATATTATTTTATATACTTAATAGTGATATTAAATGACTATCCACAAGTAAGCGTCTATTAGCTTGAAAAAAAAAAATAATTAAAACACTTTATTACCTTTTGCCCTGAATACTCCTCGCCTCCGCCTCGTTTAAGATACTTTTTAAACACTTTTTAAAATACAAACTAAATAATGTCTTCCATGGGGGGAGGGGGGAGAATAGCTCTTTTATCGCTAAATCTTGTTGCTATGACGACGAATTTCCTTAAAAGAAAAAAAACACAGTTTATCTCTCTCCGTCAGTTGGGCTTTTATTTTCAAAAGCTTTTTTGTTTTATTTCACATTTTAACGATTGCACACCTTAATGAAATACGCTCTTTTTATCGAAACAATTTATTTTTATGATCGTTGTTTGAACAATTTATCGGGTACAATTTTAATTTTCTGGTTAGTTTTTTTCTTCTCGCGTTGTCTGTTGTTTTTGTTACGTTCGGTAAATTGCTTGCATCCGGAGTGACCACGGACCTTTTTCTGGCAGATTTTCTCTTATTAGATAGAGGCCTGACCCAGGCTTAGATGGTATGGCTTAATTTTTCTCAGCAGACTGAGGGTGGGTCTGCTTCTAGTAATATAAATTTTGCAGCACTTGATTTTAACTGTTCAACCAATTCTTATCGTAAAATTTTTTATCATAGGCAAATAATTAAGTTTTTAAGATTACAATGTTGAAATATATATAAATACTGTTATATTTATTGTATTGAGCGTTAGAAGAATCAAGAACCAAAATTTCTACTGTTTCTGGTCAAGTTTAAATTTCGCTGTTTATTGTCAAAGTTGAAAGAAAAATAGAAAATTTTATCTTGAATTTGGAGAGGTTGGTTATCTGTTATTGTT
Organism: Maratus michaelseni; assembly: GCA_963931845.1. NCBI lineage: Eukaryota > Metazoa > Arthropoda > Arachnida > Araneae > Salticidae > Maratus > Maratus michaelseni. The sequence goes on along the minus strand of OZ007599.1, from coordinate 78,120,084 downwards.
TGAAGTATTTTTTTGCTATCGTAAGTACACCTGCTTCATCTGAAAATGGTGATAATACATATCATGACAAACAATTTTTGAATAGGAAACGAAGGTCAAAATTTACTTATTTAGTGAAAAATATAAGGTACATAACGATTAAACTATGGCGCTTTTTTATGTCAAATAAACTTGTTTTACACCAGAAATGTTACTCAATGGTTAAAATCCTATAAGTAAAACATAGAAATAAGATACATTCTATTATATAAGTGATCTGGTTCAAAACATGTTGGACTTAAAAAAAATTGGAAGGTTGGCAGTATGAAGGTATAAAGTAAACAAAATCTGGATTTTCGTGCATAACAGTCACAATAATGAAGTTAAAGTAACTTCGATAAGCAACTTTCGATTTTAATTAGATTTCGCGACCAATGGTGCCTTTCAAAAAGAAGCGCCCAATGACAAGTTAATCATACAGCGTGAACCTACTTGCAAATTGAAAAATACTCCTTAGTCTTAGCTGTCCCACCAGTGGTCGAGAGTTTTTGCTTTCAAAGCTGTTAGACAGGAGGTGCGGTGTTCAAATCCAATCGCGCGCGTCGGCTTAATCGTTTGAAGTTTTTCGTGGTTTTCTCCTAACCTTAAATACAGGCTGCTTGTGTTCGGTTCCCTTAGTCCATCGAATGCGTTTCAACCTCGGGCCTATATCCCTCGTGAGTAGTAGGAAAACGAGAGCTCAAGGACAGAAGGCGGGTCGACGGGTTTACCGTCCACCCTCCTCCCGTCCACCCTCCTCCCGTCCACTTATCACCCATCCACCCGCCTTCAATCAACTCACCTCCCGTCCCGCAACCGACGCCACCGCCACCGAATCCCGCACCGCCACTGCCCGCCGTGCCACCGATTACAGCACCTTCAAGCGTGAAAAAGGGGTTAATTTTCAACTGCAAGATGAGGGGAGAACGTAAGAACTCCAAAATGAGATTAAATGGAGAAAATTATTATACTATAAGATGAATATTATATTTATGTATTAATTTTGAATGACGAATATCTTAATGAGTATTACTAATTAAACAAAACAATGCAAAATATCAAATTTTAAGGAAAAAAAGCCGATTTCTTAAGAATTTTTCAACTATAAGACGAGGATATCAAACCGTAAGCTGAAGATTATAGAAATATATTAATTTTGAATGATGAACACCTTAGTGAGTTTTAATAATTAAACAAAACATTCCAAAATATAACATGTTAAGGAAAAAAGCCATTTTTTTAGGAATTTTCAACTATAATATGAGGATATAATAGTTTAAGATGAATGTTAAATGAATATATTAATTTTGAATGACGAACACCTTAATGAGTATTAATAATTAAGCAAAACAATGGAAAAATATCAGATTTTAAGGAAAGAAGCCGATTTTTTAAGAATTTTTCAACTATACGATGACGTTATCAACGTATAAGAGGAGTTTTAAACTTATATTTTAGTTCTTTGACAGGCATCACATTAATGAGTACTAATAATTAGACAAAACAGAGAGAAAATATCAATTTTAAGGAAAAATGCCGATTTCTTAAGAATTTGTCAACTATAAGATGACGTTATCAACTTATAAGAGGAAATTTAAACTTGTAGTTCTGAACAATGGACACCTTAATGAGTATATTATTAAAGAGTATAACAATTAAGCAAAAGAAAATATCAATTTTCAAGGAAAAATGCACATTTCCTAAAAATTTTTTAAATATAAGATTAAGTGTTCATGCTGCAAGAAGAAAACTACACTTATATTTTAGTTTTTGAACAGTAATACTTAGAAAATATTCAAAATTTGAATGATTTTTAACGAATTAATTGATTTTTCCATGCAATAATTGGAGTTTATCAACCAATTACCTAATTTTACTGTGTATAATTGATTGAAGTCCGTTTAGACTGTACGTAACATATTTTTTTTATACCATTTAGATTTGAAATAGTCGACCATATTTAAGTAAAGCCCCCTCTTTTTTATTCTCAATACGTAAACAACTAAAGGGGATAATATTTCACCACTCACCTCATTCGAAAGGGGAGAAACACAATATGTGACGGTTCATTCTGATCATGTGAGTATGCGATGTTTTGAATAAGATGATAATGTTTGTCCACCAATTGTCCATGTGCGTAAAAGTTGATCAAGGCTCTCTTTCTCTAACACTCGATGGATCTTGTGTGAATTTCGGAAATTGTGAGTTTCTGTTTTCTATCGATATTTATGCAAATTATTGTAGCTGGTCAATCGATACAGGGGATATATAAGCTTCGAATTTACGTTTAGAGTAGAAGCTAGGATCTAGTATTAGTATCTAGAATCTGAAGAACTTAGGAGCTTAGTATCTTGCATTGGAGCCTCTCTTGCGATAAAAAAAAAAAAAAAAAACTAGAGTTTGTAGCTAATCTGCAGCAGCACAAGTGGATATATATTTAAGTGTCTTTTGAACTGGTGGAAAACCTGTATCAGAGCTCACCTGGTTTACGACGGGGAATTGACGCATCTTAAAGTTGCACCCTGACTCTCCGCTGTCGACGGACTGTGAGTTTTATTTTCTTATATATTCCTATTTAAATCATTTGAGAGTTTTATTTTGTACGAAATACCGCTTCAAGTCGAAGTTTAAACTATTTATTTTGGAGTTAGGGAAAACGAGTAGTTCCCGCTCAATACCCTGCCCGATTAGTTTCAATAAACTTTTAGTTTAAACCTTAATCTCTGGTGTTTTCTCTGTACTACTGAACGGCCTGGTACTCATACTGACATAATGGCATTTACAAATGGCGCCCAACAAGTAGGATTAAGTAACCCTTTCGGTTTAGCTGACGGTGCCTATAACGAATTTCAACAGCCCAGAGAAATTGTACCTCGGGTGTACTTTTCCGGACATTCTGATGTGTCTGAATTTTTGAATAAATTGAATGACTATATTTCTTACAACAGTATTCCGGAAAAAATAAATACATTGTGTTAAAGTATTCACTCAAAGGGGAAGCTTTATTATGGCTAGAAAATATTGGACGATTTTTAGTCACAGATGATACTAAACGCTTCGAACGAACCTATACCCAGTTACTTAAAGCCTTTCCTAAGTCATTTTTTTTTAATAAACTTGCCGAGCAGGGCTTGTAGGGCTCAAGCCATTTGGTAGGCTCCCCCGCTTGGTTGAATCTTGGTTGAATTTGAATCTGACCGTAATAAGACTGATTTACGACGTGAATTTTACTGCAAACGCCAGTCCATATATGAGAAAGCGTCAGCATTCTTTCTCCGAAAACTGGAACTTAAACATAAGTTAGAACTTGATTTACAACATGCTGAATTATTAGACGTCCTGCTTCCTCTGTCTTTACCTATACAGGATTTTGTAGAGTTACGTGCTCCGGCAAATGAAGCGGACCTTTACCAACTTTTATTAAAATATGAGGCGCGTCATGACGTTGATCACCACAGACTGAGAACCACACGGGAATTTAATGAGAGGGATAGATTTGTCCTTAGGTACAGAAATTATGGTAATGAGTTTAATGGTAGTAACAGAAGGTCTGAAAATAATGTTCGTGATCATGCTACTTATGGAAAGTCAGAAATTTCGTAATGCTAATGGTGGTTTAAGAAATAATGGTCAGAATTATAATGGTGGTTTAAGAAGAAAAGAGGGGTTGAACACTCGTAATAATGGTTTGGATAGAAGGAACAAGGATAATCCAACGAATGCTAACTCATCCAGTATTAGGCAGTTAATGGTTGGTGAAAACTTAGTTAAGCGAAAAGAGAATAGGTCTTTTGGAGCTCAGTCGTCAGTGGGGTTTAAACTTGTAGGTGGCTGTTGTGAGGAAGGTCAGCAGTCGCAGGTTAATTCTTCAAATCCTTCTGTCATCGACTTAAATACAATAGTGGTTAACACAGTTGAATTACCTGAATTGTTAATTGTATTGAGTGGAAAAGTGTTCTGGATACAAGCGCGGACAGGAGTTTTATATCTTTCGATGTTTATAAGAAATATTTTTCATATAAAAGGTTGCGGCATACTAATTTAGTAGTTCAGTCGTCTCAGGGGGTACAGTGTAGCATAAAAGATAAGTTGGATTTAGAGGTAGAAATACGGTCAGTTAAAGCAAGTTGGCAAATTTTAGTATTAGATGGTTTAAAGGCGCATTGTATTGTCGGGGTTGATTTTATGAAAGATAGAGGTATGAGTTTAGATTTCTTTACACGCACATTGGAGGTTAATAATGATGAGAATACTTGTACACCAGACTAAGCACCTCCAGAGGTGAAATTCACAGGTAATTTGGAGGACTTTACACCCACGGCGGATTTTACATGCACCGGGCCATTAGCGTACATGATCGCCGCATCTGAAAAGGAATGGGGTTAGACATTTTATAACACTTTTAATACGACAAACTAAGTGCTACTTTTAGACTTTAAGTACTATTACTTTACTTGGTTGTTTGTCTTAATCTACCTATAGTTCTACCCTACGATAATTTTAACTGAAACTAAATATTCTAGAGTTGCTTATTCCTACATGGGGGGGGGACATTATATGCACTATTTACTAAATTAAGAGAGGGTTTGGACCATCAGCTATATATTATCTATATATAATTTAATATTTATAATTTATATAACTTATATAAATACGGGAGGGTAGAGATAAATGGTTATATACTAACCAAATATAATTAATGGTATAATGTTTATAACTAGCACTAACTTAACTTTGGAGGTGCTGAGAAGCTTAATTTAAGTTAAAAATTGCTACTAAAAACTGTTTAACTAATATGTACTAAAATTTAGAGGGGATACTAAAGTTACCTGACAGTTTACAAGAGGGATGAACTTGGATTTTATTCCTGAACTACAAACTTTAATTTATTTCTAATACTAAAAAATTACTACTAACTACTTTTAATATTTATTTATACCTTCAGTTATTCTATACCATACCTACTGACATTGTTATTTAGGATGTCGCTGGTGTTTTCATCTCCTTTCGTACGACATTGCCTGTATCTTGTTTACAGTGTTTGATTTTTGCCGTTTATATTGCCTTGTCTCTATCATGGTGGTTTGTATTAGTCTTGGTAGTCGCCGCTTTTGTGGGCTAGTCTCTTTTTTGCATTTGTTTACCTTTATGTTAAGGTTTTTGCCACTTTTGTTGGCTGGACCCTGTTGAACTATTTTTGTCATTGTCTTTATCTTGTACTGGTATTGTTTGTCACTTTCTTGAAATTGGTCATATTGCAAATTTTTCGCTGTTTTTTTTTTTTTTTGTCACTTTCGGTAATTTGTCGCTGGTAGTTGTTACTGTCTTTGTAACTGCACACTGTTGCATTTTGTCACTTATTTATTTTCCACGTTTTTTCCCTTGCTTGCATTGGGGTGTTTATCATATTGTCGAGAGAACAGCTTATAAGTGAACTGAAAAAGGATGAGAAATTTGGTCAGTTATATAAATATTTAGTGGATGCTGAAATGATACAAAGTGCAGATACGCACATGTTCCAGAACTGGTCCCAAAATTTTAAAATTATTGATGGTCTTTTATTTTATTCAAAAACTGTAAATTATCGTGGTGAACTGAGAGTTTATATCCCAGCTTCTCTTCGCAAGGCCATCTTACATTAATTTCATAACAATCCATTAGCAGGACACCTAGGTGTCAGGAAAACGTATGCCAGATTATGTGATTCCTGCTACTTTCCTAAAATGCGGGAAGCAGTGCGCGCTTATGTCTCCAGCTGCGACACATGCCAAAGATATATAACTATAAAAATATAAGATCAGATGCCAAACTAATTTCAACTAAAAAGTCCTTTCCCCTAGAATGTATAGGAGTTGATTTAATTAGTCCATATCCTTTAACGGGCAATAGATTTAGATTTGTATTAGTAATTGTAGACTATTTTAGTAAATGGGTTGAGTTAATCCCCCTCAGAAAAGTTTCGGGAAAAATTGTTGCTAATGCTCTATTTAATGGATTTATTTCGAAATATGGTGCACCATCCCAAGTAATTAGTGATCACGGTCCCTGTTTTATATCCGAAATTTTTCAGGAATTGTGCACACAGCTGGAGATATCTCATTCTTTTACTATTCCATATCGGCCCCAGTCTAATATAGCTGAGATAGTCAATAGAGCTCTCATTCAAATGATTTCTTCTTTTATTGGCATTCATCATTCAAATTGGGATCAGTTCCTACAGCATTTTGCCCATGCTTTGCGTACGGCAGTACACGAGTCCACTGGTAAAAGCCCTGCAGAATTATTTTTGGGTCGTAAGATTATAATCCCCTTTCAGCAGTTAATTAGAATTTCAGGAAATGAAAACGAGTATATTATTCAGGACATTGATAAATTGGTTAAGGAAGCACAAATAACAATGGGAAAGGCTCAAGAAAAACAAGCGTTATATTATAATATGTGTCGTAGGGAGTTGGAGATTAAAGTTGGTGATTTTGTTTTGTTGGAAAGGCATTGGTTAAGTTCTAGTCGGCAAAAACGAGTTGCTAAATTTAGACCTAAGTTTGAGGGACCGTATAAAGTGTTAGAAGTTAAAGGTAATAATTTAATTATTGATGTTGAGGGTTCTCATACTACTGTCAATTTGGATCAGGTCAGAGTCTATAAGTTTAGGGCCGTCTAATGTTTCTCAAACGTCGGACGGTGAATTTCCTATATTTCACTTAAGAACCTCCCAATCTTCTCATTCCAGCAATTATTCTTACAGTAATGAAAACCTACGTACAGATTTAAAACGTAAATCTCTTCCTCATGTTAACCAAGAAAAGGTTAACCAGAAAACTGAGCAGACAGTCCTAAAGTGCCTAACAAGTACTGTAAAAGAAAAACATCCCCATTCGGTGTCGAAAAACAGTTCTAAACCCCTGAACAAGAAGTTTAACGATACTCAATCTACGTCATTTATACCCCGACAGAAAAGACTCTTGTCGCATACATCGACCGTGACCTACGTTATACACGGCCGGTGCATGACGTTTAAAACGTCACATGGAGTGGATCATTTTAACACGCCGATTGGTGAAAAGCGACGCACCCCCGTTTTGTACCAAACGCCGTGAAAAAACTGATCCATTAGATGTGACGTTTTAAACGTCATGCATCGGCCGTGTATAATGTAGGTCGCGCATTGATAAACATTCCTATTAAGAAAGGCTGGAAAGGCGATACATCTGTTGCACTTAACCCTCCAACAAAACGGCAGTACTCCACTTATAGCAGGGCTACACTAGATACCGGGCTTGCTCATTCATTATCATGACGTCACAAAAAGTGGCTGGCCGCGACGAAAAACATGCAGTGATTGGCCCAAAATGATGGGCGCGTCGCTTTGTACCAATCGCTGGTTGCGGTCAGCCACTATTTGTGACGTTTTGAGAGTGAATGAGCAAGCCCGGTATCTAGTGTTGCCTTGCTCATAGTCTATTGTCTCAACCTTCGTCAAAACATCATAAGTTCAAAGTACCACGCAAAAGCGTGGCAATGACTATTTTCCCCCAACAGCTAAAAGGCGCCGGAGAATTGGCAGAAAACGGACTTTGCCTTCGACTTCGATATCGGGAGCCTCACGGAAGAGAAAGACTTTCGATTCTACAATCTACGACACTGGACACGACTTGTCCCAGCGGCGCCATCTTCGAGATCCGTCTAGCAGTCGTCGAGTAGACACTACAAAAAGCCCGCCTAGCAGTCGTCGAGTGGACGCTACAAAGAACCTGTCTAGGGCCGGGATCCAGATAGATTTTGCGCTGTTTGCGATACGAGATTGACCAATCAGAAGCCTGCATTTTTGCGAAACATTCGCTGTTTATTAGTAAACAAATTTTGACAGGTGTCAAGGCGGGGCTTATTTCCGTAACTGCGAAAATTTCGCAAAAATGCTATCCAGGTGAAGTTATAAACTCCGCCTTTTGCACTAAGCTAAAAAATAGACATGGAGTGTACGTCAAACTGCCGTATTCAGTTTTTCTGATTCAATTTTCAAGTAATATTTGATTTTTAATAATTTATTTTAATTATTACGGATAGGTCAGTGCGCTGATAACTGTTTCACATTGAAGCAGTTACAATTTTTTGATTAAATACTGAAATATACAGTTTAATGCATAAAACGGTCATTTTTGTAATCGTTTAGCATGTTTTCTCTATAAATGTACTCTCTTTTTACAAGTCTGTGTAATTGTTGTCAGAAGCAAACTAGTAAAAAGCAGATAAAAATAAAAATATTTACTATCCAAAACTGATGATTTCTCAAAAATGATGACCTTTCTTAGTAGAAATATTTCCCAGACGTAACGCGCCACCAACCTAAAGCAACTGAAAATTGTATCATCTCTCCAGGCTTATTTGAGCTCAGCAGTTTTCTTCTTGAGTGACAGTTGAAGGAGGAGTTTAAAGTTAATTTTCGCAATTAACTTTTCTCGATCAGTAAAATAGAGAAAACTTCGCAGCTAGTTTTTCGCCATCTCGCATGAAAATCTGCGAGTACTCAGAGGTGCCGCAAAGAGCGTAAGCGCAAAGTTCGGCGTAAGCGCAAAGTTCGCAGCGATATTTTCGCAATCTCGAATGAAACTGTGAAAGAGTTTGTATTCGATCGATGTTGCATTTGTGCGTTTCAGTGTAACCACTATAGCAGAATATTTTATTATTCGTCGATTACAACGATGTAAAGCCCGCATTTTATGGCATTTAAGAGATCGGGCTAATCCTTTTCAGCCCTCACTTTTTAATCTCAGTGTAGCAGAGTTTAAAAACCGTTTCAGACTATCTAGAGGACACCAGATTGTTAATACGAGCAAATCTTGCGTGTATATGTGTGTGGTTTTATATATATATATATATATATATATACAAATTTTATCTTAAAAACGGCTCTAACGATTTTGACGAAATTTTGTATCCTACCGTTTTGGGGCACCAGAAAACCACTGGGCTAGGTCACATGTTCCAGAAAATTCGATTAGTGGGTCACCATGGGTCATGGTCAAGCTATTTGTATCTAAAAAACGGTTCAAACGAATTTGACTAATTTTCGGGCACGACAAGACTATTGAGCTGGGTCACATCTTCGAGAACTTTCGATTAGTGGATCATTTTTGGGTCATCGCGGATCAAGTAAAATTTATCTAAAAAACGGCTCTAACGATTTTGATTAAATTTTGTATCCTACGAGTTTCGGGCACGAGAAAATCATTGGGCTAGGTCACATGTCCGAGAAAATTCGATTAGTGGGTCACTGTGGGTTAAGCTAATTTTATCTAAAAAACAGCTCAGACTATTTAAGAGCCTACACTAGTCACGCGAAAAAACGCTCACGCTAATGTTAAGTCTATGGGAAGGTTATCCCGCGATTTCTCGCTCGCATTTTAATATTTTTAAAGGATTTTTTTTTGCGTAGGATAGCTGAGGTCGATCTGCAACGTTGTTAGTTTTTATTTTTTTTATTTTGGTTAAAGTTTTTTTTATAAGCGGACATTTTAAATTTTGGAACCGGTTGCAACCGGTTCTGAAAATGAAAGTACCCTTATATATAAAAAAAAAAAACTGGAGCCAAAATCGAAAAAGTAAAAACTAACAACGATAGAGATCGACGTCAGCTATCCTACGCAAAAAAAATCATTTAAAAATATTAAAATGCGAGCGAGAAATCGCGCAATAACATTCCCATAGACTTAACATTAGCGTGAGCGTTTCTTCGCGTGACTAGTGTAGGCTCTTAAACAAAATTTTGCATCCTATGATGGTTTTCGGGCAGGAGAAGGCTGTTGGGCTAAGTCACATGTTCGAGAAAATTCGGTTAGTGGGTCATTTTGGTCATGGGTCAAGCTATTTTTATCTTAAAAACGGCTCAGAGGATTTGAACTAAATTTAGTATCCTACAGTTTTAGGGAACGAGAAGACTATTGGGCTAGGTTACATATTCGAAAAATTTCGATTAGTGGGTCATTTTGGGTCAAGCTATTTTTATCTTAAAAATGGCACAGACTTTTAAAACTAATTTTTGTATCCTACGGTTTTGGGGCACGCGAAAACCATTGGGCTAGGTCACATGCTCGAGAAAATCCGATTAATGGGTCATTTTTTGGTGACTGTGGTCAGGCTAATTTTATCTTAAAAACGGCTCAGAGGATTTGAACTAAATTTAGTATCCTGCAGTTTTAGGGAACGAGAAGACCATTGGACTAGGTCACATGTTCGAGATATTTCGATTAGTGGGTCACTATGGGTCAAGCTAATTTTAACTATAAAACAGCTCAGACTATTTAGACGAAAGTTTGCATCCTATGGTTTTCGGGAACGAGAAGACTGTTGGGGTAGGTCCCGTGTTCGAGAACTTTAGATTAGTGGGTCATTTTTGGGTCAACGCGGGTCAAGTTAATTTTATCTAAAGTACGGCTCTAACAATTTGATTAAATTTTGTATCCTACGAGTTTCGGGCACGAGAAAATCATTGGGCTAGGTCACATGTCCGAGAAAATTCAATTAGTGGGTCTAGCTAATTTTATCTAAAGAACGGCTCAGACTATTTAGACTAAATTTTGTGTCCTATGGTTTTCGGGCACGAGAAGACTGTTGGGCTAGGTCACGTGTTCGAGAACTTTCGATTAGTGGGTCAACGCGAGTCAAATTAATTTTATCTAAAGAGCGGCTCTGGCGGTTTTGATTAAATTTTGCACCTGACACCTGACGAGTTGCGGGCACGAGAAAATCATTGGGCTATATCATACGTCCGAGAAAATTCAATTTGTGGGTCATTTTTGGGTCACTGTGGGCCAATTTTATCTAAAATACGACTCAGACTATTTTGACTAAATTTTACATCCTACGGGTTTCGGGTACGAGAAGACAATTGGGCTTGGTCACATGTTCAAGAAAATTTGATTAGTGGGTCATTTTGGTCATGATATTTGAACTCAAAGCTAATTTTGATCGAGCATAGCTCGTTCGATATTTATTCTAGAAAAGAATAACATTTTTTGCATGATTTTTTAATTTTTAAATAAGAAAAGAATAAACGTGAATGTGTCTTAGAGATTTACATAAGTATTTATTATTAAAAAAAATAAACAATCAATATTTAGATGAAAATAGTTATTAGGGTTTCTTAAGAAGAGTCTTAGGGTCAATTAAAAACGGAACCATTATAAGATCACTCGTGTGTCTGTTTGTTACAGTAGTTTTTCTGGTAAACTGGGGAATGTGGAAAGTTCAAACTTGAAAAAGTCATAAAGCCTATTGATCAGTGTTGAATTCAGAGGGTGGCCCGGGGGGAACACCCCCCTTCCGGAAGATTTGAGATCTTATGCTTTTAATGGTTAAAAAAGTACAATTCTCCCCCCCCCCCCCCTCGGAGCCACAGAAATCCCTCCCGCAGAAAAGTGTCTGAATTCAACACTGCTTATTAGCCTTAGCCATTCACAAATATATTTAGGAAAATTTTAGGGAAGGTAATTAAATTACTTTTTTTTTTTTTTTTAAATATTGTGTGAAAGACTTCGTAACTCCGAACTCAAAAATACATTTGTTTTAATTTTAGGTATTATATTTTCAGAGATATCGTCGAAAATGTACTGCAAAAATATGTCCCCCACACCCCTATTTCCGAATCTAGTGAAAATAAAATTTTGAAAAAAATAGGGGTAGTAGGAGTTTATTCAAATCTTTAAGGAAAACTATAGCGATTTTCCTAGGTCAGATAGTTTTTGAGAAAACCACATTTTTCCGTTACACACAAACTTTACTTTTTGGGCGGCCCGCAAGGGAGTTGCGCTTAAAGTACTTATCGATGCAGAATCATCCAAGGATAGTTAATAATGATTTTCAAAAAATAAATAAATTTGGTAATTAGCCGAGATATTAATTAAATTACTTGTCTTTAAAAAAATTGGGGTTGTAAGAGTGTAATTAATAAATTCAATGTATGGAACACTTTGAGCGCGAGTTATACTCGCACTTGATCGATTTATTTTTATGTATACTGTCTGTCACTACGATGAGAATCATGTTTTCAAAAGTTTCTCTTATATACTCTTTAAACTGTTTTTGAGATTTTAATTGAAAATATTATGCAGTTTCATAACTTTATACTTCATGAAAATATAGAAATATCAATTAAAAAAATATGATAGATTTTTATAAATTAATTTTTAGATAAATGCATTTAAATTGTGAAAGAAGATGTGGCAACTTATAGACAGTGCAACATAAAGACCGTTATATCTTTTGACCTAATTAACGTATTTAAATGTGATTTGTGTCATTTTACTCTAATGCGTGTACAGCAGTACTATCAACGCAGGGTCCGAAGGTGGAGTCCTGCACGACTAGAAAACGGAAATTCTGCTTAAAGTCAACCCCAAACCCAAAGTGAAAAAAATGAATCTATATTTTAATACAATTATGAAAATGTAGTTTATAATTATATCTCTAATATCAATTTTATTTATTTTTTAATAAAAATGAACACATACACACTCATTAATATCCATCTTATTAAAAAAAGTCCTTCCGGCCTGTACCGAGAGGAAAAGGTAGCTTTCCTATATCTTCGTTTTAAAATTTTAGCTAATGTTACACGAAAACAGCAAGCTAAAATGCAAAGAAACGTTTACAAAAGATTCGTTAATACTGAATTTGAATAAGAAATTCGCCAAATTATTGAGCAATAGCCAAATTGCCTTCATTTATGAAGATTTATTTTGGTCGCCAAATTTGGCAATATTTCGCCAAATGTCGCCAATTTTGGCGAGAATTTGGCGCTAACGGATATGAATATATAGTTTTATGCGTATGATTGGGAAAATTATTACAACAATGAAAGAAAACAATTTGCGAGTAATCGCGTTAATGTGCTGTTTTGTTTCAGAATGTCAGCCACCCTAGAATTTCAAACTGCTCTATCTCAGCCATTTTTTAAGATAGAGGTAAACCAAAAAATGCTCTGGAATCCTTGTATCAAGGCCTAACACGTAATTAAAAAATAAATTTGAATTTTTATTTTTTTTGTATATTTATTTTAGTTTTAAATGGCCGCCATCTTGAAACAAAATGGCGGACCAAGCTGGCCAACGAACTCGGTCGAGACATTAGTGACCTCAATACACACAGTTAGTTTCATCAAAATCGATTCATAAATACGGGCGTTATCGTATGACATAGGTCAGATATATATATATATATATATATATAATATATATAAATCAACATTTGAGTGGAGGGTGGTTTTGGGGTCTGTGGATCATGATCGGTGAATATATATCAAAATTTTCCGGAACTGCTTTCCTCCGAACGGCTGCAATAGGTAGCTTTATACTTTTTTGTATTGAAAGCTACCTAATATTCAGGACTTTCTTTTGAAATACATCCATTGTTTAAAACTTTCACCTGAATCAGACCCGAAAATATCTAAACTAAATTTGAAAAAGACCCATACAAGGAACTTTTTAAGTGAACCCGACCCACACTGAAATAAATAGTGCAAACCCGAACCCCGGGTCGGGTTCAGGGAAAATTGAGTAACTCGAGCCATGCAGTACTCTACCCAAATGACGGCCTTTGAAGGCTTTTTTAGTACTTCTCAGAATATTTTCAAATACTAGCTTTAAAAAAATGTATATTTTTCAAAGTTATTTTGTTTTAAAATAATTAATATTTGTATATCTTTTTAAGACTTTCTAACATCAATAATAGTCAACATAATATAGCTGAAAAATGTTTACAACTTCGGTTTCCTGCCCACACTTTAATTCCCATAAACACAGTCCAGTTGCCATGTAATTTATATATGTTATTGAGCTTTGCTGTAGCATTATCTCTCTTGAAAATG